>JAHRHJ020003690.1:0-128789 GCA_019776745.2 Taxus chinensis | reverse complement strand
GTTGAGTATCCCATCATCTTCTTCTATTATGGGGCCACATCCTAGTAGCCCTCCATTTTCTACTTGTGGGTCACCTCCTGGTATCCCATTCCCTTCTATTCTTGAGACACATCCTAGTAGCCCTTCATCCTCTTCTATCTATGGGAAACCTCTGGGTATCCCATCATATTCTATTCTTGGGCCATGTCCTCGTAGCCCAACTTATTTCATATTAGGGCCATATTCTAGTAGCCCTTCGTCATCTTATATCAATGGTTCACCTCCCAGTATCCCATCCTCTTCAATTCTTGGACCGTATCCTTTTCATCTATCACATCTTTCTTCTATCAGTGGTCATGGAAATCCCGCGGTCATTTCTCACATCAGTTCTAAACATATGTGTTCACTTTCTTCTCCTTCTCAACATCAAACAAGTCATGCACCAACTTATAAGAAACCCAAATAGTTTCTTCATCAAGCTCATGTCAAAACTTCCAAGAGCTCAAAATCCCCCAGCAAATCAAACAATCTCAAAATTGTAAAATAAGTGCAATTCAAGAATGCACATCAACGTAACCATCATGTATGGTGCAAAGTGTAGAAACCTATGGATTAGGAACTCAAGATAACACATACAAAATCCATGTTTAAAGATAAATTGCGGTCACTTGTTGAGTACAATCTCACCATGATCATCGTAATCAGAGAATATATTACGCTTGATAAGAAAACAAGCCTAGTCTCCCTTATCAAGGAAGTCACAAACATCGTTGTTAGATCTTACCACAAAGAGTGAATTTTTTTGTCCCACCTTTCCAAAAACTATCAAAAACATAAAAATAAAATAATAATGTGAAAATACAAAAACATTGAGAAAACACAAAAAAATATCAAAGGTACAAAGATCAAACATTGTAATCAGGTATTGTGTACACATGGATGTTGTTTCTTCCTTTCCTTGCTATTAATTCTGTAAGTCTTCCTACCATTTTCATCCCTTCAGTGATATTTTGGTTAGCCTATTTACATGCATTTTTGCGACAATTATCTCTATGGTATTTGTTTGACCTTGGTCTTTCATCACCTTGGTAAACAAAAAAATGACTAACCTCTTACAGATCCTATCACATTCAACATCTAATAAACTTGTTGTGAAGAAATTTTAAACATATTTTTTGACACTAGCTAATGTCATCATAACAATCACTTCCACCTCCTTCCATCAAGCCATCAGTGGTTCTTAACCCCTTTTCAAACAAGAGAGCTGAAATAAGCTTTCAGAAAGCAAAAGAATCAAAATCAATCAAAAATCAAAAATCAAAAGTCAAATGCTAAAAGCAAAAGTAAATTGATATATAACTCTCTCTTGGGATATTTCCAATAATCTCTATCGGGTCTATGGATGCCTAACTAGTAGTAGAGAAAAGTTGTGATTAGAATCAAATACATCTACGTCGGGGCTATGGATGCCTAACTGGTAGTAGAGCAGAATGTATGACTATCCTTCCACCCTTCATTCACAAATCACCTATTATCTATCAAAAATAAATCATTCTTACACATTGGCTAGGGTGTCTTCAGTTGTTGTCTATTAAATATTCCCTTCAAGAGGTAATAAATTCCATGTGCATACACTGGATCTCTATGAGTAAGCAGGATTAGTATGTTACCAAGTGTCATTTTTGGACCTTGTTCACACTCTTACTCTATTCCATATCTTGTCTCATGATTTGTGCCTTTGGATAATCACTTCTTCATTGCGAGGCTTCTAAGCTAAATTCATATCATTCACATCATTCTTCTACTTCGTTCAGAACATCCATGTGTATAAGATTACTTTTTTTGCCATGTTTTCGGACACCCCTTGTCCCCTTTCACAAAAAAATCTTCTCCTTCCTTTCTATCATGTACTTTAAGGCCAACTTACGCTAGGGGAATCCTTTCTTCTTCTCAGCACTTCATTGGTTTACATTCACCATCATGTTGAACCTATCCATAATGGCCTTGGGTCCCACTTCTACCTGTGAAGAGTTTACCTTTCAATACTCCCACCTAATCACTGGGACATTTTTTCATTTTAACCTTTCTCACACACACGTGGCCTTATGCCCTTGTACATCCCATTTATCACTAGGGGCATCCATTCTTCCTTGTCTTCCTGTATATAGTTTCAGAAAACTTTCAAAAATTGTTAAAAAAATTCAAATCTATTAGAAAAAAAATTAAAAAAATTCAAATATGTTGTAGAGAACTTATAAAAATTGAAAATAATCCTACAAAACATTTCTTTTTGATTCTCACTTGTTCATGTGCATGAATCACAGATCATCTTGATATAGCCTCCATCAACAAAAGCTAGGCTGTTTACTTCATTTGTATTTTAGGGCACAATGAGTTGCCTGGTACTATTTCATAGTGAACATTACTTTATCATTGGACCCAAGTGTCCTTCGTTATTCCCCTTGCATGTATCCTTTCTTGGGTAACCATCATCAACCATTGTCATTAATTCACATAGGTCAGAATTGAAGCTCGACAACAAAAAAATTACATTATGTTTCTATGTTGGTTTGCTTGTTTACTTTCTCATATTACATTGCATGCAGTTAGGCATCTTTTACTTTTTCATATTGCATTGCACTTTGTATGTTTCATGGATTTGGTGTTTTTAGGAATGGACATTTGTTTGTATATGGATTTTCATGTCATACTACACTTTTGTTCATTCTTTTTAATAAGGACCGATGATGAAGATCTCTAGCAATATGATGAAAAATACATTTTTTTTAAAAGGAATTGGATGGATGTTAGCTCATTCCCCCTTCCTCATACTCCTTTTCTTCTATATCCCTTTTCTTTTTCTTCACACTATTCTTTTCTTCTGTTCTCTTTCTGTCATCCTTTCGATTGCCAATCAATTTCTTTCTATCAATCCATCAAACAATCGAGGGCAAATCCTTCATTCTACTCATTTTTCTTCTATCCCTTCAAATATTTATACTTGTTTATGCTTTTCTACTTTTTTGAAGTTACATTACTTACGCCACCTCCAAGAGGGGCAAATGTAGACACCTAAAATATTCTTACACTTAGCATTTCATCCAATCCATTCAATTAATGACACTTTGTTAATTCACCCTTCTTCACTCCATTCTTGGATGCCCATTCATGAAACCTTCTTGGTTGTATTCCTTATATAATCAACTTGTTTGGATAATACCTCTCTTATTAGATAAACATTCATCCTTTCGACCATTCAGAACTTCCCTAGTTCTCTCTATACAACTTCTATTGGCTTCATTTGCTATCTATCAGTCACAATTGGTTATCCAAACCCATCTCAACTCTCAATGAGTCTCTAATCAATTTCTAATCAAGTTTAACTATCATAAACCATAGTTAACTATCCTAAACCAAGCATAACTAAGCCTAAAGAATGTTTATCCTAATCTAATCTAAAAGAGCTTTAGTCCCACATGCACCCAAATTCTAAACACTTCCATTTGGTAAATTATAAATAGAAGGGTCACCCCTCCCTTTCAGAACTTACAACATTACATAAGCTAAAGCCAAAACAAGCCTAAGAAAGCTTAAGAGCTCATTTACATTGGATAAGCTAAATAAGGCATTTGATCTTGGGTCATCCACCATTAAAATAGATTCATCTTGCACCCATGTTAGGTTAGTAATGAAATAGCTATACTTGTCCATGTAGCCATGTTGTGAGATTCATTCACCCTCATGGACTAAACAACAAAACTTATTGCTTAATTCTTTAGTAGGAATGTTTTATTAAGCTTTCAAGAATAGAGGTTAATGATATTTGCTAGATTTCTTGTTTAATTCAATTTTAAATGCATGCAAATAGGATTCCTTCCCCATTTTTTCTCATATGGTCGATTAAGGGTCTTTTGCACAAATATTTGAGGTCTTGCCCCATATCCATAACTCTTTACAAAATCTTTCATTGAACACACCTTCTAATGAGATGTGGCTCTAGAAGATGCTCTAGTTGTTTGTACCATGATCTTGATGATCCTTTGATGGACTACACTAGTCGCTGCTAACAAGCTCTAGATGAAGGAAATCTAGGTTCTCCCTGTGTCCTAATGGGTCCTCTAGTGGGAGGCCCCATACTCCATCATCCCTAAATATCAAATTTATGTGTAGGTATTAACGTTGGATGAGTTTTTTGCTGCTAAGGTGGCTACTATGGTGGCCTAAAATAATACTATTCCACACCATGTTTTCATTGAAGAGGAGGATTTTATCCCCTCAACCTACTATCCCGCATATGTAGAATACAGATCCTCACTCTATCTCTATTTTGTTGTGTCTTCTCCCAAGTCTCCTCTGTAGTGTAAACCTTCTCAATGGGCTCAACGAAGATCTGCAGATAATGAATGTGTAATAAACCTCTAAAATCCAATTTCGAGCTCCCAATGAACTTATGAATCCTAACCTACCCATCCCACATGTAGTCGACATACTGAAGCAAGTCTAGAAACTGACTCTCATACCCAACCAATTTCATGCGTGCTTGACATAAATCATGAAACTCATTGATCCTCTAATGAATAAACCACCTAGATATGTATGTACTCCTCAACCAATGCTAGAAGAGATCCCATAAAACATTCCTCGAGTCTTTGTAGATATTCTGCTCCTCAGTCCTCAACCAAAAATATGCTCCATGTCTTAGAAGATCAATTACAAAATGATCCTTCTTATTTCTAGTACATGAGTAAGGCTTGAAGTATCTACTTAAGATCTCTAAACAAGCCTCTACCTGAAAACCTCCTACATCACCAATGTAATGTCACAAGCGTAGCTTCATGATCTCCCTGATATGATCCAAAACTAATGTTTGTCCACCCTTAGGTATTTCTACATGATCATCCCTCGGCGTAGGGCTCCTAGATCTATCTCTAACCCACATCGATATATCTCTGTACTCTCTAGATGGTGTCTCATGTGTAGCTGACTCTACATGGAATTTATTTTCTCTATACTTCTCAATATGTTATTAAGGGATACGGGCCTCTACCAATGGCTCTCTGTCATACTGGCTAGCTCATTCCCCTACTGATCCATATCGTATAACAACATTGACATCTTATAATGTATGCAGTATCTGCTGCATCATAGTAGAAACTTCCTACTCTAGAGGTGGTATATCTGACTCCATGTGAAATATCCCCTCATTTGATTTGTGCCTCCTCTACAAAAAAATACAATATTTAGTTTATCATCACCACGGTTTTCTTTCATTTTTGTATGTTTTTTATGTTTTAAAATATCATGAAATTTTGTTTGATCTAGTTATAGTTTGAGTTAGGTTAATTGTTTGTATTTACAAGTGTGCTCAAGGGTCCAAGTGTTGAATGCATGGCCCTAAAACCAGGTGTATTGACCACATTTTTCCTACACAAAACCCAAGATTAAACTAAATAATTAATTAGGAAAAATTAAGGGGTACTTTTTTTAAAAATAATGGGTTGCATCCAGATAACAAACAACTAGATTTAAATATTACTCGTTTAATAAGTTGCACATAATTATAAGGTTATAGTAACTAAATTAACAAATAATAATTATTAATTCCTTGCAAATCATTTCGGGTTTAAAACCCCTTCTAGGGTTTCCATTAACTAACTCTTATAATTCATTATTTAAGTTGCCCTTTTCCACAAAATTATTTAATTTATCATTCTAACTCTAATGTCATTTATTAAATCATTTATCTAAAAGATAAAGGATAGATTTTAATCCTAACACTCTAATACCCTTTAGTGGCCCCATTTATAATTTCACATACTTTTATTTTAAAACATATGCCCACCAAAAATATCCTCACCTTAAAATTATAGGATTGGTTTCTTACCCTTAGATTGATTCATTGAGAGCCCTGGATCTTAGGTTTGACTACGGAACCCTAGATGTCCTTATGAGATCGCTTTTATTCTTTTTCCCTTACCCATTCTCTTTTTTTTTGCAAGTTGAAGGGAGAGCCAAGGAACAAGAGGAAGCCATGGGGAAATGTTGATTTTTTTAGGGATGGATACACACATTTTGTGTGTATATTTTATTTGTATTTCCTTTGTTATAGCTAGTTTTCCTTAGTTGGGTGTATGGGCATTTTTCCCCCATTTTTATTTTTGGTTAAAATTGTATATATACAAAACTGAGGGTTTTTAATATATATATATGTATATTTTATATATATATATATGTATGTATGTATGTATATATCTATGTATGTATGTATTGCTACTTGAAATTTTTGCCCCAAATTTTATTAACCACAATTTAAAGAGTGCATAGGGTGAACATGTTATACGGTCGCAGTTTGAATGTATATTGGCCACTTATTATATGAAACATGGTTTTAAGTATTGGGGGGGAGGGCTTGGACCCCCACCCCTACCCCATATATATTATATGGGTTGTGGGTGGGGTTAGTGCTCTGCCCCCAACCTTTTTTTTATTTAGCAAAACAGACCGTCGCCATTCAACCTCTCCAAAATTTTATTTATATACTTTTTTTTCTTTATAACTAGCCAATAAGAATATTAATCCATTCAGTTTATAAGATATAATTTCCCCAATAAGAAATTTAATTATTAATATTAATTTTATTTAATATATATATATATAACAATATTAATATTATATGATATTCTTCTTTTATTTAATTTGTATAAGTTCAAATATATATATATAATAAATTTGTATAATTAAATATAATTATAATTATATGTTTTTGTTATAATTTATCTTAAGTGATTGAATCAAATTTACTTTCATAGTAAAACATGATACAAGAAATTATAAATTTCTACCCATTCATCTATGAGTAAAGATAAGAACTAATAGATTTCTTATTCAACCAATATAATTATTAAGGATGATGTTTTCAATATTTTAAAACTCTAAGAATATATCTTTTTTTTTCTTAAATATAGTATGAGGTTTGATTATAATTTAAACCTTTCAATATGCTTTCTTTTATCATAAATCAAGAAAATAATTCCTCTCTTATCACAATACAATGAAATCCATTTCCATGAGAACATGTAGACTTTCAACAAACAATATTTATTCAGTAACACCATTTCATTCAAATTATATTTAAAATACAAGTGGGACTGAGAAATGGCAAAAGGGTTTCAAATGGCGATTAATTTTCTGAAACCACTAGTCGTAATTGGTGCATTTTGACTTAGTCAAATTGCAACTGAAGGCCTTCAAAATGCCTTTATCAAACTATCAAGAAGAGTTTTTTCCCAAACAAAAGGTTACAATAAATTTTCTTGTAAAAATATAAGAGTTTTGCAAATGCGGAAAAGTGTTTCATTGCTCAAGGTTCAAACGGTGAGCCGAAACAATTTTTTTTTAAAGTTTTTAACAATTTCCTTAAAGAGTAACATGAGGTAATAGGGCTGAGTGAGGAGCGTAAAAATGAGAAAAGATAATCAATCAAGGTCAATCTAAATTTTTAAGTAACTCCTCACATAATAAGGAACACAGAAGAAACATAACATCTTCTTCCATGTTTGCAAAGGTTTTTTTGTGGGTCTTTAAATATCATGATTTATTAGCTTTTACAAGGGAAAAATTGGTGGGTTTACGAGGAAACAAACTTTGCTTGCCAGTAAAAGAGTGTCACGACTAATTAGTCTGGTTACGAAGTTTTCTATATTGGGTGTGAAGGAGGCATCTATGTTTATGCTTGGCTACCAAGTCTTAGTTGGTTACACAAGTGTCAGATGACATTTTATTATTTTACAAAATAAGTTTATATAAAATAAATGATTGTGAGATACTCCAAGGTTTAAAATTTATTTACTTACAAATTAAAAAATAAGTATGAAAATTATGAAGGAAAAGGTGAGATGAACCATTCCTGGAATGATTGACGATAAAAGATAAGTAGTTTTGGTGTTCTAGGAGGGTTCACCAGCAATCCACAAAGCTCAAACTCTCTCTCTTAGAATTCCGTGAAATAGTTCTCGTACATCCACAAATCCAACATTTTGTATTTTCTTAAAATATTATATACCCATGGTCATGCAACTCAAAGAACTTGTAACTTGCACACTTTCCCAAGTGTTTCAATCCCATCTCTGATATCATCTTTATTGTCATGATAATTTATCTTCTTCATCTAGCTATTACAATTCAGATGAGATTGGAATTTCATTCCCCTTGAAATTATTCAAACAAGAGACATAGAAAATGGGATGAATATAGGAGGAAACTATAAGCTCCAACTTGTAAGTCACACTCCCCATTCGATTGAGAAATTTATAGGGACTTAAAAAAATTTGTACAAAATTCTTTTGTCTTTCCTACTTAGTGATATGCTTGCAGGATTAGCTAATCCCCTTTCTCCCATGTTTTCTAGACACGCTTTTCATGTTTCGAATCTAGCATTTTGGCATGGCAGGAAGGATGATGTAAGGGTTATGGATTATAGGCTTTATAGATGACAATTATATTTCCTTGAAAGTTTCTAAGCCTTTTTAATGAACTCATTTTGTACATATCCTGCTATCATGGCAGTCCATGAGGCCACAGGCATCTAGTTAATAGTTCACATGCCAAGTGTGTGCTTCAACATTTTACATACTTACCTACTAGAGCACTTGTAACTACAATATATGAAAAAATCATATCCTCTACCATTATGCCTGATGGGAATTGAATTACTTGTCCCAAGTTTTCAAGGTGGTGTAAAAAAACCTACATCCACATGAAGCAATTCAAGGATCCTTAAATATTTTTTTGCTACACGTGTGACAAAATATATGATCACCTCACACGCATTAGGAGAAAATTCAAGCACTTCAACGATGTCTAAGAATGTATTCAGGAAAGTTTTAATATCTGAATGAATCTGTTGAGATAGTTTCCTTGAATTTTTCCCATAATGGAAGGATAACCTCTTGAGTGACATCCACTCCCCTTATAAAACATATTGATGATATCTAGATGAGGGGCCTATTACATAAAATTCCCTTCTTCTAAATAAACTTGTGCCTACTTTATTGTTCTTTTTTGTCTGCTCTAAGGAACCCTTTACAAATTCAGTAGAAGTCATAATTCAGTCCTTGGTAGTACATGAAAAGGTTTGAATGTTTTTTAAACTTGTATTATTTCTTGTACTTCTTGACAAGGGACATGACCACCCATATGCTTTAAATGGACTACCCATACCCTATTCAATATCTCACAAATAGGTACATATATTATACTCCCTTTCACATTAGTTCATCAATTTCCACCAACACATTTACCCAACCTAACCCCCCCCCCCCCCCTTTTTTATTTATCATTTTTACTTTCTTGATTCTCCTTTATTAAATGTTATTCTATTTATTCATTTAAAACTATTCTATATTTTAAATTATTTGTTTATATATATATATATATATATATTATTTTAGTTATTTTGGATAAATTCTTCTATTTTTAACTTTATATTCATCTATCATTACTATTATTATTAATAGAGTTATTATTATAACATTTTTGTAAAGTGACTATGAAACGACAAAAAAAACTATCGTTATAGAATCTATACTCTCGTCGATTGGGAAAACAGGGGCAGGGAACTATATCTCCCTCCCCTTATAAGAGCATCATCTTCGATGCAAAAAAAGGATAAGATTGGAAGAGGGTAGTCACAAACAAGGAGGAAACAATCATGACCCATGTAACCAGCAAAAAGAATACTTGTAGGAAAAGAGCGACTACAAGGAATAAGGAAATTCTTGATTATTTCTTAATGTTTTGTGAAGATTGGTAGTTATAGTTTACATGATTAATTAGTTAATCTTTTTTCCTTTATGGTACTTAAAAAAATAACATTCTTAATATTTCATTTTTTTAAGGTTTTGGTTTATTTACTTTTGTGGGTACCCAATAGAAAATGAAATCACAATACCACACCAAGGTCAAACAAAACAATAATGGTTCACAAGACATCCTGATATGTACCTTTATGATTGTATCACACCAAAATAACTCAACCGTACCATGGAAACAACATATATGATCCACACACATAGGACTTGTCATATACATATCATTGGAATAAATGTAATTGTAACATAGGCATACTATAACACATGGAATTCCCAATAGGTACACATATAAAGGTTTAAAAAAACTCCAAACAATAACTATAGCCACATAGGGTCAAGATGGAATCAACATCTTATTATAAATGGGAAACATCAATCATCAACATCAAAAAAACATAACTAGACTCACATAAACAAATGTAAATCATAATACCAACTCAACACACCTCCCAAAACATCACAAAGCAACTACATGTACCTCCCAAAGCACCAAAAAATACTCCATATACCTCCAAAATCATCCCAAAATATCTCCATATACCTCACAAAGAATAAAAAACCAACTCCATATACCACGCAAAGAATCACAAAACATCTCCATATACCTCCCACAACATCACAAAAAAACTCAATATACCACCCAAAGCATCACAAAACATCTCCATATACCTCCAAAGCATCAAAAAACAACTCCATATAACTCCAAGAGCATCAATCACATACATACAAATCTCTTATCCCTCCCTCAAGTCTCTTATGTCTCTCTCAAGTCTCTTATGCCTCCCTCAAGTCTCTTATGTCTCCCTCAAAGAGGTTGGTCACCCTATGGCCCTAGGCACATAGAGTCCATAACACCCCTAACCCAAGTGACATAATAACTCGTGGTTCAAAAACCCACTATTTATCTATAACTCCTTGGGGCATACCCCCATACAATGAAGTGATTCCATAGGTTCAACCACTCCATGGTGCATCCCATGACCCTATTCCACACATTACGACATTAGAACCAACATAAAAATCCATTTCAAATGCCAAGTGGAAAAAATCCCAAGCCTTGGGCTAGGCTATAAAACCTTTAAACATGAAAAGAAAATTTAAAACTAAGTAAAGAAAATGGAAAAATAGCCATAGTTAGTGAAAAAATTTGCATGTTAGTGCAACAACCAAATAAAATTCTCAAAATATAAGCGCACATCAATCAAGAAAATTATTGGTTCTAGAAATAAAAAAATGTTCAATTTACGAATAAAATACGTATAGATAAATATCACATCACATCAACTATGTGGCCTTATAAAATCACCAAAGGGGTACTCATCTGAGTTGCTGGACACTTGACATCTAGCCTCATCTCGTAAAATAACATATAAAATAATATAACTATCATCATCTCTGTCTGAATCATCCCTCTATACTCCCACAAGGCTCAACATAGTCAAAATCACATAGGATTATTCCATATGGACAACCGAATAGGAGAGAGAAGAGGGAAGCCAGTTTGCATAAGTTGAGCCTAAGGTGGTATGCATCCATAATATACTTGAGCAAGCTCAAAGTATACTAAATAGATAGAAGTGGGTTTTCAGTCACTATAAGACTCCACTTCCTAACTCGTACTCAACTCAAGATTATGAAAAACCTGGTTCCACTCCTCTCTCTCCACACATACACTCTTAATGATTTCTTGCCTTAGGGTCATCAAGTGTAAGATTCACAATAGAAGACAAGACTACATCACTAACACAATGGTGATTCACACACATTAACCATAATGTCTTACACATGGTATCATATATATACATGGTACAACACAATCATTACTTTCACTGGGTTACGATACATCATGTTTCAACATAATACACCCAAGGTGCAAGTACTGCAAAATAGGGGTCATAAAATCCCCATATACCCCAAATTCACGACATGAATCATCGCACATTACACAAATTATACGCATGATGGAAACTGTAAATAACATTAGAACATAGAATCAATTGCAAGACAATATGGTGACACAAAATTCAGCACTACACAGTGACAACATTACTCTACAATCCAATCCACTATACACATATATTTTTCATATAACACATAAGCACATATACATATCACAAAATTATAAGATGCTCTTACACACCACCATCCATAAAAATCATTCTTCTCCCACATACCAAGACAACACATCACACATGGACTCCTCATTGAATCCACGAAAAAGAAGAATGAATACTCTTATCACAAGCACATCAACATGATAACAAACACGCACTAAGTGACATGCACCACATGTGCATTCATAATATCAAAATTACAACATTGGTCACATACCAACATATATCACATTACTCTTCCAATCTCCACCACTACCATGAAAAATCATCACAAATCCAATCCATCCCAGAGGTTTCAGAGGATGAAATTTTTCTCTGATAATAAATGTAACGCCCACATTTTACACACACAAATAAAAAACTAAGATACCAATAATAATTTTTTTTACTGACATTATAGTACATACGACACTACAAAAGGGATCAGCTTAGGACTAATACACAACACATGATATGTTTGCACAAACATTAACCCATATAGATAAAATGAATACATGTGAAGCACATCAAGATTCTTAATATCTCTTCCAAAAGACAAGGCCCAACATAACAATTCAACTACAAAATAAACTTATAGATAGGGTCATTTCCATGGCATGATAGATATATTTTTTTCATGTTCACATTTATTACAATCATGTTTGAACCTTTAACTTAAGTTCTAGAAAGGTTCATAATGTGTGAATCATACATTCCCTTTTTCCCACACTTTTTCTAATATTTCCTTTATATTGACTAACATTTGAATTTCATAGTATCTCATTGAATAAGGACCATCGACATCATTGTAATTACTTGTTTAATTTTCTCATTTGTTATTATTGTATTTATTTACACACAAGTATATTTACTAGGTAAGCATATCCCTAGGACTCACTCCTAAGGGCATGCATCTTGATATAGTATCATACCTCAGTTACACAATGGAAAAATTGTGAGCCCAAAGGAAGAAAGGTTGGTACATATTTCTCAAGGATTTAAGGTCAATTTTATTTCATTCATTTATAAATTGGTGATTAATTTTGTACACATTAAGAATTCAATAAAAAATAATTTCTTCATATTCAACAAGAACGTTTAATCATATTACAAAGAAGATATGGTTTTACTTTCCTATGGAATAACATCTCACGATTACACCTCCCAAGGCCAAACGTCAATTATAATTTTACTATATTTATCTTCCAACAATTACTTTAAGGAATTTCAAGAAACATTAAATTGACAACACACTTCCTTGTTTTCTCTTGTTTCTATATTAGGTTTCTTGAGTATATTTTACATCCAACTTAAGAGGTCTTTCCTTAATAGGTTCATGTGTCTTTATAATGGATTGTGTAACATATTTGTTAATAGGGTCATTTATATCCTCATGGTACTACTACTCCCTATCTAGGGGAATTTTTTGAAGAACATGATCACATAGTTTTCACATCATACATACATTACATAAAAAGACAAGTGAGGAGAGAAAATTTGGAGTAGTTTATTGTTTAAAACATGGAGTCAAGGGTTACATTAGAGTTTACATGAATGTGGATATTTTTTTCACCACAATATGGTTTAAAAAATATTTAAGAATGATTTAAATTTCACATTTTTTTGACTAAGCACATCACTTACTAGTTACATTTTAACCAACTAATCATAAATTAAAATTTTGTTATGTTTCTCAAGTAACTCAAGTATTAATAAATATAAACAAAATGATAATTAGAAATTGGTATCAAGTTTGCATATGATCCCAACTCTTAATGGGGTGACTTCCAAGGTTAGGTCTTCATACTCAACAAAGTGTGCCTGACCTAAGATGGTTTCTACCCTATGTATGTTGTTTACCAACAATATTACCTAAATAACCCACTCTCCTTACTAAACACAATTTCCATTCCTAGAAGGGAACCACATACTCTAGATAATGTTTTAGGGACTACTTCATTCCTACTCATTGGGTTCATGACGATGTCGCTAAGCATGACAAACTATGGAGATGGAAATAAAACTAGGGGTCTTATTTACTTAAGTTAGATGTGGCTCATGTGAGCATTATATGGTTATTCTAAGGTTTTAGTTTTCTTTGCTAAAATAAATCACCAATGAAGAGTAGTTATACAAATTTTATACTAGGGTTGATTATTTTGTTTAGATCTCTTTATCACATTTTCAATGTAAAAAATATAATGCACCAATTATTTATCATCATTGCACACTTGGAATTGCACTATAATATTAAATTCAATTTCACTTAACACGATATCCAACTTTTACAATAAAAATTTGGAATCAAAATAACACCATATTTAGATGAATATTTCCCTTAAATACTAACATCTTAAAAATGTTACAAAACTTTATTAATAAAACTTTTAATGCTTCCCAAAATGTAGAACTATCCTCTACAGTTTTACTTAACGTATATATAGAAACCCCTTTCTACGATATGTATGAATTGAACCAAAAGAACACCTATAGGTAAATACACATTTCCCAAAGCACCCTAAGACTATCATCTCATACATAGTACCAAATTTCAGTAAAATTGTTTATTTTAGGACATACTGCCTTAATAAATATATATTTATATTTTCATTAACATACCTAAATTACAATGGATACATAATGAGTTACAACCACGTTATTTCACCATCCTGTTTGTGTCCTGAAAAACCATGTGAGCATGGAATCAAGGGATAAATGAGTAACATGGCATCCAATAAATCTAGCATAATTAACATTTTGATTTTCCCATTTACATAATAATGATATTACATTCAAAAGGAGAGGGATAGAGAAATATTGATTTTATTTCATTTCACTTCATTTCTTAGCCAGAGAGAGAAAAGGTGATAGGGAAGAGAGAGAAACACTATTTTTCCAAAAGTATAATTTCACACAACTCACAGGATAGAGTTTTAAAATTTTATTTACAAGTGTTATTAAATTTCCATGATGGTTTTCTATCTTGACTAGGGTCCTACAACTTTGTTTTACATTTTTTTACTAGTTGCAAACATGTCGAATATTTGCTCAAAGTCTAAAAAAGTGTGATCAATTGTTTTTTCTAATAAGCAAATTCATGATGGGAGAATTCCTTCATGTCCACCTATATAGCAAGAATCCATAGAGACTAACAAAATTCAGAACTAACGAATGGTGAACAATTGGCGAATGGACTTTCGGAGTCATCGGTTATAATTGGCCTAGTTGCAATTATAAAAAGTTAACCCAGGGGCTTAGAAAACCACATCCAAAAGTAATGCTTTATGGATGAACGCGCAACAAGAAATTTCCTACAAGTTCCCATTTATAAGGATAATTCACCAGAGTTGGTAGGACTAAGAACTGCTAAACGGGTTTCAAACAACGATGGGTTTTTTGGAGCCACTAGTCATAATTGGTGCAGTTTGACCTAGTCAAATTGTGACTGGAGACTTTCGAAATGCCTTTTCTAAAATATTAGGAAGAGTAATTTTTTCCCAAATATAAGGTTATAAAAAAAAATTACTAAAAATAAAAGAGGTTTTCGAAGGTAGAAAATTGTTTCAATGCTCAGGGTTCAAATGATGAGCCGAAACGAAATCCAAATTTTTTAGTTTCTAATAATTTCCTAAAAGTGAAACATGACGTAACAAGGATCCTAAAGGAGCATTGAAAAGAGAATCAATAAAGTTTGATCTAAGTTTTGAAGTGACTCCTCACATAAAAAGGAATATAGAATAAACTTAACATCTATCTTCTAGATTTACAAAAAAAAAATTGCGGGTCTTTAAATACCGTGATTTACTAGATTTTACAAGGGAACAATTGCTGGATTTGTGAGGAAACAAACTCACCTTTCCAATAAAAAAGTGTCATGGATAATAAGTTTAGTTACGAAGTTTTCTAGGTTCTGTGTAAAAGAGGGGTTTAATTTTATGTTTGGCTACTATTATCTCCAAATAACTAGACCCCCCGAATTGCCACAATGTGAACAAGATGTTCGGTGTCATTGGGTAACATGGTATCACCTCTCAAGCTATGTGACTTGGGCTTGAGGTGACCCTATATAGAAGGACAACTTCGTCTTCCTAAACTAAGTGTTGTACTATTCCTAGTGCAATAAAATGGTTAACTAGGCCTATACTTGCATTTCTATGAGATTCAAGGAAAGAGAATTACAAGAAATAAAAATATACTAGGGATGGTGATGCACCAAATATAGGGTGTTGCTAGACTTTGAGAATTTTTTATTTCAAAATGGTGTTATGCACCACAAACCAACTTCACCTACTACAACTAAAAGAGGGTAAACAAAATACAACAGACTAAGAAGTGTGCTTTCCCTTTGTTAAACTCAATCAGGCAAAGAATATTTCAATCTTCCAATGAAGAATGATGAAACTGAGAAATCCAACATGTAGAAATCCACCACTTGATAAGCACAGAACTCCAAGAACCTATAATATAAACTTAAACTTACACAATGTACTTTCAAGCATGAGAAAGGCACAAAGAAGTATATGGAATGATGAAAGGACTAATAGTAGTCACAAAACATACACTTTTATTACATCAACAACATGCACAATACATCATTACATTCAAAAGAGGCAATGGTTTCCATTACAATCTTGGAAAGGGGGCTTGAAAGTTCCCTTAATCCATAAAGATAATTTGTAGAAGAGAGAGGATTCTAAAAAATGTGCCATGTCTCTTGTTTAACTTGTCCAAAAAAAGTCACATGTCTAACTTCTGTAACCAGTGTAACCCCCTTTGGAATGAGCTTCCAACTTACATTTATAGAAAATCCATGTGAGAGAAGAGAGGAGAAATCATAAATTCCTGGAGTGAAATGAAGGCACATGATGGCCTACATTAATTACAACATTAGTTGCACCACTTAGGAACATTCCATCATGTCTCATTAATGAAGGATCTAGTACTTATCTACTCATTTAATTAAAATAATATTTTAAATAAAATATTTTAATAATAAAATATCATTTTATTAAAATATTTTAATAAAAATATTAATTTAATAAAATTAATATAAAAATATTAATTTAATAATATTTTAAGTGGTGGGACTGGTGGGACCCCCTTAGGGTTGGTTTGCCTTCGAAGGGCTCAATGCATGGCTTAACTCAAAGAGTTGAGCTCCTTTCACACGGATTGATGAGTTCTTCCATGTTATGTTGGTTTGCCTTGGTGAACTCACCTTGTCAGTTCCACAGACCCCCAAGTTCTGTGAGCTCATCATTTCACCGAGCTCAACTCAATTGACCGAGCCACTACGAGCTCCTTCATTTGTGCAACTCTTGGAAATCTCCTCCCTCTGGCTCGACTCCATGAGCTCCACCTTCCTCACCATGAGTCTGATCCTATGACCGAGTCATCTTATGCATCGAGCTCACTCCGAGCTATCCATCTTGGCAACTGAATTCCTCTACACTATGTTAGCTCACCTCTTGCTTTGACCCCACTAACTTTCATTTTACTAGCTCATTCCATTCAAATGACTCGATGCTGAGCTCAAACCGAGCTACCCATCTCATGGCTTGACTCCATGAGCTTCGAGCTTCAAAATATTATTTCTCTCTGGCTAAGCTCTACTTACCCCTTCACAAGCTCATCGAACTATTCTCTGGTGTCATGCATGTATTCCCTCACCGAGCTTGATCTCTTCAACTCGAGTCTTCCCTAACGTCCTCATTCGAGCTCCTTCTGGTTCCTGCACCATGCATACTTTCAAGTGAGCGGATCTATGAGCTTAACTCCTTTAACCTCTGCCTAGCGAGCTTGGTAGACATCCCAAACTATATTTCATCCCTGAGGTCTTCGTGCCTTACCCGTGAGCTTCTCATTGACTTGGCACCATAAATATTTCTTCCGGCCATGTTTTGACTTGATGGGTACTTGGTCTTGGCCACAGTCTTGGCATTCTTAGGCATGTCCCTTAACTCACTCGGCAAGCCATATGGTAAACTCCCCAAATGGCTCGATAGCTAAGCTTCTTGCTCATAGTATTCATGAGCTCACCTTTACCCATGTGATGATGTCCAAGTTGACTTATGCATAACTTGCGACTCAATTTTATGCAAAAATTGATCCTCCCTATGTGCTTAGAATTCGTCTTCACTCCATGACCTAGAATCAACCTCTTCATGGCCTATATGCTTAGCTCATGGACTTTCCAACATTGATCATCGAAAGCGTTCCACCCCGAATCTCTTACAACTAATCTGGTGCCACCTCGACCACTCATGACTTGGTCAAAGGGCCTGTGTGGATGCTTCACACCACCCTTTCACACATTCAATGGTTGAGTAACTCGGTGCTAAACCTGTCAACCATCTGCGAGTGAGCTCCTCCTCATTACCTTTCATGAAACCTACCATGTAAACTGAGTCAACCAGATGACTCGCTTGAAAACTCATCGACAGACTCAGACTCCCCATGACTCGCCAAGCTCATTGAACATTTCTCTACCTTCATGCACTAGCCGAATGCTTCATCATCAAACTTGGTCCCGTAATGGCATGTTCACTTGGCAGAATTTGACCCTTGGCACACCATCATTATTTTCCCCACTTGGCCATGCTCACATGAATCTCCGCATCTTGGAAATGTGAGTATCGGAAACCCCAGATGTGGAACATTTATCTCAATTTTCCATCGTCAGAGTCCCACTTGGCCATTTGGTCACTAATCTCTTTGAGATCCCCATGGTGGTGATGATGTGTGGGATTTAAGCACTATTTTGCACACCTAACCGGAAATGGACCAAAAAATTCCTGAAATTCCCCATAACTCCCGCCATGCTCAGCCCGGTTGAATGAGCCAACTCTACCAAGTTTTCTCTAAGACATTTAAACATCAACTCAATCTTGAGTGTCGAGTCCAAGCTTTCATTCCTCCATGCAACTCATCATGACTACTTTGTTACATCATCCTTGGTCCTTGGCTACCGAGTCACTTGGTCAATCGAGTGACTGAGTTGATCTCTTCCTTGGCAAGTGACTCGATCTTTGAGATTTTAGATTGAAACTAGACTTTTCCATCGAGATAAACTATTCCAAAACATTGACCGAGCTCATCCTATTTTCTAGGCCTTGAGCTCGACGTACTCTCTCGCTAGCTCTCTCTTAGTTTAATTCTGACTTGATGAGCCGATCAATGACATTTTTCCCTGAATGTTCCTCGACCACATCGATCTTAACTCGATCGAGAAGACTTCACGGGTCTCCTAAGCTCGAGATTTCATTTCCATCAAGCCCGTCATGGAATCCATGAACTCACTGACTGTGACTCTCCTAGCTTCAAACCTCTGAGATTCTTAGCTTGGCCTCCTAAACCATGTCACCCAATTCTCTCATTCCTCCTCTGCCTTGTTTTTCATTGGCTCCAACCCAGATCTACGAACCCAAAATGCTTCCATGAACTCTTCTAATAGACTCACTCGAGCCACCTTCTTTGGTCAACTGACTTCACCATTGGCTTACATAGTGAGCTCCCTACATGCATGGCTCAACTCAGAGATAATCGAGAGCTCCTTTTCATTCCATTTACACTGAGCCTCTCCAGACTCACACTGAGTTGGTTTGTTCCAATTGCACTTGAGTTAGCCCAACCTTATATTTCAATTGACATCCCAAACTATGGGAGCTCACCTTATCAAGAAACTTAGCTATCACCCTCGTTTATGTGACTCGACCAAGAAGTGAGTTCCCCTCCAACCAGCTCAATGCTTCATGAGTTCAGTGATTGAGATGAGTTGCTCAATGTCTAACTCGACTGACCGAGAGATCCATCTATTTTTTAGTTCCTCATCCATGAGCCAACCTCGTTCATAGCTCGTGTGAGTTCACAAGTTTGTTTAATAGCTCACTATCGAGCTCGTTGAGTCAATTAATTTAATGACTTGACTGAAAAATTAAGTCAACTAAGTGAGTTGATTATCACCTTGGTATAACTCAATCAACTCGCTCAATGGCTTATGATCGTGCCCCAATTTGTTAACTTTCATGACTCTTATCAAAACTAAGGAGTTAATGGGAGCATAATAGGACCTTTCAAACACAATTTCTCAATTTTAATAAACTTCTCGGGCTTATTGGTGGAAAGTGGGCCCATACAGAGGCCAACTTTAGCATTATGAGAGACTCATTAACCTCTAAGACCCAAAATAGGAGAACACTCTGAAATGATCTGATATTTCCCATAATTCCACAGATGTGCCTTCAACACAAAATTTTCCTGTAATGTCCCAAAATGCTTCCTGAAAGGGTTTCCTATTCTTAGGGTATGATTGACCCACGTTGTCCAATTTTGTCCTAGGGGTAAAAATTGGATAAAATTTTTGGCGACCTCTTGGGGATGATTTCCTGCTAAGCATGATTCCAGTAGCCTTAAGTCATCCATTGGGCATGGAGTCTATATTGGAATCTTGAAGATGATTTGACCTTCTATGATACATGATTTTGAATTCCCCAGCAATGCTAGATAGGAAATATACTGGACCTAGTGAACACTGGACGAATGCTTGACCCCTACAGAGAATTTGAGAAATTGGGAATATCCTGTAATTATTTTAAAACTTTGAACCTTCTTTCTCTCAAAAAACTCCAATGATGATACAATGTGAAAGAACAATAGAAAACACAACAACAAAGAAAGAAAAATGATGACAACAACACACAAAAATGTGCAAAGAACTTGGAGGAAAACACCTAACTAAATTGTACAAGGGGTTGAATGATCTCAAAAACAAGTTTTGAGATGTATCCCATTCACATGAATGGTAAATTCTTCTCCATTGAGCCTATATAGACGAAACAAATTTTCCTTCTTGTAACTTGTGATAATGTATGGACCGCTCCAGAGAGCGTCAAACTTGGTGTGCTTGCCTAGTTTGGCTCTATCTTCATCCCATTTGAGAACTAAATCTCCCTCTTGAAAATTCTTGTTAGACACCTTCTTGTCAAAATATTTCTTAACTTGAGCCTGATGTTACTCCAAAGTTTTCATATCCTTGTTCTGTACTTCTTCTAACTCCGTGAGCTCAGAAAACCTAACTATCAGAGGATCACTCTCCATAACTTCAAGATGACGAGCTAACTCCAAAAATGGTAACTACAAGGAGAGAGGAAGTTTTTCTTCTCTTTCATATACAAGCATGAAAGGATAGTTTTCAATGGGCCTTTTACGTGTGATCAAATCTACCCATAAAGCAATATTAAGTTTTTTGTGCCAACTCCTCATGTTAGTTTCCATAGTGTGCTTGATAATGCTTGTGAGGTTTTTGTTGCTAGGATAATTTCCAATGGCCCTTTTAGGTGTGATCTAATCTGACATAAAGAAATCTTAATTTTTGTGTGCCAAGTCCTCTTGTTCATTTCCATAGTGCGTTTGATAATCCTTGTGAGGTTTTTGTTGCTAGACTCATCCAATTCGTTTCCTTGCGGATAGTAATTGGATGATTTTTTGAGATAAAATCAATTCTTAAGAGCCCATTCTCTCAACTTTAGACCAAGAAAATCCATTACATTATCTAAGATGACTATAAATGAAACAAAAAACCTTGTCGGTATACCTTCTAAGAAATCAAGAATTGCCTTCTCATTGGTCTCTTTCAATGCTACTACCTTTGTGCATTGAGTAAAATATTCCATTTCAGTAAGGACCCATTTCTGTCCATCACTGGATGGAGGATTAATCATTCCATGGAAATCCAACTCCCATTAAAGAAAGGGTTGATCCAGTTGAATTGGATGCAGTGGAAGAGCCTTCTACTTTAAATTTCAGGTGAAAAATGTACATTCCTTGCGCTTCTTTACCTAGAGATGGGTATCTTTAAATAAATATGGCAAATAATATCTGGTCCTCAAAATGTTTGTGCTGGTTTTTCATGCCAAGAAATGTTCTCTAGAGATGTCATTGTTGAATTATTCTAGTATCTTTCTCACTCTGGACCTATGCACCGAAGGATAACACCATTCAAATCCCTTTGAAAGAGAAGATTATATACAAGAACATAAGCAATAGAATTAAGACAAAAGCTTCATCTTTGAGTCTTATCCATGTTAACAGGATATGTTCCTGAGAAAATAAAACTCTTCATTTTGGAAAACAAGTCAACTTGATCATCACTATTCAAAATTTTCTTGTTCTCATCACATTTTGATTCCAAATATGCAGTAATCTATTTAAACAAACCTTTATCTATAACTATCTTGGTAACCTTGATGTGCACGTCATATTTCATCACTTTGATGATCCACGGAACACATTTCTCATTAATATCTTTGTTTAGAAAAAATTCCTTAACTCCTAGATGACATACCATCAAATGAATCTTGTTGTTGGACAACATGTGCCTAAATTTCTTCAAATATCATATGAAAACAAAGACTTATTTTTCAACAAATGAATATTTGAGATCATAGTATTTTATAGGCTGGATGAAGAAAGAAATTGGTTGCTCCATCAGATCATGATTTTTCTGAGTGAGGATCCTTGAAATGATCTCCTGGCCTACAAAAACATAAAGAATGAAGCTTTTATCAAACCTTGTATTCAATAGTGTAGGTGCTTGAGACATGGTTGTTTTGATGACATCAAATCTTTCTTTTCCTTCATTCATCTTTAAGAAAGGAATATTTTTCTTCAACATGGTTGTTAATGGTTAGCCAAGGTTGTGAACTGGGGGATGGATCTTTGCACAAAATTTACGCTTCCCAAGAAACTCTGAAAACATTTATTATGAATTGGGAGAGATAGGGTCAAAATTGAATGAATCCTAGCTAGATCAATTAAAAGTCCTTCTTTTGAAAAAATATATCCCAGAAAATTTCCCTCGTGTATTGCAAAAATGCATTTCTTCGGGTTAAGTGAAACCCTAAATTATCTACATCTTTCAAAAACCTTCCTTAGATGTGTGATGTGGTCCTTTGCATGCTTAGAGTATACAATTATAACATCAAGGTACACCAAGATGATGTCACTGATTAGACTCTAAAATTCCATGTCCATGGATCTTTGTAAACTAGTTCCAACATTGGACAATCCAAATGGCATTTTGTTGTAGGTGTAAGTTCCCCACTTGGTAGTGAAAGTTGTTTTCAATTGTTTATCTTCTTGGAATAGAATTTGTTCAAGGTCAAAATTGAATGTATCCTAGCTAGATCAATTGAAAATCCTTCTTTTGGAACAATATATCCTAGAAAATTTCCCTCATGTACTGCAAAAATGCATTTCTTTGGGTTAAGTGAAACCCTAAATTATCTACATCTTTAAAAAACCTTCCTTAGATGTGTGATGTGGTCCTCTGCATGCTTAGAGCATACAATTATAACATCAAGGTAAACCAAGATGATGTCACTCATTAGACTCTAAAATTCCATGCCCATGGATCTTTGGAAACTAGTTCCGACATTAGACAATCCAAATGGCATTTTGTTGTAAGTGTAAGTGCCCCACTTGGTAGTGAAAATTGTTTTCAATTGTTCAGCTTCTTGGACTAGAATTTGTTCAGGGACAAAATTGAATGAATCCTAGCTGGATCGATTGAAAGTCCTTTTGAAACAATATATCCTAGAAAATTTCCCTCGTGTACTGCAAAACTGCATTTCTTTGAGTTAAGTGAAACCCTAAATTATCTACATCTTTAAAAAACCTTCCTCAGATGTGTGATGTGGTCCTCTGCATGCTTAGAGTATATAGTTATAACATCAAGGTAAACCAAAATGATGTCACTAATTAGATTCTAAAATTCCATGCCCATGGATCTTTGGAAACTAGTTCCAACATTGGACAATCCAAATGGCATTTTGTTGTAAGTGTAAGTTCCCCACTTGGTAGTGAAAGTTGTTTTCAATTATTCAGCTTCTTGGACTAGAATTTGATATGAACTCAAATATCCATCAAGAAAAGAAATTGTTTAAGATCCTGCCATCATTTTAATGATTTTATCCATTGATGTAAGGGGATGGTGATATTTCAAGAAAGCATGGTTCAAATTTCTCTGTTCTTCTTCCTTATAGGGACTAGATTGGATACCCAAGAGGAATGTTTGATAGGAAAACATTTTCAGGCCTCAATGTGTTTTTTTAGTTCTTTTCTCATTAGTGGCTCAATTTTGGGATTAATTGGCCTCTGGTTCTAACAAACTGGCTTAGCATTAGGATCCAATTCAATTATATGTTGTGCTAAAACTAGATCAAAAACACACTTGTCTTTATAGCTCCATGTGAAAATGTCATGATACTCTTGAATAAGTTTGATGAAATCTTCTTTCTCCTCGGGAGTGTATACTTCCCAATGTTTAAAAAAATTTCATTTGCTACCTCGACTTCCTTAAAATATTCTTCTTTGACCACCATGTTAGACATTTTTTTTTTGGCTTGATCATTTGAATTGAAGATGGATTTCATAATAACTAAGAATTTTGGTAGCTTGTTGCTTTTCAATTGTATTATTTGATATTTGTATGCTTCTTGCAACTTCACTTAATCCTTTGTAGAAATATCTACTTCATATTGTAGGAAAAGGACAATTTATTTTTTCACTATTAAGCACTTTCTAACTACTCACATTATCAGGAGCTACACATTGAACCACCATTTGTATAGATTTCCACAATTCTTTCATGATATATATAGGCATGTTGTATTGTGAGCCAACCCTAACAAGCCTATCAACATCTTGATTTTGATTTCAAGGAATAACATGAATCCTGAAAGCCTCAAAATATTCAATCATATCCAAAATTTGGTTCTTGTATCATCTTAAATGATTATTTTTGGATGCACTACATGTAGTCACTTGATGAAAAAATAACTCAATATGTCCAAAAAAATCAAGGATTTGATTCCCTTCTTTTGAGCTACCTGAATTCCTTTCATAAGGGCCTTGTATTCAGTGACATTGTTAGTGCAACTGAATTACAACTGGAAAGATGATAAGTAATTATCTCCTTCTTGATAAGTTAGTATGATAGCAAGACTCGATCTATTCTTTCTCCTTGAGCCATCAAATAACATTTCCATAGTCCTCAAAAATTGCTTTGTGCTTTGACAAGTTGCGGTATGATTGTACCTTCTTCATGAATGCAGTATGCACCAAATAGTTTCTCCTCAAAAAGAAGCAAACCAAATTCTTCCTCTAATAATATATCAACATAAGGATCGTACTCCTGATCCCAACTCACTTCATCCAACACCATATCAAGGACTTCTTCCACAAGAGTGGTTGGTTAACGATTAATGTAATGCCCAAAAAAAATTTTACTTACTCACCTATCCCCCTCCACCACTTTAGTAGCGACCTGTCCCCATTGCATGGGTTTAAAAAAAAGAAAAATTAAAATAATCTTGTGTGGTTGTTAGATGAAAACTGGTAGAAATTTTTGGTCTCTCCTTTATTTTTATTCAATATGTATCGATGGATGAGTTTTCGGCAGGTTTTGTCGGGCTGCAGGCCCTTGGAAGGAGGGACACATTTTTTTTTAGTGTCTCTTTGACTTTCTCTAGAGACTGGAAGCTTCATTGTAATGGTGGTTTCTTTCAAACCTACCCTAGGTTTTGTTACTTGCTCAAGCCACTTTGGGTGTTAGCTGCATGTATGATTGTTGTGTGAAGGGATCAGGTTAAACACCTATTGGTTGCATATAGCATTAAAAATGTAACCCACAAAACAACAACCTGTCTCCAAATTTTAATTATATCTTTCATTGTGTGCATCACTTGATCAAACACATCTTATGTAATATGAAGATTGATCTAATATGACCATTCAAACATTTCTTTAGTTAAGAACCTTTAAGCTCATCTCAAAATTTCATGTTTTACTATTTACAGGGCATGGATGGTTCCATTTGTGATACATACATACCAAATTGTATTTATACTCAATCCCATCTCATAAATCTAAACATCTTGACATCTTAACAAAATAAGCATCCATGCTTTAGAAACAAAATTAAAATATAAATAAAAGCATTTTGATATTCAAACTCATAAATACTGATGCCATATTTTCAAGATAATTCTACAATGTAAGCATGCAAGTATTATTACCCTTCTCCAACGCAAAATTTTTAATTGATACACATAAATGGCAGTGCCATATACAATAAGGAAAAGACAATAATAACTGTGATAATATTGTTCCAGCTTCTGGAAAGGGAAGAATGATGTGATGAACAATATAATAGCTGATATAGGAGATGTGTCAGCTGTGGATATACATGATGTTACATTAGGTGTAGTATTGTCTATCCTTCCAGCATAGGAAATACTGTAAACAGACTAAGGGAGGATTCATACCATGGTAAACTCATTACACAAATTTTGTAGTATTTTTTCCTTGTCTAATTTGGTTGACAAGTACCATTTGTCTTTGAAGCTGTCTCAAAGCTTGAATTTGAAACAACAAACAATGTAAAAAAACAAATCACAACATCAGCTGGTTTAATCATAACACATTTAAAAATTTATCAAATGTACATTCATCAGGTGGTTCCCTATTTCAATTAAGGGGATAATAAGAAAGGCTAATTTCATTTGGATTTTTGCTAGCACCATAAACTATGCAACTTAACTAAATTATCAAAAAATATATCATTTGACAAAGCTGAAGGTGTAAATTATGGTTTCATCAAGATTCGAAATTGAATGTAATTCTGACTTACCACTGAAATATATGTTTGATGTTGAGTTGAAATCTAAATCTTTTCATGAGAGAATTCAGTAGGTTGTATCCTTAGAATCACTCAACCCATATTTTTCCTCCCAAATTGAATGTAAATATGGGATTTTATTGGAAATTAAGACGTTTACACTGAATAATTTGTATTGTAGTTTTAGTGCTGTAAGAAATGAGCAGTAATTTTATTTTATTTATCCATTCAGACTTTTTCATCCATTCCAATCGTGTGAAACAATGACACTTTCTATATTGATATCACTTAATTGATATTGTATCGGCTGCCCTACAAACTACTCTTCAAAATTAAATATGAAAGATAAATTGATATGTAGTATCGGCTGCCCTACATAGACTATTTAGAGTAACTTCAAAATTAAATATGAAAGATGTCAAGCGTAAAGAAGATGCATAGAACATAGTCTATTTATATAAAATATTATTAGAGATTCCATTACTAAATCAATTAAATTTCTATTTTTCAGTTGATGCACACATTCTCATGCTACGAAATCTAAAATTCAGATAGCAGAAATGGCCATTGTATAGGAATCTTGGATCCATTAGGAGCTATTAAGATAACAAAGAAAATGGTTTATTTCCAGTTAGTGGGGTAAAGAGTGATGTTTATTTAAAAGATTTTTTAATACCTTTAAGTAAACATCTACGTTGATATCATTTATTTTCAAATTTTCAAAAACTTTTAAATTATATAGTCTTCTTAAAATTACTTCTATGTCCTTCAACCATCATTCATTCATCCATCATAATCATGAGAAATGACAATTATCCACAGAAACCGCTACTCTTTATATTGGTGTGATTACTGTATAATGATCTAATGTGTCTCAAAATTTCCCCTCTTTTGAAAGTCAAAATTGTAAAATTTTGAGTTAACACCTTTTTCTGATGTTCTGGTAAGAGGTAAAGTCATAAAGTTAGGAAAATTCTACGTTTTTTGAGTCATTTGTGTGATTTACGGGTCTGTCAGACATTTTTGTCCCATGTGTCCCAAGTTCACTTGGGCTCCCTATTCACCGATCGGCCGCTTCATCCAAAATCTATGTTTTCTTGCGGCCCGTCAAAACTTTTTGTTCCAACTGTCCCAAGTTCACTCGGGCTCTTTGTTCCCGAAATCACCCACGTCGGCCGCATCATGTAATTTACATACCTTCGTCCCTCATGTCCCAAAAGCATTTGAGCATTCTGTCCCCGCATCACCCACATTGGCCGCATCATGCTTTTGCGTCCCGTGTGTCCCAAACATACCAAAGGCCATCCAGGTTAATTTTTCCTACTCTTCCCAATGCTTGCTTTTTGAGTTGGTGGATATGAATTTAACACGCATTTATGACCTTCTCTCTCCTAAATGGCTATTTAATAGACTACCCCCCCTTGCATTTTCACACACTGCTTCTCATTGTCATTTTCTCATTGCTCTTGCAATTGAAATCCCTTGCTCATGTCCCCATTTCCCTGCATTTTTTTTCAGATTCAAACTGTGAATTTTCTTTTCCAAACACTCTTAGTATGAAGATTAAATTCCAAGGCCAGGAGTAGGTTTCCCCACTCGAGTCTGTCCATTCCCGATATCAGGGATAGTGAAGTTCAGTCACCTAGACTTCACCAATTTTTGGACCAGGTTGACAGACCCGAACCCTTCTCCAATGGCGCAAATGATTAATGATAGCATGGTTTGGCATTTGCTTTATTTTCCCATCTCAGTGCAATGTGCAGACACGGTACTTTCTTGCGGGGCTCACTTCAACCCCAGTTACTCGAGTGAATTAACAAATATACATGGGGAGCTCATTGCCAAGCTTGACGCTACCACCATTGCTGCTGCCCTAAAAATCCCAGAAATGGACAACTCTATTGTGATTTCCCAAAACCAAGCACAGGCACTCTTTGACCAAGATAGTGAAAAATACAAGGCCAGAGTGGAAAAGTCATGGCTTAAGAACCCTAAGAAAGGGGCATCTCATTTATCCAAAGCTCTGTTTAGGTTTGATTTCAATGAGGAGTTGTCCAATTCATAATCCTATTAGCACGGGTCATGGGCTTGCCCTCTACTAACGAGTTCACTTCTGGATGTGCCCGCTCATCAACATAGTGTGTGAGGGTACTCAGAGCATCAATTGGGTAGAGATTATCTGCATGAACTTGACAGATCAGCTATCCAATGTGCAACATACTAAGAAGTTTTACATGACTTCTTATCTGATGTATACCCTTGCAGCTTCCAAGACAATGGTTTGGCTTCACCTACATTGATGCTCAGAAAGATGATCCCATATATGATTACTGCCCTCAGTTCACACTGAACACCAGTAATCACAATTTCAGAAGGGTGAATGATGCTTTCACCATGTATATTGTAAGACTTCTAGAAAGTGACACTGCCAGGAGATTCTCAAATGAAGCCATGAGCCTGATAGCGAAGTATGGAGCTTACTTCATTCAGTTCAGAAGATTCTCTTATATCAGGCTGGTAGGCTATGAGAGCACCCCTCTCAAGCTCCCCATGTTCTGTAATGAAAAAATGGCCTTGATTGAGGTATGCAGGAAATTAGACAAATTGCACAAAACTTGTAGAGATAAGAAAATCACTGGTCTACACTTCCCCATATCTTTGGGGAACTACACATGCAAGATGGCTCTAGATGCCCAAAACATAGAAAGAGCCCTAGCTGCCATCACTGTCCATTTCTTCAGGCCCAGAACTTGCTTCGATTTGAAGAAGTTTATTGAACAGAATCTCAGAATCAATTACCATCATAGGGCAGACACTGAAGATTATTGGGCTGACTGTGCAGATGATTTTGAGGCAAGGAGGAGACATTATGGTAGGTTTCCCCTTCAGCTAATACAGGAGCTTAACTTGTATCAAATCCCTGAAGGGCTTCAGGATGACAACACAGACCTGTTATCATATGAGTATGAAACCATAATCAAGCATACTCCTATAGAGGACATGGATTGGTTTAAGAAAGAAAAAGATGATTTGGTTGAGATCCTAGCTCCTGTCCTAGTAAGAACCAAAGTCTGGGTGGATAGAAATATTCATGAGCTAAGGAAGAACACAGGAGAATCCTCTTCTAAAGACACTTCGACACCAAGGAAGGAGGCACAAACACCCAGTTCAGAGGTTCCTATACAGACTCCTCCTGCCTCATCAAGTAAAGGACCTGCATCCTCCACTCCTTCCTCCTCTACTCAAGTCTATCAAAAGAAGGTGAAGGAGGTTAAGAAAGAGCCCATTGAAGAAGATCCTCTACCAAAGCATTCAGAACTGACTTCTGGGCTAGAGAACATCATTGTTCTCAGTGAGAGTGAAGATAATGAAATACCAACTCCTGCAGATGCTTCAGGAACCCCAATGGATACAGAGAAAGAAGTTCAAAGCACTGAGCCTCCAAGCACCATTGACTCCTCTGTTCCAGAAGCCTTAGCTTCCCCACTCACATCTCAACTGGAAGCAACAATAGTACATACTTTGAGTGCCATAAGTTCCCTTTCTCTTGGTTCTCTTTCCCCCCCTTCTTCCTCCTCCTCTTTTACATGGGTGCAACCTTTTGTTGATAGTAGGAAGAGGAAGTCCTCTTCTCGTATCTCAGGACCCAACTTTGATGTTGTGGCAGCCTTGTTAGGCACTACTCCTTCTGCTCCTGCCAAGAAATCCAGGACCACTTCAAGAATAGTATCTGATGCCCAAGGTCAGCAATTCCTAGAGATAGCTAAGCCCAAGGTTGATAAACCAAAACAGGATTTGCAGGCTTCTGATCTAGAACTTTCAAGGATCTCAATGGGAGAGTCTACCCCTGAAGGTGAAATACACAACCTTCAAGAAACAATCACTAGGGTCATTGGGAGGGTGGAAAAAGGGCAGCAAACTATAGAGCAGCTGGAGGAGTAGGCTCAAGTGCTTTCAAGTTTCATTAAGTCGCTGCTATCTAAAGATAAAGTTTTAGATCCCACACCCCTGACTGCTCTTCCACCACCTGTGATCCTCAGTCAAGATGAAGTTCAGAGCATCAAGGACATACACAGGTACTCCATCTATGGGAGGGCTATGGAGGCCATGGTGGATGACATGCTTGTTGCAGGGTTGAATTTCATTGGTGAGGCCTTCAAGATCAATGAGAAGGTAAATAATCTGCAACAGAAGCTCTCCTCCACCATTGGAAATATGGATAAAGAGCTCAAACTATGGAGCAACTGCATAGTATACCTTCACCTCATGGGGCAGACTGATGAAAAACTTTTGATGGCAAGCTAGGTCTTTGATGATGTAAAAGATAATTTGTCAAAATCATGGGTTTTCAGTGTAGAATGGAAAATCAAAGTGCTTGGAGGAAGCCTTAGGAGAATTAAGGAATAGCTGGCAGAAGGGAGAAGCTTTCAAGACTTTGGTAATTGCTTCTTTCAAGGATATTCACTGCCACCTCCAAGATGAGACCTCAGGTGTGCCTTCTCCCTGCAAGAAATTAAAGCTCAATTCAGAGCTTTTGTCAAAGAAAAATTGTTCAAAGAGGACTCCATCACTAAGGAAAAGATGAAGGAAATCTGCTCTCTCCAGTCTTCCATTGAAGAAGCAAATAAGGAGTATCATACGCACATCGAATTTGACAAAGAGATGGAGAAATGTCTCAGATCTTGGACCCAGGCTACTGCCAACACATCAGTTCCACGTGGCAGGGACATAGCAGAGGCTTTGAAAAGGTTTAGACAGTGGATCCTCAAGTCAGTGGGCCCTCCCTAATCATGAACACTTGTCTTCTCCTCCTGACTTCTCTTCCTCTTTCTCTTCTCATCTCAGATTTATTGTAATTAGTTGGGGTTTTGCATTTAAGCATCCCTTTAACTAAACATTCTAGTTAAAAGAAGTAGTTACCAGGTGTAACTGATTTGTAAAATTATATATTGGGCTCTCTTCACCATTTTGAAGGGTTGGAACTTGGATTATTTTGGAAAGTGTAAAGAGTAACGAAGCAATCAATACAAAAGTATTTCCTTTCTTTGTTCATCTGATCCTGTTATTCGTTGTTATCCGTTGAATACTGTTGAATCATTTGTTTACATTATGTCAAGAAGCTTTGTATTCTTGTAGATGTTACTTCTAGAACTTTGTGTCTTTGTAATAACATCTTACTGATTCAAATGCAAATGGTTTTGTTCCTAATCATTTTTCTCTGGCATATATAAGGAATTATTTTGTTATCTATAGTTCTGGAGAATGCCTTTCTGCTCATTTCCACTACTTCATTCCTCTGTGCTTTTGTATTGGTAATCCATTTTATATTAAAACACTTTCATGATATCCCAGTTCCACGTTGAAACTATGCATTGTATATATGTAAATAGGTTTTGATTTTGAATAAGGGAACCTCTCCCATTAAAGAGGAGGGACTTCTTGTCCCCTGACGGTTGTTTTCAAGAAGTCCTTTTTGACGACCAATAGTTTTTGGCGACTCCGCTGGGGAAGTGTTTTTCTTGATGTATTCCAGTTCTATAATCATTTCTTGATCATCCTTTGATCTGGTGACTCCACATTTTACTCGCGGGAGAAGGGCTCTTGGTATTGAAGATTCTCAGTTTCAACTTTTGGAACAACAAGGTTTTCCTTTCCCTTCAACAGGAAGAAATAGAAGAGCTCGTTCAACAAGCACTCCTCCTATCAAAAATAGAACCCCTGCGGGTGGTATTCCTTCAGAGCAACTCAGTCCTAATCTCCATGCTCTGATTCTTGCTGGTGTTTCAGTTCCCCTTCAAGCCATTTTTCTAAGAATGGCAGCACCATTGCCTTGGGGCAATCGTGTTGGGCCTCTCACCCTTCCTCAGCCTTTGCATGAGTTACCCAGAGGTAACCGGAAGAACTTTCCCAAGTTCAGAGGTGATGGAAAGGTACATCCTGATGAACATATCGTGGCCTTCATAGTTGCATGTGGAGTTCTAGGAGTTGAACACGAAGATGTCTCGGTAAGGATTTTTGTTGAGACCTTACAAGATAATGCAGTGGATTGGTTCTATCACCTTCCAGCAATGGCTATCACCAGCTGGAACACAATGAGAAAAAGATTTGAGAATCATTTCAAACCGGCAGAAGACGTGCATGCTTTGCTGGCCTAAATTTCTCAAATAAAAAAGGAATCACAAGAACCCATGAGATAATTTGTGGCTCGATTCAACAAGTTGATCAAAAAATCCCACCAGACACTCAACCTATAGATCAAATCCAAAAATGCTTCTTCCTGAATGCCCAATTTCCTGAAGTTAGTTATGCATTGAGAAGAGCTAATCTTGCAACATTGGCTGAGGATCAAACCCTTGCTGTTAGTGTCGAAGATGACTTAATCATGTCTGGGAAGTTGAAAAGAGATCCTTCTAAATCTAGGTCTTCTTCTTCCTCCTCTTCCACTCCTAGGCCTAATACTGATCCATTAGTACAAAAACTTGCAAATGACCTCATCGCCATTAAGAAACAATTGGCTCAGCACGCCCCCTATGCAGATGTTCCAAGGAGGAATTTTCAGCCCAGAAATCATTTGCCTGCTTCTCAGACAAGGCTAGCATTAGAAGGGCCACCTATTAAGGTCCTTGTTAACGCAACCTGTGAAGTTGAAGAGCCGGAGGATGAAGAGGTTAGTGAAGATGGTGAAGAACTTGTTGAAGAAGCCGATGAAGAAACGAAGGAACTTGAGGGATCTCGAGTTAATTTCTTCACTACTGAAGGTGTTGACGAAGAAGATGATTATGATGAAGTAGTAGCAGACATGAATAGTGAATCATACACTGTCATGACTCGAGAACAAACAAATAAAAGGGAAAAAGTGATGCAACCCGCTAAAAGGTCCAAGGAGCATCCGACGATTATCCCTGTGATTGCAAAAAGAGGGTCTCCTATTCCCACTACGTCCACACAAAAGGTGAGTTCTGCCAATTCTGCTACTAAAATTTCTTCTTCTTCTTCGACTCCTAAAATTGATAAACCTAAGGTCCAAAGTGATGATAGCCCATCCACCTCTGGATCTTTCGATATCATTGATCATCTAAAAAAGACCAAGGTTCAAATCTCAGAGGCTGAGTATTATCAGACCCATCCCAAGGCTTTTGCTAAAATGGTTCACTTTGTCAATTCTCATTCCAAAATTACCTCTAAAGGCCTTTTACCCACTCCATCCTCCACACCACAACCCAATCTGGTAGCTGTCGTCACCTCACCCAATGATAAGATCAAACCATTCTATGTGACCCTCCTTATAGCAGGCCATAAGCTCAGCAACTGTGTAATAGACTCAGGGGCATCAGACAATGTAATGCCTGCCAAAGTAGCCCATGCCTTGGGCCTAACTCTCACACACTTATGGGTCTTGTTATTCTATGGAGAGCAAGGAAGTGCCCCTAATTGGAAGGATTAAAGATGTGCAAGTAGCATTTGCAACTCTTCCTGAGAAAAATGTTTTGGCTACTATCCTAGTAGTAGACATTCCCCCTTCATATGGAATGCTAATAAGTAGGAACTTCTGTAAGGATGTGGGAGGAGAAATTCAAATGGATTGGTCACATGCCCTCATACCAGTTAATGGACAAATGAAGAAGTTGTTGCCCGAGAAGCAGTCTGAGTATATTGTACAAAAAACAGATGATCCCAAAGTGCAAATACTTTATGAGGATATGGGGCATGGCAACTATATGATTATGTCTCCAGAGGAGATCCAACTCCCCAAAAAATTACTTAAAGATCCTAATGGTGTTTGGATATTAGAGTTTGATGGAAGTTGTTCCTCAGCTGGTTCTGGAGCTGGTGTAGTATTGGTGTCTCCTGAGGGAAAGGTTTGTCCTTTCTCATTCAAGTTACAATTTGAAAATACTAATAATACAACAGAGTATGAAGCTCTCATTCTTGGGCTTAATGTGGCAAAAGAAAAAGGTGTGAAGAATCTTCTAGCTCGCGGAGACGCGGAGCTGGTTGTCAAGCAAGTTAGAAACCTTTTCCAGGTAAAGAATAGAAGGTTGAAACATTACAAGAATCAGGTTTGGGACTCTATCGAATTTCTTGACGCCTTCTCCATTGAAGCAGTGCCTAGGGAGGAGAACACTAGGGCTGATTCACTAGCAGTCTCAGGGTCATTGCTGATACCTCATCCTGACTTCTCTCAAGATAGGTTTACCATTGAGATGATCCATAGGCCCAGTGTACCTGATAACGCAAGTAACTGGCAAGTTTTCAATGATGATCAACATTTGCTTTCCTTCCTAGAACTCAGGGATAACTTTGAACAGTTGTACTTTGAAGGAAGTGACAATTTGCCTCGTGAAAGTGTGCCTTCCAATAAAGAGGATGTCAATGAAGAAGAGATAGATCAAGATGGGTGTATCAAACTCAAAGGTAACAAGATTCCAAAGGGACTGGTGAGTTTAGAAGAATTGTTTGATAAGCATGATAGGCATATGAAGTCTAAAGTTTCTACTAGATCACAACAATCTGCTGAGTATGACAAAACTAATATTGGGAGTTCCGTTGACCCTAAGCTTGTGAACATTGGAAAATGTTATACATCCGAAGAAAAGAAGAAAGTAATTAACCTTTTATTTAAATATAATGATGTTCTTGCTTATTCCTATGAGGATCTAAAAGCCTTTCAACCAAAGGAGATGCAACATTTCATCCCTCTCAAACCTGGGATTAAGCCTTTTAGGCAGAAGCAAAGGCAATACAATCCTAAAATAGCTAACACTATTTTTCAGGAAATACAAAAGTTGTTGAAGGCCAAAATCATTTTTCCTATCCACCATTCAACATGGATTGCCAACATTGTGCCTGTTAGGAAGAAAAATGGTGAGATTCGTATCTGTGTTGACTTCAGAAATCTGAATCAAGCTTCCTTGAAGGACAACTATCCTTTTCCCATGATGGATCAAGTCTTACAAGCTATGACGGGGTCTGAAATGTTGTCTATGTTTGATGGTTTCTCAGGATATAATTAGGTAGAAGTCAATACCACAGATCAACACAAGACAACCTTCACTACCCCTTGGGGTACCTTTGCCTACAAGAGGATGCCTTTTGGGCTCATTAATGCCGGTGCCACTTTCCAGAGAGCTATGGACTTGGCTTTTGGAAGTTTGAAAGGAAAATGTATTGTGGTATATCTAGATGACTTAACTGTATTTTCCAAAGCAAGGGCAGATCATTTTTAGCATCTGGAAACATTTATTTTGAAGTGCAGAGAACATGGGATCTCTTTGAATCCTAAGAAATCTATATTTTGTGTCACAGAGGGAAAACTGCTAGGGCATGTTGTCTCTAAAGATGGTATAAAAATTGATCCTGAGTGAGTTCAAGCTCTTCAGCAGATTCCTCTTCCAACCAGTAAGAAGGGAGTGCATTCTTTTTCGGTAAGATTAACTTTCTGAGAAGATTCATCCCTGATTTTACAAAACTAACCTTGAATATCTCTCAAATGATGAAGGGAAAACAAACATTTGGCTGGTCTTCTGAAGGGAAAGAAGCCTTTGAAGGTATTAAGAAGGCTATTGCTAGAACTCCCATCTTAGCATGTCTAGATTTCAGCAAAGATTTTATTATCTATTGCTATGCCACAGATAACACCCTGGCTGTTGTTTTGACTCAAAAAGATTCTAATGATCATGAGCTCCCAATTGCATTTATGAGCTACATTCTTAAAAATCATGAGTTAAAATACACAATGATAGAGAAACATGCTTTCGCAGTAGTTAAAGCTGTCAAGCAGTTTCATTTTTATATTCTTAACTCTCACTCCACAGTACTTGTACCTGACACAACTATCAAGTCCATTCTCACGCAACAAGAGTTTGGATCCAAGAGAGGAAACTGGGTGGCCAAGGTACAAGAATATGATATTGACATTAGACCAACCAAACTAGTCCGTGGAAAAGGCTTGTGTGAACTCATCGCTGAGGGAGCTGGACATGAGTTACCCAAGGATAAAGTTGATCTTCCTACCATTTTGTTTCTCAGCTCAATCGATGAATGGTATGTTGATATCAAACATTTCCTCACTTATGGAGAATGTCCCTCTCATTTGACTACCAAATAAAAGAGAGCTGTTAAGTTAAGATCAGCCCAATATGTATTGTGGGAGAATGCCTTGTTCAAGCATGGGTTGGATGGAAGATTTCTAAAATGCGTGGACAAGGAGCAATAGAGGAAGCTACTTTTGGCTTTCCATGATCAAGCGTGTGGAGGGCATTACTCATCAATTGTCACTGCTCATAAGATTCTTCGGGTAGGATACTATTGGCCTACCTTGTTCAAAGACGCATCAATGTGGATTGATAAATGCGAGGCTTGTCAAACTTTCATGTGTAGACCTAAGTTGGCTGCCTTGCCTCTTAAGCCAGTCAGGATTGAAGAGCCTTTTCAACAATGGGGTTTAGATTTCATTGGAACACTTAATCCCTCTTCTAGTGCCAGACACACCCACGTATTAACTGCCACAGACTATTTTACTAAGTGGGTAGAAGCCATTCCAGTAAAGAGTACTACTTCTGAAGTAGTATGCAATTTTATCAAAGAAAACATCTTGGTAAGGTTTGGTGTGCCAAAAAAGATTGTGACAGATAATGCCTCAAATTTTTCTTCAACTGAGATGATGGATTTCTGTTATGGATATGGCATCTCCCTGGCTCACTCTTCAGATTATTATCCTCAGGGGAATGGACAAGCAGAATCGACAAACAAAAATATGGTGGCCATAATAAGGAAATTAGTTAATGAATCTCAGAGGAACTGGCACAAGAAACTCTATGATGCTCTTTGGGCAGATAGGATCACACCTAAAAGAGCTATTGGGATGTCTCCTTTTTAGGTGGTATATGGAGTGGAAGCTCAATTTCCAGTAACAATGGAACTACCAGCCTTACATTTAATGAAGGCCATTGAAGACACCAGTTTCAATGATTCTTTGGATAAAAGGATCATATACCTTTATAAATTGAATGAGGACAAGTTGAAGGTTGCTGATAAAATATCTACTCACCAACAGAAGGTAAAGGTATTGTTCCACAAGAGGGCTAGGTCCAGGGATTTCAAAGTTGGAGACATCGTTTTGCTATGGGATAAAAGACATGAACCTCGTGGCAGCCATGGCAAGTTTGATTCTCTTTGGCTTGGACCTTTCAAGATCAGGCACTTTGCTGGTGAGAATTCTTTTTACCTTGATTATATGGATGGTTCTTCTCTCCCACTTCCTTATAGTGGGCAGTACCTGAAATTGTTTAAGTCCTAGGTGATTAGGAAGTCCTTTGTATATTATGTATAGTGTGTGTGTTTCCCTTCCTTTTTCTTGTTTTGGTGTGTTTTCTTCATTTGGGGTGTTGTTTTCTGTATTGGTTTGCTTTTGACTCTATGGCACAATGAATAAGACACTGGTCTACTTCCCCTAAGTTTTCTGAGAGTTCTTGCTTGTCTCATTCCTTTGATTTTTAGCCAAGTTATCCCCAGAAGGAGCCAGCTGTTGTCCTCTCAAAATTTCCCCTCTTTTGAAAGTCAAAATTGTAAAATTTTGAGTTAACACCTTTTTCTGATGTTCTGGTAAGAGGTAAAGTCATAAAGTTAGGAAAATTCTACATTTTTTGAGTCATTTGTGTGATTTGCGGGTCTGTCAGACATTTTTGTCCCATGTGTCCCAAGTTCACTTGGGCTCCCTGTTCGCTGATCGGCCACTTCATCTGAAATCTATTTTTCTTGCAGGCCCATTGGAACTTTTTGTTCCAACTGTCCCAAGTTCACTCGGGCTCTCTGTTCCCAAAACACCCGCATCAGCCGCTTCATGCAATTCACATACCTTCATCCCTCATGTCCCAAAAACATTTGAGCATTCTGTCCCTGCATCACCCGCATCGGCCGAATCACGCTTTCACGTCCCGCGTGTCCCAAACGTACCAAAGGCCATCCAGGCTAATTTTTCCCACTCTTCCAGATGCTTGCTTTTTGAGTTGGTGGATATGAATTTAACATGAATTTATGACCTTCTCTCTTCTAAACTACTATTTAATAGACTGCCCCCCCTTTGCATTTTCACACACTACTTCTCATTGTCATTTTCTCATTGCTCTTTCAATTGAAATCCTTGCTCGCATCCCCATTTCCCCTGCATTTTTCATTTCGGATTCAAATTGTGAATTTTCCTTTCCAAACACTCTCAGTATGAAGATTAAATTCCAAGGCCAGGAGCAGGTTTCCCCACTCGAGTCTGTCGTTCCCGATATCGGGGATAGTGAAGTTCGCCACCTGGACTTCACCAATTTTTGGACCAGGTTGACAGACCCGAACCCTTCTCCAATGGCGCAAATGATTAATGATAGCGGTTTGGCATTTGCTGCTGGTTTTCCCATCTCAGTGCAATGTGCAGACATGGTACTTGCCTGTGGGGCTCACTTCAACCCCAGCTCGAAATGAATTAACAAATATACATGGGCAGCTCATCACCAAGCTTGACGTTGTTACCATTTCTTCTGCCCTAAAAATCCCAGAAATGGACAACTCTATTGTGATTTCCCAAAACCAAGCACATGCACTCTTTGACCAAGATAGTGAAAAATACAAGGCCAGAGTGGCAAAGTCATGGCTTAAGAACCCTAAGAAAGGGGCATCTCATTTATCCAAAGCTCTGTTCAGGTCTGATTTCAATGAGGAGTTGTCTGATTTCATAATCCTGTTAGCACGGGTCATGGGCTTGCCCTCTACTAACGAGTTTCACTTCTGGATGTGCCCGCTCATCAACATTGTGTGTGAGGGTACTCAGAGCATCAATTGGGCAGAGATTATCTGCATGAACTTGACAGATCAGCTATCCAACGTGTAACATACTAAGAAGTTCTACATGACTTCTTATCTGATGTATACCCTTGCAGCTTCCAGACAATGGTTTGGCTTCACCTACATTGATGCTCAGAAAGATGATCCCATATATGATTACTGCCCTCAGTTCACACTGAACACCAGCAATCACAATTTCAGAAGGGTGAATGATGCTTTCACCATGTATATTGTAAGACTTCTGGAAAGTGACACTGCCAGGAGATTCTCAGATGAAGCCATGAGCCTGATAGCGAAGTACAGAGCTTACTTCATTCAGTTCAGAAGATTCTCTTATATCAGGCTGGCAGGCTATGAGAGCACCCCTCTCAAGCTCCCCATGTTCTGTAATGACAAAATGGCCTTGATTGAGGTATGCAGGCAATTAGACAAATTGCACAGAACTTGTAGAGATAAGAAAATCACTGGTCTACACTTCCCCATATCTTTGGGGAACTACACATGCAAGATGGCTCTGGATGCCCAAAACATAGAAAGAGCCCTAGCTGCCATCACTGTCCATTTCTTCAGGCCCAGAACCTGCTTCGATTTGAAGAATTTTATTGAACAGAATCTCAGAATCAATTACCATCATAGGGCAGACACTGAAGATTATTGGGCTGACTGTGCAGATGATTTTGAGGCAAGGAGGAGACATTATGGCAGGTTTCCTCTTCAGCTAATACAAGAGCTTAAATTGTATCAAATCACTGAAGGGCTACAGGATGACAACACAGACCTATTATCATATGAGTATGAAACCATAATCAAGCATACTCCTATAGAGGACATGGATTGGTTTAAGAAAGAAAAAGATGATTTGGCCGAGATCCTAGCTCCTGTCCTAGTAAGAACCAAAGTCTGGGTGGATAGAAAGATTCGTGAGCTAAGGAAGAACACAGGAGAATCCTCTTCCAAAGACACTTCGACACCGAGGAAGGAGGCACAAACACCCAGTTCAGAGGTTCCTGTACAGACTCCTCCTGCCTCATCAAGTAAAGGACCTACATCCTCCACTCCTTCCTCCTCTACTCAAGTCTATCAAAAGAAGGTGAAGGAGGTTAAGAAAGAGCCCATTGAAGAAGATCCTCTACCAAAGCATTTAGAACTGACCTTTGGGCCAGAGAACATCATTGTTCTCAGTGAGAGTGAAGATAATGAAATACCAACTCCTGCAGATGCTTCAGGAACCCCAATGGATAAAGAAGAATAAGTTCAAAGCACTGAGCCTCCAAGAACCATTGACTCCTCTGTTCCAGAAGCCTTAGCTGCCCCACTCACATCTCAACTGGAAGCAACAACAGTACATACTTTGAGTGCCATGAGTTCCCTTTCTCTTGGTCCTCTTGCCCCCCCTTCTTCTTCCTCCTCCTCTTTTACATGGGTGCAACCTTTTGTTGATAGTAGGAAGAGGAAGTCCTCTTCTCGTATCTCAGGACCCAACTTTGATGCTATGGCAGCCTTGTTGGGCACTACTCCTTCTGCTCCTACCAAGAAAGCCAGGACCACTTCAAGAATAGTATCTGATGCCCAAGGTCAGCAATTCCTAGAGATAGCTAAGCCCAAGGTTGATAAACCAGAACAGGATTTGCAGGATTCTGATCTAGAACTTTCAAGGATCTCAATGGGAGAGTCTACCCCTGAAGGTGAAATACACAACCTTCAAGAAATAGTCACCAGGGTCATTGGGAGGGTGGAAAAAGGGCAGCAAACTATAGAGCAGCTGGAGGAGCAGGCTCAAGTGCTTTCAAGTTTCATTAAGTCGCTGCTATCTAAAGATAAAGTTTTAGATCCCACGCCCCTGACTGCTCTTCCACCACCTGTGATCCTCAGTCAAGATGAAGTTCAGAGCATCAAGGACATACACAGGTACTCCATCTATGGGAGGGCTATGGAGGCCATGGTGGATGACATGCTTGTTGCAGGGTTGAATTTCATTGGTGAGGCCTTCAAGATCAATGAGAAGGTAAATAATCTGCAACAGAAGCTCTCCTCCACCATTGGAAATATGGATAAAGAGCTCAAACTATGGAGCAGCTGCATAGTAGACCTTCGCCTCATGGGGTAGACTGATGAAAACCTTTTGATGGCAAGCCAGGTCTTTGATGATGTAAAAGATAATTTGTCAAAATCATGGGTTTTCAGTGTAGAATGGAAAATCAAAGTGCTGGAGGAAGCTTTAGGAGAATTAAGGAATAGCTGGCAGAAGGGAGAAGCTTTCAAGACTTTGGTAATTGCTGCTTTCAAGGATATTCACTGCCACCTCCAAGATGAGACCTCAGGTGTGCCTCTCTCCCTGCAGGAAATTAAAGCTCAATTCAGAGCTTTTGTCAAAGAAAATCTGTTCAAAGAGGACTCCATCACTAAGGAAAAGATGAAGGAAATCTGCTCTCTCTAGTCTGCCATTGAAGAAGCAATACAAGGAGTATCATACGCACGTCGAATTTGAACAAGGAGATGGAGAAATGTCTCAGATCTTGGACCCAGGCTACTGCCAACACATCAGTTCCACGTGGCAGGGACATAGCAGAGGCTTTGAAAAGGTTTAGACAGTGGATCCTCAAGTCAGTGGGCCCTCCCTAATCATGAACACTTGTCTTCTCCTCCTGACTTCTCTTCCTCTTTCTCTTCTCATCTCAGATTTATTGTAATTAGTTGGGGTTTTGCATTAAGCATCCCTTTAACTAAACATTCTAGTTAAAAGAAGTAGTTACCAAGTGTAACTGATTTGTAAAATTATATATTGGGCTCTCTTTGCCATTTTGAGAGATCGTTGGAACTTGGATTATTTTGGAAAGTGTAAATAGTAACGAAAAGCAATAAATACAAAAGTATTTCATTTCTTTGTTCATCTGATCCTGATATTCATTTTTATCCATTGAATATTGTTGAATCATTTGTTTACATTATGTCAAGAAACTTTGTGTTCTTGTAGATGTTACTTCTAGAACTTTGTGTCTTTATAATAACATCTTACTGATTCAAATGCAAATGGTTTTGTTCCTAATCATTTTTCTCTGGCATATATAAGGAATTATTTTGTTATCTATAGTTCTGGAGAATGCCTTTCTGCTCATTTCCACTACTTCATTCCTCTGTGCTTTTGCATTGGTAATCCATTTTATATTAAAACACTTTCATGATATCCCAGTTCCACGTTGAAACTACGCATTGTATATATGTAAATAGGTTTTGCTTTTGAATAAGGGAACCTCTCCCATTAAAGAGGAGGGACTTCTTGTCCCCTGACTATTGTTCTCAACGAAGTCCTTTTTGAAGACCAACACACTTGTGACTGAAACTATTCCAAGTCAGTGATTTGCACTCCAAGTTTGGAAGGCCTAGTAAATAGAAGCCATGGGCCGTAAGCTCGAACCCTCCTGCTACTTATTTTTTTTGTTTTCATTGGAGGGTCTTACTAGCGTTTGTGTGGGGAGTTGTTCTTAAATGTTTGAAAATGTCTTGGGTTTCAGGGACCTCTTGGAGTACCTGGATGAAGAGGAGTCTTCTTAAGTCAAACCCGTAAGGGTATACCTTGTACTCAAAAAAAATGTGTGGTTTATGGCCTTCATGAAAGAAATGATGGTGTTGGGTTGAAACCGTGACCTGAGAGTGTCTATGTATATTCAGAGGTTGGTTCATTAGATTCAATCACTTATTGTCTGTCACATAGAATGTGAGTATAAACAATGTGTGAGGAGATGGATAGATTGTTTGGATGTGTACTATGGTTCGATTTTCCTGAGACCAATGAACAGTAGTAGGTTATATTCCATTAATGATTTATTACTATTAAGTTGTCTTGTTATCATCTTTGAGACGTAATCTTAGTGGTCATAACATCCTTTATTGATGAAAGGAATGGGTTCAAAGGTATTGTTGTGTGTTTCATTCAAATGAAAATTTGTTGATTGAGTGGTTTGGATCCTTATTAAATCTTGGGTTCTTCATTTAAAAGAGGGATTGGGTATTAGATTTCAATCATGTAATCCATAGGATTACATGATTGAAATCTCAATATTCTGGGCCCTTTTTTTGTTTTAATCTATAAGGTCTTGCCTTGATTATTCGAGATATCATTCTTACTAGAATATTTGGCTTCCTCCTTGTTGGCTGGTGTAAATCTTTATCTCGTGTGAAGAATTTTGATTAGTGGTTTGTGCTTTGATCCATTCTTGAAATAGAACATTCCTTTCATGATATTGTTAAATGTTAGCTTACTGTTGCATTGGGTAGTCTTAACATGCTCAGTTCTCGTGAACTGACTCGAGTTAATACTTGTGCAGATGGATTATGCGAGTAGATAAAAGGAAAGAGTTCTAAAGGTTTCATTGGTTTGATTTATGAAGTTCCTTGTACGAATGTCAAATGTGTTGTAAATCATGCTATGGTGCTTGTAAAGGAGTTTGGAAGGCCTCTTGCCTTGGATTTTGGTAATTGTAAAATAAAGTTGTCTTGTCCTTTGTAGCAAAACTTGTAATTATATTGTGAGGAATTAAACTCGATCATCACCTTGTTGTGTGTATTTTCTTAATGATACTATTTCAGTCATGAAAATGTTGTAGCGTGGTTTGACCAATTTTTGTTACCTTCTTGTTCTCAGCCAAAGTTCAATCAAATCTTTTGACACCTTTGGATTGTGTGTAATGTTGAATAGAAATATTATAACCATGTTTAGTTCTCTCGATTCGTAATGGTAGTTTCTTCTTTCGGTCTTAAAACTTTCATAGTTTATAACCCCCCAATATGGTCTTGGCATCAAGTGTAATTCTATGTATATTTTAGTGGGTGGTAATCCTTTTTGTAAAGTTAATAAAAAATAAAATAAAATGAATATGTAGATGAATAAATAATAAGATAATAATGAAGTTGTGTTTTTCTAGATAAATTTAAGAGTCCTTAATTTCAGAAAGAAAGGAGTTTTCTACCAGTGTAAAAATAATCCACCCTCACTAATCTTAAGCTATGAATTAAACTTTATTCCCCTTTGTTGTGACGTTAATTAGTTCTAAAAGTAAACTGTTGGCTTTTGGGGATATAGTTAGATCTTATTTGAATAAGAACACTCTAAGTCTTGTGCTTCCATTTTGGGAACCCCATGTTATCCTTGTCGAACCAAATCAAGAGATGCTAAATGAAGCTTTTACCCAAATCCATTTGAACTCTTAAGTCTCTTTAAAAGACCGGTTAATAACTAAGGAGATCATGATGATGAAATAAATTGACCTTTTCACTCTAACCTTTACCATGGTACTTTGTAATCTTCTCTTAAGCGTGGTTAATTGTTGATCCTTGCACAATGAAGTTGTAGTTCCAAACCTTAATTTCATTTCACTTTAGTTGGATCTTACGCTCATCACCTTGTGCAATGGAGGTTTGGATCAAGATTTTGTAGCTTGGGTATGATTAATAAACCTTGTGAGAGATGGAAGGTGTCCCTTTTGAAAAATGATTTTAGCTAGTTTTGTCTAGCCTTTAGATGAACCTCATTCAGAAAACTTGTTCTCAAGCTAATTAGTCAATAGTATAAAATTAATAAGTTCACCTTTGTAAGAAGAAATGCTCAATTCAAACTTGACTATTCTAGTTTGTAAAGTCAGGTCTTGAAATACATTTTTTAGCAAAATGCCTTGAAGGATTTTACACTGTGGGGTGCACTTAACTAAGACTGTGTATTGTGGTTGGTCTTGTTTCATGGTGCCTTGTCAAAGAGAAAAGTGAACTATCCTTGATGGGTGTTGGATGTTCCATGTGTTCCCTATGTGGTCATAGTTGTGTCAGGTTGTTTGAAGAGTTAGTTGTAACCTTTGTGTCCTCCTGTAATGTTGTTCTATACTTCGAACAAGTCAAAAAAATTATCCTGTATTTTTCTATGTTGTCTTGTGTGTTTTGAATAGTGGGTGTTACACTTGGTATCAGAGTGGAGGTTCATGCTCTCGAACCTCTGGGACAATTTTGATTGGATGATGGTGATGGTGTTGCATGATGGTGGTGTTGCATGATGGTGGTTGATATTGGAAGAGTAATGTGATTTAAGTGTGATGTGAACTATGTCGTAATTGTGATATTGTGAATGCACATGTTGTGTATGTCACTTAGTGCATAATTGTTTGGCATGTTGATGTGTTAAAGATGAGAGTATTCTCTCTCCTTGTCAGGAATTCTATGTGAATTTGAGTGTGAAACACTATTTTATTGTGTGTGGAAGAAATGTGATTGTTGATTTTAGAGTGTTGGATCCTTTTGGCATTTGTGATGTGTGGGTGTGTTGATATGTTGTGTGACCAGGTTGGTTGTAGTGAATTGGATTTCTTAATGATGTCATTATCATTTGTGTAGAAATGTGTGTATTTCCATGTTATATGGTAGTTGACTGTATGTTGTAATTGTTCTCACCATAATTATAATTCATGTAAGATGTAAGGAGCAATGTTGTAGATTTGGGACATATGGTGAGTATATGATCCCTATCGTACAATGATTGCACTTTTGGTGCAGCATATGGTAATGTGGTGTCTTGTAAACCATGAATGTAATGTATGTGATTCACCTTGTTTATGTACCATGCGAAAGCACTATGTTAATGTATGCATGAACCACCATTGTGTAGTAATGTGCATATGTTATGTCATGAACCTTACACTAACTGACCCTGAGGGAAATTGGTAAAAGTGTATGTTTGGAGTGAGGAATGTGTACCATGGGCCAGTAACTAGAGCTGACCTTAGGCTCAATAGATGATGACATGTGCTCCTCTTTCCTCTCTCTCCTTGTGGTTGTTGTATGGATGCAACCTAAGTGTAGTTATGACTGTGTTTAGCCTTGTCGAAGTGGTGGCGGGATGATTCAGATAGAGATGATGACAGTTTGTACTATTGATATGTTATTTTGTGAGATGAGGCTTGATGTTCTGAGTGCTAGCAACTCGTTGAGTACCCCCTTGGTGGCTAGATAAGGCCACATAGTCATCGTAATGTGTTATTCTTATATATGTATTTTATTCATAAATTAAACTTTTTATGTTATTTCTGCAAGACCAGCATTTTTCTTGATTGCCATGTTTTACATTTTGGGCATTTCCTTGGTTTGTGGTACTAACATGTGGATTTTTGCACTAACTATGGCTATTTGGCCATTTGTTTTGCTTGGTTTTGGATCTTTTTTTAAATTTTAAGATTTTACCACCTTGCCCAAGGCTTGTACTTTTCCACTTGGCATTTGGATCAGATTGCTATGTTGGTTCTATTGTCGTGATGTGTGGAATAGGGTCATGGGATGCACCATGGAATGGTTGGACCTATGGACCCACTTCATTGTATGGGGGTACGCCCCAAGGAGTTATAGATAACTAGCAGGTTGTTGAACCACATGTTATTATGTCACTTGGGTTAGGGGTGTCTATGACTCTATGTGCCTAGGGCCATAGGGAAACTGGCCTCCTTGAGGGAGGCATAAGAGACTTGGCATAAGAGATTGAGGGAGGCATAAGAGACTTGAGGGAGGCATAAGATATTGAGGGAGACATATGAGATTGAGGGAGGCATAAGAGAATTGAGGGAGGCATAAGAGATTGAGGGAGGCATAAGAGACTTGAGGGAGGCATAAGAGATTGAGGGAGGCATAAGAGATTTGTGTGTGTGTGTGATTGATGCTTCAGGAGGTATAGAGTTGTTACGATGTTTTGGTTATGGTCTTAGGATGTACGTGTTACTCAAGTTAGTTGGATATGTTTTATGATGATTTGAATATGGAATTGATGTCCTTGTTGATCCTATGTACATGTACCTATTTCCTGAGTTATGTAAAATCTTCATCTGTGGAATTGAGGAAATGTCTGGTTGTCGTAGTACACTTTGTTCGAGTATTCTATATGTCAGTCATAGATGTGTGACAAGTACTATGTTATGTGGACCGTGCATGTTCCCTTCCATAAATTGACTAATCTCTTGTGGTGTGGTACCATCATGAAGTATGTACTTGTATGCTTGTGAATCTGTAGTGTTTTGTATGACCCTGGTAGGGTGTTGTGATAGCAGTTCATGTTGGGCACCCAAAAGAAGGAATAAACTAAAACTCTACAACAATGAAATTTTAAAGAACATGAATTAAAAATAATGTAAATGGAAAGAGTCTAACTAACCAAACTTCACAAAACTACCAATCTTCATAGAACTTGACAGTTAAAATTCTGCCAAATGTTTTTAAGGCTTCCCCATGGTTTAATTAATGAAATTTTAACCATAGGGTGTACCTTCATCTTTATCTGTTCCTTAATTGCTTACCACTCCTCCCTCCTTCAGTGTTATGTTGCATCGAGGGATGATGCTTTCTTAAGGGGAGGAGAATGTAATGCCTCATATATCTATCCTTGGACTTGGATCACATAGAAGAAGGAGACATTAGGAGGAGACACTTTCTCTTACCTGATTTAAATTGGTTTCCATGCAAATTGGTAAATCTTGCTTTGTTTGTGTGTAAGGAGGAGGATTTTTGGAGGTGCAAGTTCAGAGGGACTGAAATTTTTTTTAATGTGTTTGAATGCATATTAATGAGGAACAATATGAATTCTTTACTCCCCCATCCTCCTTGGTAGTGAGCCTATCCTAGCACATGGCCCCACCCACCAAAATTTATTTGACATGTTTGGCATGGGCTGTGGAAGGAATTTTTTGTTTTTTGTGGGGCCTTGTTCTGAATTCCTTTCTAATGCTGGCCACCTGTTTTTCCCTATTTTTTTCTTTTATGCCATGCTTGGACCATGATTGGGTAGTTAGAATTAGGATGGGTTTGGCTATGTCCATTCTGGAGGGAAGCGAACTATGTAGTTTGGAGACTTGTTTGTTGCATACAGTGAACACGAAGCCATTTAGTATATCCTTCCTATGTGTATCCTACAATCATGGAGATCCCTTGAGGCTGCACCTCTTTGAGTTAGTTTTTCAAATAGTCTTCATGCCTCATGGATGCTTCCACTCTTTACATATGTGGTTTTATAAAGCTCATACTTTTGCATCTGAAAAAAATATGATCTCCATTGTGCTTCATGGATGTCCATATTCTACCTTAGCGTCCCATTTTTTATGCAGGATGGGAGGGTGTTGGAAAGGTTGTGGGGTCTAGATTTTCCCCTGATAATCATGTTTATTTGAGGCATTTACAGCTCATTGTTTTTGGATGCTCCTTCCCTAGCCGTGTATCCCTGCCTAGGTGCCAAAACGTAGCCATGAACATGTAGGAGTGACCAACATGCTAAGGAAAGTGAATTTTTTTCTTGTGTTGTAGTTTCTTGAGCCCGAATTCGACATGGCTGCATTGAGGAAGATCCAATCAAGCATGTTAAGTATAACCCCTGCAATATTCTGCTACTTTTTCATAATTTCTTGAAATTAATGTTTTCTTTTCCCGCAATGGTGTCTTGAATGGGTTATGTGGGTACCTCTTTTGCCTACTACAGGAATAAAGAATAATAAATAAATAAAAAAATATAGTTCTTTTCAATCATCCTTGCCCTTCGAGCTAGTTTTCAGTGTTTTGTCCTTGTGATCTATGGAGAAATGGCCTGGCCAAAGGGCATGGATCTTTCATCTCCCTTACTCTGGGATTCATATCATAAGACATTTGAGTATTTATCTGATGTATATTCTTGGGTTTTCCCTATTCTTACAAAATAGATATTAACAGTTATGGGCATTGTGTTTATTTGTATATATACTTTATTTCTTATACTATCATTTCAAGAAGCAAATGTGTATGTGGTTATGAAATTTCTTACTGTATAAGGATTTAGGATTTGGTATAATGACCTGGGTTGCAGAAAAGTCCACTCTTTCATTATAATGCTTTTCTGAGATGAATATCTGCAAGTATATGGTTTCATGTGGGATTGTATGTAATATGAAAATATATTTAATATTTACATTATTTGTTGATGGTTATTAGGAAGGATTAACGACTAGGGTACATACCTTCAACTGTTCATACCTAGTTATTTTTTCCCTTGCATGGATTAGAGAAAACTCATGTATCGGTGTAGTATATATCTACTGTATAAATCTTTTGTGGCTCGAATAGGTATTTTGAATACCCAGATAAGTAAAGGTAAATACATATACTTATGTAGTATCTATTTATATAGATATTTTGTGTAGTTTCTTAGAGTTGTTAGCGGCTATTGAATACCCAGAACATGCTTAAGCCTATAAGTGGCTCGGCGTTCATGAATATTGTTTCCTAAGATTTCCATGGATGTTGAATGTCTATATTCATGTCAAATGGATAAAATAGTTGCATACTGGTACAAACTCATCTGGGATTTGTCTTAAAAATAGATCACCATATTAATTGGTCGCATGAGTTTTCTCTTCCCTTTTATTGTTACATTATAAGCTGAGTAAATTAATAAATTCTATTTTCCCTTGTGTATTGTTCTTTTTTATGAATTATGAGGAATTTGATAAGAAAATGTGAAAACTTGGTTCCTTTCCTTGGAAGGTAAATCAGGTTAACTGTGAGTTAGTTTCTAAGTCATGGTAACATGTTCGAATTCGTTATAATAATGTGTAACAGTGATATTCTTTAGTTATTTCTTTTTTAGAGTTTCACCTCCATGGCACCCATGACTAAAACTGTTCCAAGTCAGTGATTTTCACTCCAAGTTCAGAAGGCCTAGTAAATAGAAGCCATGGGCCATAAGCTTGAACCCTCCTGCTACTTATTTTTTGTTTTCATTGAAGGGTCTTACTAGCATTTGTGTGGGGAGTTGTTCTTAAATGTTTTAAAATATATATCTTGGGTTTCTGGGACCTCTTGGAGTATCCTGGATGAAGAGGAGTCTTCTTAAGTCAAACCCCGTAAGGGTATACCTTGTACTCAAAAAAAATGTGTGGTTTATGGCCTTCATGAAAGAAATGATGGTGTTGGGTTGAAACCATGACCTGAGAGTGTCTATGTATATTCAGAGGTTGGTTCAAGTTAGATTCAATCACTTATTGTCTGTCACATAGAATGTGAGTATAAACAATGTGTGAGGAAATAGATTGTTTAGATGTGTACTATGGTTTGACTTGTATGAGATCAATGAACACTAGTAGGTTATAGTCCATTAATTATTGATTACTATTAAGTTGTGTTGTTATCATCTTCGAGACGTAATTTTAGTGGTCATAGACTCCTTTATTGATGAAGGAATGGGTTCAAAGGTATTGTTGTGTGTTTCATTCAAATGAAAATATGTTGATTGAGTGTTTTGGATCCTTATTAAATCTTGGGTTCTTCATATAAAATGGAGGGATTGGGTATTAGTTTTTAATCATGTAATCCATAGGATTACATGATTAAAATCTCAATATTCTATCCCTTTTTGTTTTAATCTATAAGGTCTTTCCTTGATTATTCAAGATATCGTTCTTACTAGAATATTTGGCTTCCTTCTTGTTGGTTGGTGTAAATATTTATCTGGTGTGAAGAATTTTGATTAGTGGTTTGTGCTTGATCCATTCTTGAAATAGAATATTCCTTTCATGATTTTGTTAAATGTTAGCTTACTGTTGCATTGGGTAGTCTTAACATGCTCAGTTCTCACGAACTAACTCGAGTTAATACTTGTGTAGATGGATTATGCGAGTAGATAAAAGGAAAGAGTTCTAAAGGTTTCATCGGTTTGATTTATGAATTTCCTTGTATGAATGTCAAATGTGTTGTAAATCTTGCAATGGTGCTTGTAAAGGAGTTTGAAGGCCTCTTTCCTTGGATTTTTTCGGTATTTGTGAAATAAATTTGTCTTGTCCTTTTGTAGCAAAACTTGTAATTATTTTTGTGAGGAATAAAACTCGATCATCACCTTGTTATGTGTACTTTCTTTATGATATTATTTTAGTCATAAAAAAAATTTAGCATGGTTGACCAATTTTTTTACCTTCTTGTTCTCATCCGAATTCAATCGAACCTTTTGACACCTTTAGTTTGTCTGTCACGTTGAATAGGAATGTTATAACCGTGTTTAGTTCTCTCGATTAAAAATGGTAGTTTCTTCTTTTGAGTCTTAAAAATTTCTAGTATATAACCCCCCCAATGGTCTTGGCATCAGTGCAATTTTATGTATATTTTAGTGGGTGGAATCCTTTTTCTAAAGTTAACAAAAAAAAATAAAATGAATACATAGATGAATAAATAAATAAGATAATAATGAAGTTGTGCTTGGTTGTAGGATTAACGATCTTTAATAGGAGAGAAATTAATTTTTTACTAGTATAAAAAACCTACCCACGTCCTTATTTGCTACAAATTAAACATTATTCCCCTTTGTTGTGAAATGTTAATTAGTTCTAAAAGTATTTTTTACCCTTGGACTTTAATTTAAGATCTAGTTAGTAGGGGAGTTTGAATAAGAACACTTAGTCTAATGCTTCCTTTGTCGAACCCCATTTGTATCCTTGTCGAACCTAATCAAGAGAATGATAAATGAAGTTGTTACCCAAATCTAGTTGAACTCTTAAGTCTCATTAAAAAACCGGTTAATAACTAAGGAGATCATGATGATGAAATAAATTGATCTTCTCACTCTAACCTTTGCCATGGTTCTTTGTAATCTTCTCTTAAGCGTGGTTAATTGTTGATCCTTGCACAAGGAGGTTGTAGTTTCGAACCTTAATGGTCTTCCACTCTAATTGGATCTTACGCTTGTCGTCTTGTCTAATGGAGGTCTGGATCAAGATTTTGTAGCTTAGGTATGATTAAGCAACCTTTTGGGAGATGGAAAGGTGTCCCTTTTGATCAAATGAATTTAGCTAGTTTTGCCAATATTTTTAGATGATCCTCATTCCGAAAGCTTGTTCTCAAGCTATTTAATCAATTTTATAAAATTAATATGTTCACCTTTGTAAAATGAAATACTCGATTCAAACTTAAACCTTCTAGATCGTAAAGTCAGGTCTTGAAAGATGTTTTAGAAAAATGCATAACCTCAAAGGATTTTACACCATGGGGTGAACTTAATTGAGACTGTGTATTGCAGTTGGTCTTGTTTTGATGGTGCCTTTTCAAAGAGGAAAGTGAACCGTCCTTGTTGGATGTAGGATGTTCCGCATTTTTTATGTTGTCATAGTTGTGTTAGGTTGTTTGAAGAGTTAGTTGTAACCTTTTTGTCCTCCTGTAATGTCATTCTATACTTCAAACAAGTTAGAAAAAAGTTATCATGTATTTTTTCTATGTTGATGGATGGTAAGCTGAAGTCCTAAGATACTTCCAATGGATTTAATGGCTATGCCATCTATCTAAACAACTCCTTTTGCAACTGACATATATTATATGCCTAGTACATCTTAAATTTATTTTGCCATCACCCAGCTACTGGAACCTAAATCGATTATGAAATTATGTACCAAATGATCACCAATGATCTAATAAATATTGAATGATGGTGGTTTGTTCACCTTAGGAATACGTTTCCCTTTCGGTTGACACAAAATTCTAGGAGTTGCTTCCCCATTACCTAATGATCCGTCAATTGTACCAAAAATTTTCAGAGCCTCTTACAACATGTTTGTTTGAGAAGTAATTGAGAGTGCATCCCACATGGTAACATTCAAGTTTGTCTTCTTCATTTTTTTAAAAATACTGAAGGGAATTGCTCTTATTTTTCTTACATTTCTTTGGGCATTAGAATCCTCTTTTGGAAAGTATTTTTTGGGTACCATGATGCCTAAAGAACCTTCTTTCCTTGTAGCTTGGCTACCATGCATTTATGTCAGTTTTTGCCCACATCTTTATCAACGATTGTTTTTGGCCTATGTTGTGAAGTGGATGCTTGATTGGTTTGGAAGGTTGAGATTCCATTTCCCTCTTTTTCAAATGAGTATTATTTAACACTGATGAGGAATCAGTATTTAACCCACCAAAATCTTTAGCTTTCCAATTTAGTAAGGTGGATTCTTGAGGTTCCTGTAGTTGATGTGTTATTTCCTATGTAGATGAATTTTTGGTTGGCTCTGGAGGGGCAAATACACTTTGAACCAAAATGGTCTAGATAAGAAATCCATTTTGGTAAATATTTTTGTTATGACGTTGATCACAAGGATAATACCATTCGTAACAAGGAGCCTAACCGCAAAAATGTTGGCTACATCAAGAATATGTTCAACTAGAGTAACATGAGTTTCCCCTATGTAGAAGGGAAAATTTTTGAGTGTCGCAACAAGTATAGGGTAATGTTTAACCAATAGAAGAGGACTGCTTGTATTGAAAGTGGGAAAAAATTGGTTCCTCACCATAGTAAAGAGAGGTTGATTGTTCCTTGGTGGGGAAAACCTCCCGTAAGGAGGAGTTAAATGAACCCCATGAGATGAAGCTAGAATGGTTGATGTTGATATGCCTCTTCTCCTTCTTCTTGGAGGAGACAAGGATATTTAGATATGTTGTTAATTCAATGAGATTTGAAATCCATAGATATAGAGTTGCTAGGTAATTTGAATTGTGCAAGTGAGAAGAAAAGTACCAACTCTTGGTCCCACTGGGTGTGCCAAAATCTGTTATCACCAAATCACTACACCCCCCAAATAGCTAGAATGTGAACCAGACATTCATTTTTATTGGGTAACATGGGATCACATCTCAAGTTGTGGGACTTGGACTCGAGGTGAACCTCTGAAGAAGTCTGACTTCCTCTTCCTAAACTAAGTGTTGTATTATAACTAGTGCAATAAAATGGTTAACTAGACCTATGCTAACATTTCTATGGGTTTTAGGGAAAGATACTTGTAAGAAATAAAACTATACTAGGGATGGCGATGCACAAAATAAAGGGTTTTTCTAGACTTTGAGAAGGGTGTTTCTGAAAAGCGTGTTATACACCACAAGCCAACCTCACCTACTGCAACTTATAGAGGGTAAACAAAATACCACAGACTAAGAAGCATGCATTTCCTTTGTTAAACTTAATTAGAAAAACAATATTTCAGTCTTTTGGTGAATAATGATGAAACTAAGAAGGGTGAACAAGCACCATAACTCAACTACATTCAGAACACCACCACTTGATACGCAAAAAAATCCGAGAACCTACAATGTAAAATTGAACTTGCACAATGTACCTGCAAACATGGGAAAGTTACAAAGAAGTATATATAATGATGAAAGGACTCATAGTTTTCACTAAACATTAAATTTTATTACTTCATCAATACGCACGATGCATCATTACATTCAGAAGAGGAAATGGTTGTCATTACAGTCTTGAAAGAGAGACTTGAAATTTCCCTCAACTCACAAAGATAACTTGCAAAAGAAAGAGAATTATTTTAAAATATGCACTTGTATAAGATGTCTAACTATCTCAACATGTGTAAAATGTCTAACTTGTGTAACAAGTGTAAGCCCTTGAAATGTGCTTCCAACTTACATTTATAGAAAATCCCCATGAAAAAAGAGAGTAGAAATCATAAATTCCTAGCCTAAAATGTAGCATAGGATGGCCTACATTATTTACATCATTAGTTGCACCACTTAGTAACATTTCGTCATGTCTCATTAATGAAGGATCTAGTACTTATTTACTCATTTAATTAAAATAAAATTTTAAATAAAATATTTTAATAATAAAATATCATTTTATTAAAATATTTTAATCAAAATATTAATGTAATAAAATTAGTATAAAAATATTAATTTAATAATATTTTAAATGGTGGCACCGGTGGGACCCCGTTAGGGTTGGTTTTCATTCGAAGGGATCAATGCATGGATCAGATCATAGAATTGAGCTATTTTCACGTAGATTTGTGAGTTATTCCATGTTATGTTGATTTGCCTTAGTGAACTCACCTTGTCTATCCCACATACCCAAAAGTTCTTTGAGCACATCAGTTCACTGAGCTCAACTTGGTTGACTGAGCTAGAATGAGGTCCTTCATTCGTGAAACACTCAGAAATCTCCTCCCACTGGCTACAATCCATGAGCTCTACCTTCCTTGCCACGAGTCTTTTCCTATGACCAAGTCATCTTATGCATCGAGTTCATCCGAGCTATCCATCTTAGCGATTGAACTACTCTACGCTATGTTAGTTCACCTCTTGCTTTGATCCCACTAAATTCCATTTTAGTATCTCATTCAATCAAAATGAATCAGTGCCGAGATCTGTAGTCAATTTTTATACCCCATAACAAATAAGGACAATCCCATGCACATTGGCCTATCACCCAGCGGGCACTGGACGCTCACCCAAGGCATGTGCAGGTGTCGAGCCCCTCTTTTATGTGATTTGTGAAAGAATGCAGCATTAATGCATAATAAAAATATAAAAGAAACTAATTTTTCAACTGATAACTTTGAGTAAATTCTACACTAATGTATTCATTGAAAAAATAAGCACATTGAAAAAGGATAGATCTAGACCATGAGGGAAAGAGGATACATAATGATTATAATTATTCATATTAAACACACTAAACACAACAAAAAGAGATATGTATGAGCCGTGAACCACATATATTCATATTTGAACATGTACGTTAATCACATTACATCTATCATGATCATTACAGACCAAAATGATAGTGCAGATTAGAACCATGTAGCAAGATTGGGCTTACGTCCCTTACAATGCAAAAGAAAAACATATACCAATCCCTTGCTACATCATTCTTCTTATAGATCTCCTAGCCAAAGCCATAAAGCTCTCCATGTATTTCTTCAGAGCTTCACCTCTCATCTGCTCTCTCTAATCTCTCTCATTTCCTTTATTGTGCACTTGTATTTATAACCTTTCTCAACACCTTCAAGCATTCACGAGAGTTGCAAATCCATTGCCAAGTGTCGAATGTGGTCCTCCATGGGAGCATACGTCTTAAGGGTTGATATCTCCACTCTTTACAATGATGGCCTTCATAAATCTTTCGTCATAAGGTATATTCCTTCCTAGGAAACCTTGTTGCGAGGTTGGCACCTTATCCACTCCGCATGCACTGTCAGGTAACGATTTTCTCGTGTTCTGTCTAATACACAAAATATGGCTAAGTCCCAAAACCTCTAGTCTACTTTGCGTGTGTGACACTTGTTCTACTAAACCCTCCTAGAACCTTTTCCTATGCAATTTCTCCTTGTGCTCCCTTCTTTAAGTAGGTCTTGCATGCCCATGTGCTTTTTTGTACTTAGCCAATAAATTAGGGGCCTAACATCACCCCAAACTATGCCTGTTCTCTGCCCTCGAGAAAACATTCTCAAATAATAAAGAATGATTGTCGCCAAATAAGTTGGAGAAATAATAAAGGAATGAATAATTTTAGGGAAGAATGAAATAATGGGGGAGACTATGACTATTTTTGCAAGAGGACAGGGAAATATTTTTTCAAGTTTGCCTCCAACTTATTCCAATTATTAATCTCGCTCTCTTCCTATTAATAGAGTTCACCGACTAAGGTGCTCACCTCTTCAAAGCTCATCCCTTCTCCTTGGGTATGCATTGTTTCCACAATCCCCTCCAAATTTATTCCATAATCCTTGAGCGCATCCATCCTTCGAGTGATTTTGGGATACAACTCTTTCAGCTAGTTTTTTATTAATCCCCACAAGGTCTCAATAGCCTTTGATTTCTTCTCAACCTCACCTAGAATTTTCTCACGTTCCGTCCCATTCCCCTTGTTCTTCTCCTAGAACTATTTGAGCTCTACTTCATGGGTGGCTACTAGAATGCTCGTGAATTTATCTCTATCAATACAGTTGTTGTAAGCGGCCTTAGCGACTTGGGTGGTGAATTTCACATCTGCGAGGAATTTCTTGTACTAGGCCAGAATTACCACAACCTTCATCTTGTCCTCATTTTCTTTGCTCGTCGACACCTCTACTACAAACTCCAAGGCTAGTGGTTGTCTTTCTATTGTGAGGATGTGGGTCAAGTCTTCTACACATTCCAGGGTCTATCCATACTTCTGCACTAGTGGCATTAGATATGGATGCTTCAAGAAAATGGAATTTGTGATAATCTCTTCTTTCTTATAAACCTCGCGCACCCTTGCCCTCTATTCTTTCGACTCACACCTTAGTTACATGCTAATTAGCTCCTATTGATTTAACTCCTTGGTTCATTTCTCCAACTCCTCTTCCCTTTTCTCTAGTTCTGCCTCTAGGAACTTCACTCTATCATTCCTCCCAAAGAGTTTGACATCTACATCAACCGAAACTTTATTTAGCGCATTGCAGATTTGTTTTTCTGATAGCCGTACTAAGCATTTACAAAGAGGTTGCCACCTTTTGAATCTAGTACCTTCATTATTTCCCCTTGTCTTACTTCGAATTCTAGTTCGTTGATGTGGGACTCAAAGGCCCAAGAAAGCATTTTCCTTATCAGAGGGTATGCACCTTCCTCAACAAATGATGCCATATCTAAGATTAGATCCGTTGGTATGGTGCTTTGAAAGCGTGCTTGCAACACCTTGTTAGGGTCATCAATATAGCCCATCCTTTGAACTTGTGATGTCTCTGGACATTTTTCTCCCTATGTACATGTCATTTAGGAAGCTCACCTTCAAACAAGAGCATCCTACTGCATTATCGTGATCTTTTCCGACACTTTCTTCTGCATCCTCCTTCAACACTATCTCCGCACTTCACTCCAACTTTTGTTCTACTAAGGTTTCAATTATCTTTTACACTTCCTTTTATGTGGCCTCATTTATCTGCTCCTTTGTAAGGCTTGGTGTCCTCTAATTCCTTGTACTTACTTCCTTGCTTCCTCCTTTGTCTTGAGTGCCTTCCTCCTCCTCACTACCCTTCCTCCAAACAAAGAGGGAGTCATTCTTCTCTTCCTCTCCTTCTTTCTCTGAATCATGCACCTTAAAAACTATTGGGCCTTGAGGTCCCTTAGGTTCATCATCTTCATCATCATACCATTCACCTCTATTAGCGTTGAAGCTCTTTTTACCATATTAATCATCTTTCTCCATCACCTTCTATTTCTTCCTAACTAGGGAATCGAATATGGGAGATGCTTCTCTCTCTTCTTCCCTGTCTGGTGACTTCTCCTTTGTGATAGGTTTTTCCTATTTTGGCATCTTTTCTCTGACTGGGGAATTCTTACTATATGTGTAAGTGCTAGGATTACCACTTGTCTCTGGAGCTTACCCACTATTGGTACACTTTGTACACTTGGTTCCCTTTTTCCTTGCACCTCTTCTCTTTCTCTCTTCATCATCTTGGGCTTCCTTCTTCCCATAGGGTCTTCAAGAATGGAGACATCACATTCCAAGTATGTGCCCTTTTCAGAATTTGGCCTTATGTGTAGATACACCCTCTCCATGATCCTTCTTACAACTGGTAAAGTCAAGGATTTTTTTCATTTTGACCTCGTAGGAGACATACTTCTCCACGTATGAGCACTTCTTAGGGTAGATGAGCTATCTACGTAGCTCTCTGTGGTCTTAATCTACTTAACTAAGGTTGAACCTTAGACTCTTGGCCTCTTTAAACATATTCACCCCTACTTGAAAATATTACATGGTGAAGGAGAAGGGGAGTGTACACCAAGGGCTCATAGTTTCATGTACCTAATGAAGAAGTGCGGGTATACTAAAAAAAATTCTTCATCGTCCAAGAGTGTTGGTAGTTTATCTGGAATTCTCCACTCCACGAATGCATCCTGTATGCATTGGTACCACTTCTCTAGATGCACCTTATGAGTGGCTGTCATGTTGTCACAAGTATATTTGTGAATATTTTAGTGGGCGATGGTTCTTCCAGCAGATATTCCCAAATAGACTTATCAAGTTCATCAGGAACTCAGAATTTTAAGAAGAAAATAGTGAGGAGGATGTTTCCAAATAATAGTTTTTCACCCTCCTGTGCATTGCATTTGATTTCATCCATGATGAAAGAAGACAATTTGTAGAGGGTCCCCTTAGCTATTTTCTTTCATACATTAAGCCATGCCTTGTTCGCCAGCGTCCATATCTCCTAATCATTAAGATTCATAACCAGGTGTGTGCTCATCCTTATCATGGGGTCTGTGATCTTGGCGATGTCAAAGTATCGCAACCATTTCTTGTAGGTGTACGTGGATACTATCTCATTGATGGCCTCTTTTTCACTCAATTCATCATCTAGACTCTCTCCCTCATAGGTAAGTCTTGAGAGCTTTAAAATTAACTGGGGAGTTATGCGCTTCTTATGTCCTATGAAATAGAAATGATCCTCATGCACGTGTGACATCAGCTACTAGTAGAGGCATTCAGGATTTCTGAAGTATGTCAATTCATAAAGTTGAAATAACCCGACCTTCTCCATCTTAATCTTTACCTTGTCGATGTAAATGGGCATGCCTTATGCCATTCTCTTATTCATCAGGCACACTAACTCTAAGGCCATATCCTTCTTTGTTGTAGTTGTGCGATGGTTATAATCACTCATCGTCATCTTCCTTAGGTGTGATTCCCATTATTTACATAGCAACACCCCACCTGGGTTTTGGATCTCTATATAACATTATTCATTTGTGCTCTCGATGATTGTTGTTTATTTTCCCTTGCCCTTTTGTTTATGCTTCTTTCGATGAGATGGTTGGTTTTCTAGGATGTCATCTTTCTGACTGGTTTTGGTATTTAGAAACTTCTCCAACTTGCTCTATACTCTACCACTCTATCTAGCCCTAAGCTCGATCTTTGTAGAAAAATTCTTCTAACTTTGTGCCCTAGTCGTCAAACCCTAACTTGAAAAACCCTTCCACAAGACAATGCTTGTGCTTACTTAACTTCTTCATGCACCATGTACTCCTTTCCTACTAGTTTTTCAAATTTACCCTAGCTATCTATTTTAAATCTCTCAAATGCTTTCTTCAACGTAAGGATCTTGCTTGTGGATTCCCTAGTTCGTAAGATATTTCTTCCCTTCATAATCACAATGTAAATAATGAAGTTCATGACCTCTCTTATTTATATCTTTTCCCTTTTTGCTAGCATTAAATTCTCTCTCACCTACCATCATACTTTGACCTTAAATGTGGATTTTTTACATTAAGCTAGTCTTAAGGACCTTTTCCCACATGCCATATCTTGCGCAAAAAACTCTTTTCAACCTTCTGGTGCGTAAAAATCCAACCTAACTAAAGACTCTTACGTGCCTTTTCATAACGTCAGAGGCACTTCTTATGTCCTTTTCCTATTTTTTCCCTCGCCTACCTTATGTTGTTCTTGTGCTCTTCCTTTTTCCTGTACATGGTTTCTTCAAGGCTTTCTTAAAACCAACCATTCACATCCATCTCTTCTCTACACACCTATTAACCTTTCGTTCCTTTAGTCCTTTAATCGGTTCATCCACTATAACTTCTATTGCCAACGGACACACTTGTATTATAGGCCCATACTTCCTTTCACTCCATCCCAACACTAAACCATAGTTTTTGTTGTCCTCTGCGCATGCACAACCTTCAAAAATGTACTATGGGTTACCATAGCACACGGCACAAAACAAAACAACAGAAAGGGATGAACAACAAGAAAGGGAAACATAAGAAAAGAAAATTCACTAAAGGAAAGTCTATTCTAACTGGAAACACTGCCTTATTTACAAACACCAAGAAGAATTATTTATATTAGGGCTTTAGTATACTCCCATTGAAGAGTTCTGGTGATCTCGTCCCATCCAGCGCTTAGAACTAACATGCACCTGGATCAAGTATGTATGAGATGATGTAAGGGCCTAACCAATGGAATTTTAGCTTCCCAGGATGGCCTAATAGTTGTGTGTCTAGCATGGTCTCCTCAATACTTTGCACGTCCTCCTCCTGAGTCAATTCTAGACACAGGTCTAGAATTACTGTTTCCTAGCTTCACAACCACAGTGAACTCGAATTCTTGAAATAGTGGACCCACCGATCATATGTGTCCTTGCAGAATAGGCTTATTGACTAAGTACTTCAATACCATGTGGTCCGTGTAGAATATAAATGGTGTCTTCCAATAGATCCACCTAAATTTATGCAACAAGTAGATCATGGATAATGCTTTCGCACTCAACTATTCATGTAATTTGTCTCTACTGGTGTTAAATTTCTGATGGAAAATCACAAGGGATGATCAACAATCCCTTCACCAGGTTGTGCCAATACTGCTCCAATGATTGTGCCTGAGGCATCAACATGAACATGGAAAGGTTTATCCCAAGAAGGGAATCGTAGTATGGGTGTGGTGACAAGCTTATCCTTTAAATTATTAAACACCTTCTATTACGCCTCTCTCACAAAGGAAGGCACTCTTGTGTTTAAGAAACTTTTCTAAGGGCACAGCTATCCTAGCATATCCCTTGATGAACTTCCTGTAATACCTTGTATGCCCAAGGAATCCGTGCACTATGTACTTTGGCTAGTAGGTTACCCCAGCCCCAAAATGACAACAACATTTGGCAGAATCTACTAGTAAAACCCTCCATATATATGATGTGCCCCAATAATGTTCCAAATGGGGTATAAAATACACATTTATTAATGTTAAGGGATATCCTCAATTGCTGACATCTCTCAAACATTAATCTTAATTTATCACAGTGGTCCTTCACTAGCCTGTACACTATCCAATCATCCAGATAGACTTGAAGAAATTTTTGGATAAATTCTATAAATTTTTGTACCACAATGTGTGAGAACACAGAAAGCACATTCTTTCAACCCAAAGGGCATGGCCATATAGGAAAAAATTCCCCACTCAGTGATGAAATTTGTCTTCTCCTTGTCCTCCTTTACAATCTGAACCTAGTGGTACCCTGAAAATCCATCCCTAAAGGAATAGACTTCATGTCTGGCCACTCCTTCAAAAAATTATTTAGTGAAGGGGCTTGGAAAAGGATCAATGAAACAAATTTCATTCAACTCCCTAAAAACTACAAAGATCCTTATCCTTCCATCCTTTTTGATACTAATGACCATTGGAATTACCCACTCTGAATCATCAATAGTTTCAATGATACCCAACGCTATCATCTTCTCAAATTATTCCTGGACCTTCACGTGTAGGTTAGGATTCATTCGGTATGGTCTCTTCTAAATAGTGTATGCACCCTCCTTAAAATTGATCCTCATTTCCCCCAAGGAATTGTGAACTCCTTTATGTTTATGATACCCATGAGGGAATAAATCCTAGAACTCATGTAACAGATCAGTGATCTTAGACACCTCCTTCTCTGACCAATAATCCATGATGATGGCCTCCTTAGTTTCCTATTTTGTACTAATGTTAAACTTTTTTATCTTTAACGGTTCATGGTAGGCACGCACCCATTCATTAACTTTATCTATCACTTCACGTGCATCCCTATAGAATGGTTAACATCAAAACTTTCCACTTCCTCCCCATCAATTACATACACCATCTTCCCTTTTTCTTTTTCCATGCACATGTGCTCAAGTTGTATCTCTTTTGACTCTTCTTCCTCAAAGCACACCTCCAAGCTAAGGTTCTCCTAGAAACTCTTGTATTCTATCCTCCGCCATAGTAGATATCCCCTATTTTAAGGTGCTTCAACAACCTATAATGCCTTATCCACTAATGGCTTTGTACTTTGATACTTGAATGTTTGAATGATATCAGTTTTCAATTCGTACCAATTACCAGTTTGACGACGCATCTCCGAGTGTACATACCAAGTGCGCACACAAACCTTGTAAGGTGGAATACAACTTGTGAACCCATAATGAAGGTGGTAATGCTTTCTGTGCTCCCCATCCAGGTTGTCTCACATGCTTGGATATGGAATGAAGCGGTCCCTTTACCATGGTAGTCTTGAATGACCATGGCCATGTTGCTTCTGAAAAACCATTACAGAGAAAAGGATTCTTACCTCATGCCACTCCAAGAGGCTCTCCCGATGTGTAGCCCACCAGCGTGATGTAGTTTTGAGTAGGTTGTAGTTGAGCATCCCTCTTCTTTTGTCTTCATTTTTCCATTGAGCTTCCATGTCCCGTAAGAAAATTCAGGGTATTGGCCCCTCCAGAGTAACTTGGTAACTTCCTTCCTCCTAGGCACTTGAGTGAATGCACGCCTTAGTTACTTTTGTTACATAACCCTTCAGCTATCCATCTAATTAACTCATAGGTCTCATGTGCCTAATTTTCACACATCATGCTTGTGGTATCACTCATAGACTGGGCATCCTCAAATTGGATAACTCCTTCTATAGGGTGAATTATCTCTAGGTCTCTAATGGAGCACATAAATTCTATCAAGGACTTTTCTCCCAAAGGTTTAGTGTATAGGTTTGACTTTCCATCTGTTAAGGGTATAATGACCCACTCCTCCTTATTCTCAAAACTTATATATCCCTTTTTGAACTCATAATTTTGGCATTGTTCTTATAGCACCATGGGCACTCGAGTAATGCTAGAAAATTGTCCACCTTGGTGAGTGCCAAGACTTCAAAGTATTCAGTAAAATTGGCCCCCTAAATGGTGATAGTTTCATCCTTCAAGACATCGATGGGCATTGCCTTGGTTTTTTTTCCATATACAACACATTCAAATATGGATGTAATGCATAGGCCTTCCCATTTGATGTCATACATCCAATGTGAGAACATTGACCTCCGCTCCCATGTCAATGAGGATATTACTAAGGAGCCACCCATCAATGACTACATTCAAGGTGATTTCCTTATCATAGTCAAGGCTATAAGGGGGAAGGTTTGCATGCAAAACCTACCTCTTGCATTCTACTTCGGTGCGTGGTACCTTCTCCTACAACCATTCTCCCAACAAGGGCATAATATTCTCTTTCCTTAACATCTTACATACTTCCTTAACTTCATCCAAGTCATCCTTTGGGGCCTCAACATTCCTTCTTTGCTCCTCTCGCCTGGACTACTCCTTTAGACACTGGATTTCTCCCTGTAAACTCTGAATGACATCCATAGTCTCTTGTATACCTCCTTCTGATGAGTAGGTCTGGGTACTTCCCATGTACCACTTCTTCCCTTAAAACTAGGGTCCTTTGCCTTGGTATGTCCTTGGCATTAACTTTTGTTCGTGTTGTCACCAAAACAGGTTCCAATCCTGACTCATGCATCACCCTAGGCATCCACTATGTGTCAACCTTATTTATACTCACCCTCATGGAACACCCTTGTCCCTTTGGTGTTTTTGGCTCATGTGCTCAAATAACTCAAGGCACTCCTCATACTTTGTGCTTCTTTTCTACACCACGAGCACTGCAATAACTCTAGGCACTCGATGCTTGTAGTGTTCTGTAGATCAGTAATTGAAACAGGTTCCTCATGGGAACTCACTTCTTCCTCCTTTGTGGTTACCATGACCACAAAATCCTCACAAAAACTCTTTCCATGCACACTTCCATCTGTGCACTCCTCATAATGCAGTGATCATCATCCTTTGAACTACTTGCAAGGCTAGTCTGGTGCACACCAAGATCAATAGCATCATGAATCTGATCAATCAGCCTACAATATTTGGTGTCATCTGATGTAGATGTGCAGATCTTACAATAGCAAGATACATTCTTATGGATTGCACGTTGTAGTAGACGGCACCTACTTGCATCATGGTCCCCGTGACAAATTTCACATTCCATCGCTATAGTTTGTACCAACTTTCTGAGGGTAGCTATCCTTTTCATGCCCCTCCACTTCACATTCTGCACACCACATTTCACTAGGAGTCTCATGGGTTGAGTTCATAGATAAATTTTTAATTACTTAGCCATAACAGCGATTTGAGGTTCTAGAAATGGCCTAACACCAGTATCAACGCTCCTCAATAGCTTCAACATGTAGAGAATCTTCCAATGCCTTACGTGGGTCATGTAAATGTCTTATCATGATAATGCCCTTATAAATGGTGTTATCAACCCTCTAACAAACCATTGAGCATGTTGAGAAGGATGAATGTCATATGAAAACTTTGACAGGATAGTTTTAAACCATGCATCATACTCTCGTACACTTCTCTGCCATTCCCTGTTGGATTTCCTTTAGAGCGTTGATGCTCTTCTACTCAAACTCAGGGATGTGGAATTCAATACTAGGGTAGGTGTTTTTTCAATTCAGGTGTAATCTACCACTATCTGATGGGGGTCATACTTCCTATACCAGTTATGTGTGCACCCTTGCAATGTCATTGCAAATTGACTAGCCTTCCATTCTGGGTTGTGATCCCCTTCATGCACCATAGCAACTCACACTTGTGAACATGCTTTGTAGCATCCTCTATGCACTGGTACTCTAGAAAGTGTAAAGAAATCTAAAAAAATACCTGATGAGTGGGTTGAGACCCCTATCCTCCTGATCTAGATCCTTGGTTTCCTCCTATGTTCCCTCCTCCATTTGACCCACTGGATCCACCAGGTGTTGTGCCCCCAGATCCACCAGTTCCACCTCCAGATCCTCCCATGGCATCTAGTAATGGGACTAAAGTAATTGTTCCTAGTGTCCCCAACATTCCACTAAACTACACACCAATGGTCTATGAGATCATTCCACTGCCAAATGTGTGTCCCACGCCACTCCCCGACGCATTGCCCAAACCTTGTGTATTTTCCCCTTGCCCAAAAATTCCTTCAAACACTGGAATGGTATGTGCAGCCATAGAAGTCCCAAACGAGAAATTATATCTCCTGGGCACAGATCAGTCACTTCCACTGATAAAAACTGGGTTAAAAATACTTTTCCCTTGATCTTGGAAAACCAAGCATTAAGGTTTGGTTACCAGGTGGGTTCAAATGCACACCAACGGTTCTCCTTTCTCCATGCGACGAACTCTCATCAAAAGCTGAAGGGGTCTCTCTCCCACACTTGTCCAATATGGGGTAGCATAGACTTCTCAGGTTCCAAGGCCTCTACATGAACCTCAACTCTTCCTGTAATATCTACTTCATAGATCACACTTACAACCTTGTATTATCTAGCAATCTCCCTTTCACACTGCTTCACTATACTTTGTCTCTCTCCTCCCTTTCTATCTATAGCTTCCCAATGTCTGAGTCATCTCCTCCACCCTAGCTTCCCTTTCAGCCAACATTTCTCAGAAGGGTTTAGCCTCCATTAGAAATTCCTCTACATAAGGTAACGATCAAGATCTTCATCACCAAAGGAATAGAACATAAGAAATGATCCTCTGGACTCCCTCATAAACTCAAACTCAGCAACTTCTAGACAAGAGTACATAGAAATGGTCGTATTCTAGAGTGTAGCTAGCTAGTGCTCCCTTCCACCAATGATCCACAACATGATTCCATGTCAAATCTGCATCTTGCATCCTCTGGTAATCATCTTGGGTCCATATGTGTGCTCTATAGTACCAGCTTGATCGTGATGCATATGCTAAGATCCATTCATACAGCTCTACTGGGAAGAAACAAAATAAAGTTTCATACAACTCATGGTAGAGGTTCTCTTCTACCCATCTACGTGCATCAAACTCAGGTCCAGTGTTGAATCTCTAAGAAAATTCATCCTCCGTGCTCTTGAACCATGTTTCAACACTTTCCAAGGTTAAACGCTCTGTCATCACACAGTACAGATACAAAGATGCATGTCATTTCTTACAACAACTTCAAAAAGAGGTCCCGGCAATGGAACCAAGATGTAGTCAATTTTTATACCCCTTAACAAATAAGGACAATCCCATGCACTATCGGCCTATCACCAAGCGGGCATTGGGCGCTCACCTGAGGCACGCATAGGGTGTCGAGCCCCTCTTTTATGTGACTTGTGAAATAATGTAGCATAGATGTGGAATAGAAAGATAAAAGAAACTCCTTATTCAAATAGAGAACTTCAAGTAAATGCTACACTAATGTATTCATTTAGACAAAAAGCACATTGAAAAAAGATAGATCTGAACCATGAGGGAAAGAGGATGCATAATGATTATACTCATTCATATGAAACACACTTACCATAACAAAAAATGAGATATGTATGAGACGTGAACCACATATATTCATATTTTAACATGTTTAGTAATCACATTACATCTTATTGTCTCCCTCAAACCCCCCCCCCCCCATTTTTTAAGACAAATTCAAAAATTTTGAGCTCACGCCCTCCAAAAGTGTTCAAGTAAAGTTGGAAGTCCGAAAAAGATAGATAAATTCATGCTCTGAAGTTTTTTAAACTCTCCAGTTTGCACTTTTTGATAAATTTTCTATTTTCCTATTTGAACGCATGAAAATTTTATTATTATCCTCATTTGAATGAAATTTTCTATGTTTCTATGGTCATGGATCATTGGACCTTATATTGGTTTCAATTCCTTAGTTCACAAAAGAAATTTTAAAATCAGGTGTGAAATGGTGGAGTTTTATTCTTCTTTGCATTTTTCCACAGTAATGAATGTTGGGCGTTTTCTTCCTTGTCAAATTTTTACCCCATTATCCTTGAAAAAAATGTCAGATTGGCCCCATAGTCTTGGAAGACTCTGATTTGTGGATTGGTGGAAAGGTGGAAAGGTGGATCCTTTTTACGTTTTAAGGCATTGTGGTGAAAAGGTGAAAAGTCATAAAGTGACTTGCAGCCCCAATCCTGCTATGACAAAAAATTCAAATTGTTGAGCCCGCATTGAAAGTCAAATTGTGAAAGTGGGCCAACGGAGAACTTTTGGAAATCTGGTTTTATTTCCAAAAGTGGAGTCAAAATCATAAAATGATCCGTAGTTCCAATAGGGACTTGTGCCCGCATTGAAAGTCAAAGCGAGGAAGCGGGTTGGCGGAGAACTTTTAGGTTTTGAGCCTTTTTGTAAAAAGGAATAAAATTCTTAAAGCAAGCTGTGATTCCTTCACCAATCAAGTAAAGACACATGTCAGGCTTATATCAAAAGTGGAAGGGTGGACCAAAAATATAAAAAATGCAAAAGGCATCCTCCATGCCTGCTCCAGTAAATTTCTTCCACATGGACAACTCTAGTTTAATGTTTCAAAGGCAAGATGAATGGTTCAAATTCAAAGCTACAAAATGAGTGTAACCGCTGCATTATGAAAAGTCTAGATTTTCATGCCATTGGTGTGTTTCTTCATGAATCAATAATCTCAACGAACATGAATGATGGAAAATATTGTAAACTGTTTCTTGCTAACAAATAAGAATTTATAACCCTTTTTTGCAATATATTTAATGGCTCCTTCATGCCATTGTAAAGGAGGGGTGATTGATTTTGTAGACTCAAGAGTGCATTGTACCTAGAGAAAGCAAAGGAAATAGCCATTTTTCTTTGACTTCCCTCCACCATGTAAAACTTGTGTTTAAAAAATCAATACAACAAGAAGGAGTTTCTTGCTTTATTTGACTAAGGGTTTCTTGATACTTAATGATCGATGAATTCTATTTGGTATTCTTGTTATTTTTAGAGTTGTTTCATCTCACGAATGCATTTGTTGAAGTTTCTAGTGCATGCAGGAATCTGATTTTATACCTACAACATTAGTTCTCCTACCTCTTTTCTCACTCCCTTTCCCACCTTTATATAAAATTCCCCCCTTGTAGATAACTTTATTTATTTTCCATAGGGTCAGTGGAGTGCCCTTGTTGGATCCTAGACCAAAAGGCCACCACAGAAATCCACACTTTCTCCCGCATGAATACACGGCAGCTACACTGGTTAAGTAGAGGGACTTAGATTCACAAAGCATTGGTAATAAATTCACAAATTTTTCCACCTGAAAAATTTCCTCGCAAACAATTTTTAGTGCCCACTGTGGGGTAGATTTAGCATCATCTGCATGTGAATGTTACTACAATGTTAGAAAATTCAAAATTTGAAAAAGAGAAAAAATTATGCAATTTGAATGGCTATATGAGCCACATGGATTCAAATCATGATTATTTTGGTAAACCCTCTTATTAAAATAACCAAATTTCTCTTCCACATCCAAGAAGACATTGCTTTAGATTTGAAGGAAGCTACCTGCCATAATAGAAAAAGTGCCAATCACTACTTCATTGCCATGATAATTCTGGACCTTGAAGAAGAACATGTTGTTGAATTGGAGAGGCAAAGACAAATTCTAGCACTACAAAGAAGAGCATATATTTTCAAGCTGGCAGATAGAAGATACACCTAGAAACAGTGACAAGGAGGACAAATTGATCCCATTTTTGAGGAACTTTAAAGGAGACAAGAGCTACTCGGAATCTAGAGGCTTCCTTTTCAAGAAACCGGTCACATTGAGAACCTGAGTGTTACCAATCCTTTGGATGATGAATTTCCATATATCAACGAGAACCTTGTAGACTTCACTGACTTAGAGACCAAAGAAGAAGCTAGAGAAAGAGAGGCTAGAGCCGAAGAAGAGATAAGATCTCAACTTGAAGAAATCGATAGAATTCAAGCCGAGGTAGATTAAAGAGTAACTACAAAAGCTGCAACCTTAACAAGGTTATAATCTAGAAATATAAATAGAATGGGGGATCCTAATCGTGAGTGTGAACATGATCATGAGGCCGGTAGGCCTAATGTATGATTGGGAGGAAACATCGGTCCACTGGCTCTTGCTTAACCACTCCATGAGCTACCGAGAGGCTCAAGAAAAAACTTCCAAAAATTCAAAGCGGATGATTCTCAACTCCCTGTAGAGCATGTAGCGTCAATTATCACTACTTGCGGTGTGTTGGGTATCGAGGATGAATATGTGTCAATTTGAATTTTTGTGGAGTCACTTCAAGAGAAAGCTATCGAATGGTTCTACATGCTACCACCGAGGTGCATCACCTGCTGGGAGGATATAAGAAGTGCATTCAAACAAGGGTTTGAGAGAAAAGAATATTCTTAGGATCTTTTGGACTAATTGGTAAAAATGAAGAAAGAAACCTCTTAGTAAATGAAGGACTTTGTAGCAAGATATGATAGATTGATAAGAAGGATCCCTGAAGATGTGGTGTCTCCTAAAAATAATTTGAAGAGTTTTTTCATCAAGGCTTGTCCATCAGAAGTAGGTTTCTTCCTCAGAAGATCCCAACCAAGAACATTGAGGGAAGCCAAGGACTATGGAATAGAAACCGATGATGATCTAATCCTTTCCAAAAAGTTGAAAGGCCCCAATTGAAAGCAAAAGGGTCAAAATTAAAACTCTATCACCACAGATCCAATGTTCCAAAAAATGGCATATGACTTGGTTGCCTTAAAGAAGCAGCTATCTCAGATCACAATGCAGAATGCTTCAAAGAAACCAAACCCTCTAGATAGGCCAAGGATTTCTCCACCTCTTTGTCGGCTTGCTCTTGAAGCACCACCAATCAATGCCATCTGTGACACCAAAGAGCTAGAGGAGGAAGAAAAAATTGATGAAATTGAAGAAGAAAATATGGAAGACTATGAAAACTATCTTAAGGTCTAGGAAGTTGATATGCACAATGGCCTAATTTATTACGTTGATGATGAAAATGAGGATGATGAAGAAGAGCTAAGTTTCTCATGTGTTGTTTTCAATCATGCACAATCTAGGAAAGGTGATTAATCCTAAACAGTTACGGTAACGGATAATAAGAATAAAGAATATTCTCCTCCAGAGGTCACACAAAATAAAATCATCAGTAGAGGATCACCATTACCACCTTCTATGGAGTCAACCAAAGAAAAACCAGACTCACTGGTTTTTAGGGATCATGGTACTATAGAAAGTAGCTCATCTAATTCTTCTCCCAACTCAAAAGTTGCTAAGAACAATTCTCCTTTAAATGTTGTTCCTACAAAAACATCCAAGGTTAAATCAAAAGCTACACCCTCACCCCCTTCCAAGCCAATTGTGACACCTGGAAAGGAGAATTTAGCACCAAAAGTAGCAAATCCTCTAGCATGTAAATATTCCTCCATTTCTAGAACCTTTTCCTTGCTCACCATAACCCCATTTAACTTTTTGGAACATGCAAGCAAAACCAAAGTCTAGCTCTCAGAAATAGAATACTTACAAACACACCCTACCTAGTTTGACAGGTTCATTAATTAAGTTCATGGTGGTAACCCTATATCCTTGAGTCCTAATTCTAAAGGCTCACTGCCCACACCATCCACACCACCTTCCAAAAACATGTTATCCCTCAGTGCCTCCAAAACCAACAAGGTTGAACCTTTCTACCTGTCACTCCTCATTAAAGTCTTTGAGCTAAATAATTGTACTATAGATTCTGGAACCTCATATAATGTGATGCCAGCAAAAGTTGCAAATGATCTAGGCCTCACCTTGACCTAGGTAAATAACACCTACTACTAAATGAAATCCTAACAAGTGCCATTGGTAGGAAGAGTCAAAGATGCATAGGTAGCACTAGCTAATTTTCTAGACAAGAAGGTTCTCCTAACCATACTGGTAGCATACATCCTAACAACCTTTATTATGCTATTGAGTAGGAGTTTCTGTAGAGATTTAGGTGGAGAGATAAAAAAGGATTGTTCATTTGTAACTATCCCAGTAAAAGGCAAGATGAAGAAGTTGCTACCAATAAGAAAGATGAAGTTCATAGTAAGAACGTTTGATGATTTGAAAGAAAACATTATCTTTCAATATTGTGGGCTAGGAAACTACTTCCTCGCATCAAAAAACAGGAGAAATTTCTAGTTCTCATAGAAGAAGAGGAAGATCAAATTTTATGGTAGTCATTCTAGTATGGGCTTGGGAGGTTGTGTAGTATTGTACTCTCTTTCTAATGAGTTGTACTCATTTTCCTACAAGATGTAATTTGACAATACAAATAACACTGCAGAGTATGAAGCACTACTCTTAAACAAGATTTCAGCAGAGGACATGGGAATCAAGAAATTGAGATGCCAAGGTGATGCAAATTTTGTAGTAAAGTAGGTCCGCTAACAATATCAAGTGAAAAATCCAAGATTCTGGCATTACAAAAACAGAGTGTAAGACTACATTGAATCTTTTGGTGTATTTTCCATTGAAGCTATTCCAAGGGGAAAAAATGAAAAGGATTATTCTCTTGGAGTGTCAACTTCCCTAGTGACACCTCATCCTTCTTTTGGTAAAGAAAATGTGACCATTGAAATTGTATTTAAGCCTAGTGTACCAGAAAAAAATTTTTTTGGCAAGTCTTCAATTATGATAACCAAATTCTAGCATTTTTAGAGAAAAGGGATAATTTCAATAATCTCTTCTTTGAAGGAGGTGAAAATACACACCGAGAAGAAGTCCCCAAAGAAGATAAAGAAGGGATTGAAGGGATCGAGGATGAGGGAGTAATCAAATTGAAAGGGGACAAAATTCCCTAAGGCCTAGTCTCTTTAGAAGACCTCTTTGAAAAACATGAAAGATTCATTCAAGAGAAAGAAAACCAATCTTCTTGGTGCTGAACTCATTTTGATAAACAAAAAATTGGTACCCCAGAGGAGCCAATGATGGTCAATATTGGAAAATGTTTCTCACCTAAAGAAAAAAGAAGGTTTGTTGCATTACTTAAGAAATACTCAAATGTCTTGGCCTACTCTTATGATGAACTCAAATCCTTCTACCCAAACAAAATGCATCACCCAATTCCTTTGAAGCATGGTGTTAAGCCCTTCAGGTAGAAACAAAGGCCGTACAACCCAAAGATTTTTGATACCATCCCAGAGGAGGTAACGAAGATGATTAATGGAAGGATCATCATTCCCATCAACCATTCAATGTGGGTGGCTAAGATTGTGCCAGTGTGGAAGAAGAATGGTGAAATAAGGATATGTGTAGATTTTTGTAACCTGAACCAGGCATCACTAAAGGGAAATTATCCTCTTCCTAGTATGGACCATATCCTATAAGTATCCAATGGATCTGAAATTCTTTCATTACTTGATGAATTCTCAGGATATAATCACATTAAAGTCGTAGAGGAGGAACACACCAAGATAACCTTTACAACACCTTGAGGCACTTTTACCTACAACAGAATGGATTTTGGCCTAATCAATGCGGGAGATACATTCTAAAGGGTGATGGATTTGGCATTCAAAGATCTAAAGCATTACATTATCATATATCTTGATGATCTCATAGTATTTTCAAAGAAGAGGGGAGATCATATCTATCACTTATAATAGGTACTTGCAAGGTGTAGGAAACATGGCATATAACTAAATCCAAAAAAGTGCATTTTTGGAGTCACAGAAGACAAGTTATTGGGGAACTATGTGAAAAAACATGGAGTACACATTGATCTTGAGAGGATTAGATCCATTCAAGCATCAGCCCTGCCCATAAGCAAGAAAGATTTCATTTATTCCTTAGAAAGGTTAACTTTCTTCATTATTTTGTGCTTGACTTTGATAAGTTGACGAAGCACATCAATTCCATGATGAAATGACAAGAAAACTTCAAATGGAATAATGAAGGTAAGGTAGAATATGAAGAGATCAAAAAATTCATTGCAAAGGCTCTGACTCTTATATCTCTAGATTTGAGAAAAGAATTCATGAGGTATTGTTATGCATAAGAACATACACTCACTGTCATTCTCCTCAAAAAAATGATGAAGGCATGGAAGCACCTATTTCTTTCATGAGTTGTCCTTTGAAAAAGCTTAAACTAAAATATAGCCAATTGGAGAAGCATGCCTATGCAGTGGTCAAGGTTGTTAAAAATGTTAGGTTTTACATCCTCAATTCTTATACAGTGGTGATGGTCCCTGACAATGCAATCAAGTCCATCTCGACATAGCAAGATCTAGGAGCTAAAAGAGGAAATTGTATTGCAAAGACTCAAGAATATGACTTGGAGATTCGACCCTCCAATCTGGTAAGGGAAAATGGCTTGTGCAAGTTGATTGGTGAATATGAAACACTCAAAGTTCAACATGGCGAAGAAAATTGTGCTTTCTCAACTTGTTTAGAAGATAACCCGCATGTTCTCTTTATCACCACTACTGATGAGTGGTATGATAATATTTCCTATTACCTGAATTAGTGAGAATGTCCTCCCCATCTTGATTACAGGAAAATGAGAACACTCAAGCTGAAGGCAAATAAATTTGTAATTTGGAATCATGTGCTTTAAAAAAGAGGCCTAGATGGTTATTTCCTTAGGTGCGTAGATAAAGAGCAACAAGAAAAGTTGCTTAAAGCATACAATGACCAAGCAAGTGGTGGAAAATTTTAAGCAATGGTCACTACACAAAATATCCTCCAACGAAGGTATTCTTGACCCACCATGTTTACAGACACTCAAGATTGGGTTTCTAAATGAAAAGTGTGCCAATAATTCCTTGGAATACCACAACTCAATGAATTACCACTAAGGATTATGCTTATTGAAGAACCATTTCAATAGTTGGGGCTGGACTTCATTGGTGTTCTGAACCCTCACTTAAGCATTGGGCACACCTATGTACTCACAGCAACATAATACTTCACCGAATGGGTGGGAGTCATTCTGGCCAAACAAGCCAACACTAAAATAGTATGCAACTTCATCAAGGAGAATATCATAGTACATTTTGAAGTGCCACAGAATATTGTAGAAGATAATGCTACCTATTTCTCTTTAAGAGAGCTGACCGAGTTTTGGATATAGATACGGAATATCCCCATCTCATTCTTCTTACTACTATCCATAAGGAAATAGACATGCTGAATCAAGCAATAAGGACATTGTGACCATTGTTGGCAAACTTGTGACTGAGAATCAAAGGAATTCACACAAAAGGTTGTATGACACATTATGGGTAGATAGGATAAATCCCAATAAGGAAATAGGTATGTCACCATTCCAACTACTGTATGGATTTGAAGCAGAAATTCCTCTCACGATCAAGATGTCATCTCCCAAGCTGCTACAGGCAATAGAGGATGGTTAGTACAAGGATTCCATTAACAAGAGGATCCTATTTCTTGAGAAGCTGGAAGAAAATAGAATCCAAGTGGTGGATTGCATTAAGGAGTACCAATTGAAAGTAAAGAAGATTTTTGATAAGAAGGCCAAGGCAAGAGAATTCAAAGTTAGAGACTTTATCCTACTATGGGACAAGAGAAGAGAACAAAAAGGAAGCCATGGAAAGCTCGATTCATTATTGAAGATTGCAGTGAGAATGCTTTTCTTCACTCGTATTTGGATAGAACACCACTGGAATTGTCTTGGAGTGGGATATACTTTAAATTATATCATCAATGAAAGCAGGTTGTTCTCTCACCTTGTACCATAGGTGTGTTTCCATTTCCTTTGTGTTGTTTTGTTTCCCCTTCTATTTCATGTCATGTGTTTCCTTCCCATTGTGTGCTTGTGTGTTTCCTTCTTTAGATATTTCTTTCTCTAAGTTGTACATGATTCTGTAAGGCCCAATGGATAAGGAACTGATCAACGAATTACAGGGTCTAGAGATTGAGATTCTAGATTCCCCTGTCATGTCTTCACTATGCCCAGTCCATGTCATGTCCCCAAGCTAGAGCCAACTATTGTCACCATCAAAATACCCCCCTCATTTTTTAAGTCAAATTTGAAAATTTTGAGCTCACACCCTCCAGAAGTAATAAATTAAAGTTGGAAGTCTGATAAGATAGAGAAATTCATGCTTTGAAGTTGTTTAAACTCTCCAATCTACATGTTTTTTAAACTTTTCCGTTTTCCTATCTAGATGCATGAAAATTTTATTATTTTCCTCATTTAAACGAAATTTTCAATCTTTCTATGGCCATGCATCATCAAACATTGTATTGTTTTCAATTCCTTTATTTGTGGAAGAAATTTGAAAATTGGCCACGAAATGGTGGACTTTTCTTCTTCTCAATATTTTTCCATAGTCGTGAGTGACAGGTGTTTTCTTCCCCGTTAAATTTTGGCCCCTCATCCATGGAAAAAAAATGTCAGATTGTCGCCGCAGTCCCAAAAGACTTTGATTGGCAGATTGGTGGAAAGGCGGATCCTTTTTGCATTTTGAGGCATTGTGGTGAAAAATTAAAAAGGCATAAAGTGACCCAAAGCCCTGATCATGCTATGAGGGAAAAGTCAAATGTTGAGCACGCATTGAAAGTAAAAGCGTGAAATCAGGCCATCAGAGCACTTTTGGAAATTTGGTTTTATTTCCAAAAGCAGAGTTAAAATCATGAAATGATCCCTAGTTCCATTGGGGACTTGTGCCCATGTTGAAAGGCAAAGCGGGGAAGCAGTTCGACGGAGAACTTTGAGATTTTCAGCCTTTTTTGTAAAAAGGGATAAAATTTATAAAGAGAGCCATGCTTCATTCACCAATCAAGCAAAGCCAAGTGTCAGGATTATATCAAAAGTGGAAGGGCGGATGAAAAATGTAAAAACTACCAAATCTCTATAAAGTCACAAAATGCAAAATGCATCCTCCACACCCGTGGTAGTAAATTTCTCCCACGTGGATGACTCGGGTTTAACGTTTCAAAGGCAAGATGAATGGTTCAAATTAAAAGTTAGAAAATATGTGCAACAGTTTCATTATGAAAAGTCCAGTTTTTCCTACCATTGATGTTTCTAAGTTCTGAATCAAGTATCTCAACGGACACGAATGTTTGAAAATATTGTAAACCATTTCTTGCTAATAAAGAAGAAGGTGTAACCATTTCTTGTAAGATATTTAATGGCTTCTTCATGCCATTGTAAAGGAGGAGTGATTGATCTTATAGACTCGAGAGTGCATTGTACCTGGAGAAAGAAAAGGAAATAACCATTTTTCTTCTACTTCCCTCCACTCTCAAATTTCTTCTATTCCAACACCATGTACAACTTTTGTTTAAACAATCAATACAACAAGAAGGAGTTTCTTACTTTATTTGACTGAGGGGTTTCTTGATACTTAATGATCGATGAATTCTATTTGGTCTTGTTGTTATTTGTAGAGTTGTTTCCTCTCATGAATGCATTTGTTGAAGTTTCTAACTACTGCATGTAGGAATCTGATTTTCTACCTTTTCTCTACCTTGCGTGCACACCACTTGGTCTACTAAACCCTTCTAGAACCCTTTCCTGCATGATTTCTCCTTGCGCTCCCTTATTTAAGTAGGTCTTGCACGCCCACATGCTTCTCTATACTTAGCCAATAAAATAGGGGCCCAATAAGATCAAACTGAGCTACCCAACTCATGGCTAGACTCCACGAGCTTTGAGCTTCAATATCTACTTTCTCCCTAGCTAAGCTCTACTTACCCCTTCATGAGCTCATCAAACTCCTCTTAGGCATCATGCATGTTATCTCTCAATGAGCTTGATCTCTTAAACTCAAGTCTTGGCTTATGTTGTCATTCAAGATACTTCTGGTTCCCTCACCATGAATACTTCTGAGTGAGCCGATCTACGAGCTTAACTCGTTTAACCTCTACCTAGCGAGCTCGATTGACATCCCAAACAATATTTCACCCTGACGTCTTTGTCCCTTACCCATGAGCTTCTCATTGAATCGACACTTTGAATATTTTCTTCATGTCTTTATTTGACTTGGTGGATGCTCGGTATTAGCCATAGTCTTGGAATTCTTAGGAATGTCCATTAACTTGCTTGACAAGCCATATGGTAAACTCCCTGAAAGGATCAATAGCTAAGCTTCTGCCTCACTGTATTCATGAGTCCACCTTTACATAGGTAATGATGTCCAATATAACTTATGCACAACTCGTGACTCAATTTCATGAGAAACCTGATCCTCCCTATGTGCTCAAAATTCATCTTCACTCCATGTTCTAGAATGAACCTCACCATGGCTTGTATGCTTAGCTCAAACTTTCCAATGTTGATCATCCAAAGTGTTTCACTGTAGATATCTTACAACTAATCTGGTGCCACCTCGACCACACATGGATTGATTAAAGGGCATACGTGGATGCTGCACACCACCCTTTCATGTACTCAATGATCAAGTAACTCGGTGCTAAACCTGTCAACTATTTGCAAGTGAGATCTTCCTAATTACCTTTCATGAAATATTACATGTAAACCGAGTCACCAGATGACTCACCTGATAACACGATGATAAAATCAAACTCTGTATGAATTTCCATGCTCATATAAAATTTCTCTGCCTCCATGCAATGGCCAAATGCTTCAGTTCCTAAATTGGTCCCGTAATGGCACATTTTATAGGTGGAATTTGAACCCTTGTGACACCATCGTTATTTTCCCTACTTGACCACGCTCACATGAATCTATGCGTCTTGGAAATGTGAGTATCAAAAACCCCAAACATGGAACATTAATCTCAGTTTTTCATAATCAAAGTACCACTTGGCCATTTTGTCTCTATTCTCCTTGAGATCCCCATGGTGATGATGGTGTGTGAGATTTAAGCACCATTTTGCACACCCAACAAGAAATGGACCAACAAAATCCTAAAATTCACCATACATCCAACCATGCTGAGCCCAGTTGAATGAGCCATACTTTACGAAGTTTTATATAAGACATTTTTACATCGAATTGATCTCGATTTCAACATCAATCTCTCATTCCTCCATGAAAATCATCACAACCACTTATTTCTGTCAACCTTGGTCTTTGGCTACCTAGTGAATTGGTCAACTTAGGTGACTAAGTTTATATGTTCCTTGGCAAGTGACTTGATATTTGATATTTCAGATTGAAAATTGAATTTCCCACTAAGATAAACTCTTCCAAAACCTTGAATCAAGCTTGATCCTATTTTCTACCCTGAGCTAGTCGTAACTCACTAGCTCTCTCTTGGTTTAATACTTAGTTGAAGCTCATCAATGATATTTTCCATGAATGTGCCTCAATCACATCAATATTAACTCAACTGATAATACTTCATTGGTATCACTCCAGATATTACACTTCGATTGAGCTCTCATGGAATCCATGAACTCACGCCGATTTGAATCTTTAGCTTCCACGAGCCGCTTAGCTTGTCCTCTTAAATAGCTCATATCTCTCATTCCTCCATTACCTTTTGCATTGAACCCGGATCCCAAAATTCTATAAAACTCTCCTAATTGACTCATCGAGCCAACTTGGTCAACTAGCTTCACCATCGGGCTTACATAGTGAGCTCCCTACATACATGGCTCATCTCGGAAACCGAGCTTTTTCACTCCTTTACACTAACCTCTGCACACTCAATGCTGGGTTAGTTTGTTCTAAGTGATCAATTTAAGTTGCCTCATATTTTGATTGACATCCCAAAAACTATGGGAGATTTCAATCGAGTAACTTGCCTATCAATTTACTGGACTCGAATGAGAGGTGAGTTCCCTCCAACATGCCATGAGTTCAGTGATTGAGTTTATTTAATCAACCTCAAATTGACCGAGTGAGACATTTATTTCTGAGTTCCTTGCGAATAAGCTTTGTGAACAGCTCACTATCGAGCTTTTCTAGTTGATTACTTTAATAATTTGACTGACATATTATGTCAACTAAGTGAGTTTCGATTATCTCCTTGGTATAACTCAATCAGCTCTCTCAATGGCCTATGATCCCGCCCTGAATTTTTTAACTTTCATGACTCTTATCGAAAATGAGGAGTTAATGGAAGCAGATTAGGACCTTTCAAACAAGATTTCTCAATTTTAATAGATTTCTCATGCTCCTTAGTGGAAAGTGGGCCCACAGAGGCCAACTTCAATGCTATGATAAACTCGTTAACCTCTAAGACCCAAAAATTAGGAGAACACTATTGAAATCGATCCGATATTTCCTCTAATGCCAAAAATGTGCCTTTAACACAAAAAAATTTTGCTTGTAATGTCCCAAAATACTTCTTGAAAGGGTTTCATGTTCTTAGGGTATGATTGACCCATGTTTTCAACTTTTGACCCACAAGTAAAAATTGGATAACAACTACCAAGCATTAGTTGTGTTACAATGTGTCAGATTACATTTGATTGTTTTACAAAACAAGTTTATATAAAATAATCGATTGTGAGATACTCCAAGGTTTTAATTTTATTTGGTTTTAAATAAAAAACTAAGTACAAGAATCATGAAGGACAAGGTGAGATGAACCATGCCTGGAATGATGGACGATAAAAGATAAGCAATTTTTGAGTTCGAGGAGAGTTGACTAGTGTTCCAAAAAGCTTGAACTCTCTCTCTTAGCATTCTTCCAAAAATTTCTCGTGCATCCAAAAATCAAACATTTTACACTTTCTTGAAATCTTCGATACCACATGGTCATGGAAATCCAAGAAGTTGTAACTAGCACACTTGCCCAAGTGTTTCACTCCCATCTACAGTTTCATCTTTATTGTCATGATAATTTCTCTTCTTCTTTTGGGTATTGCAACTGAGATGGTTTTATAATTTCATTCCTCATGAAATTATTCAAATACGAGACATAAAATGGGATGAATATAGGAGGAAGATAGAAACTCCAACTTCTGAGCCACACTCCCCATCCGATCAAGAAATTTGTAGGGACTTTAAAAATTTTGTGAAAACTTCTTGTGTCTTTCCTACTTAGTGATATGCTTTGCAAGGTTATTCAATCCCCTTTCTCTAATTTTTTCTAGATTCCCTTGCCCTATTTCGAAGCTTGTATTTTGGCATGGCTCGGAGGATTAAATATGGCATGGTTGTGGAATCTAGGCATTACACCTGCCAATTAAATTTTCTTGAAAAGATTCTAAGACTTTTTAATGAACCCATTTTCTACATATCCTACTATCATTGCAGTCCATAAAGCCATATTTTAGGCATTTAGTTGAACATTTCAAATATCAAGTGCATGCTTCCACAATTTGCATATATAACTACTAGAGCACTTACAACTCCAAAATTTGACAAAATATTGTCCCTTCTTCATTATGCCCAATGGGCATTGAAGGCCTTGTCCCAAGTTTCGAAGGTGGTTTAAAAAAACCTAAAGCCACATCAACAATTCAATTCCTTAAATATTTTTCTAACCACATTGCACAACATCTACGATCACCTTGTTGGTGCAAAATCACAGCACCCCCGAATGGCCATAATTGGATATGAGTGGGGGAATTCAGTGTGATTGTATAACATTGGGTCCATCTCTCAAGTTTTGCGAATTGCAGACATGAGATGGACCTCCAGAGAAAGTTGGTTCCTTCGTCCTAAATTACTTACCATAAGCTACTCTAGTGCAGGAAAATCTAATCTAATCGTAATCTAACCATTCCAAGGAGACAGGGAGAGAGAGAGTGAAAGAGAACCTACACTAAGCGGTGATACACTAGAAAAGGAAGTGCCGAGATACTCTTCTGAGGGAGGATGAAACAAGGGAAAAACAAGATGAGGGGGGGTCAGATAGAAGTGACATAGAGCCAGATCCAAATCCACCATTGAAACTCCATGAAACATGTCATCTTACACTTGCAAAAGAGAAACACATGCACAAGAACTCAAACATGAAATGGAGAGGCACAAATAAACAACAAAACAATGAAGTAAGAACACCACAAAAACATGATTTTATTGCTCTATGAGCACAAACATATTACATTGCAGAGGCACAAATAAGGTGCCAAGGATAGGGCTTACATCTCAAATGGAGTCAAGAAACAAATTTGACAGAGTTTCCCCACATCCCAGAATGTCTCCCCTCTCAAATGAGAAGTGTTTACAATATATAGACAATGAAAACCAGAGAGAAAGAAGAGAAACTCGATTCTACTCTTAAATCTCAACCACCAACCATCAATGCCTTGCAAATATTCCTACAATCTCTCAATCTTGATTCCCAATAAATGTTTGGCATGTTGAAGAAGGAAGAAAGGTGGATCAAATAAAATTTGATCCAGTTGTTGAAGTAATCGGATCATACATTAATGGCATGAAAGACATTTTCCTATTTTTCTCCCACCTAATCCTTGCTCAAAATAATATTTTTAAGCTTCCATGGTTTAGAGGGGGTCGAGATATTTCCAAAACAACTCCTCTTGCTCAAATCCAAGCTTCCAGTCAAAAGATATGGCCGTCTGAAGATTTTACATTGAGACTGTGCAAAATGGTGAAAACATAATCTTAGCAAAGTGGATCTGCGGGCCTGAAAATACAAACTACGCTTTTTGTGAAAAGATGCAAAAATCACAAAACCTCCCCAGGTTCACCCCATCAAGGCCTGCAAAATACACTTTTTCCCAAAAGATCCAAAAAAATTCCTGCAAGCCCGCAACCTTCTCATTTTTCATCTTCGACGAACAAACCTCCTTTTCCGGGCAAAAAGTCTTCCCCAGGGCCTGCACTTGCAAACTTATGCTTTTTGGATTCTCTGAAAGTGTTCTTATTTTTATACTTAAACACCTTGGAGGCCAAAATGTAAATTTGGGAGACCCGCTCCAATTGATCATGTGTAGGCTAAGTTGATTCGCAACTTTGGGGACCGATTTGTATTTTGCTTTTGGAACGCTGAATAGGTCACTGGGCTCCTTCTGATGGCTTTGCATGTATTTTTTGCTAAGTTGCTTTTGAAAACCCCGTTTTTAGCCCCTGGATGGATTCATTTTCCCCACTGGTCTTTGGGTCTACCTTTGGAGATGTGCGATTGAACACATGGAAGCCTAAGTTTGGATCTATTCTTTTTCATAGTTGCGTCAAGGCTACGTGTGGCACCTTCCACTGGCTCTTCTATACTTAACTTTTGGGTCTGCCAAATTTTGGGCCCTGACCATGGTGAGGTTGGCACTCAGTTTAAGTCCTTCCTTCGGCCACGCACTTTGAAAATTATGCCTCGAGACACATGGCACCTTTCAAGCTCTTCTTTGGTTTAACTTTTCAATGACCTCTCCCCTTGACTTTTTTTTTGGGCCTGGGACATGTGGAAGCTAATTTAGGGGACCACTCTTTGTCTTGCGACCTTTGAAGATGCGCCACTGAGACATGTGGAGGCTTCCGCACTGAGTCCTCCTATACTTAGCTGATTTGGGCCACTACCTTTTGATCAACCACTACATGGAGGTGAGTCTCTCACCTTGGGCTCTCACATTTAAAATTGTGCGAGAAACATGGTTCTTTCCTATTTTTGAACTTTTAAACTTTTCTAACTTCGGACACATGGAATTTCAACGCACATTTCCCTACTTTGGATTATGTCCTTTTGAAATTGTGCCAATGAGACAAAGGCTTCCACAGCTCATGTCCATACCCTTAAGAATTTTTTTTTTGGGTCCCTTCTGCAAACTTCTGGACTCATGGAAGTTTTGTGCTTGTTTAGAGACCCTGTTTCTTCTACCCTGCTTTGCACTGAGATGCCCGCAAAGTCTTGATTTTTCCTTTCCCCCATTGATCGGCTAAGCACTTCAACACCTTTCCCTATTTTTCCCTCTGACGTTGTTTGATTCTTTTCTAACCCTGCTCCTCCATTGTAGCCCACATACCCTCTACAGATTGTTTGGATGTGATTTGAAATGTGGGATCTAAAGATGAGTTGAATCTAATTTTTCTTCTATGCAGGGTTGTGTTTGATCAATTTTACCAGGGGGAAAATTTGAGATAAGAGTTTGGTGAATCATAGGGACATATGCCTACTAGATGAAGAGATGAGTATACTTGTTGCATCCATTGGGCATGGAGTCATGAATGATAGCCTAGTACTGATCTTTTCCCTGAAACCATGAGTGAGACTGCTTGCGCTTGGTGACCCTAAACCTGCCCCGATGTCTGTACTCTCAATTTTTTCAAGAAAATAATGGAGGTGAAGCTCTGAGAGTAGAAAATTGTTTTCACCTGGGGCTTTCACCTATCCCTGAAATGAACTCCCTTGAAAATGATTTTAGTTTATGTACATTTATTTCAATTGAGGATTAGCAATTGTTACAGGAAACTATGGGTCTCTTGCCATTGTTAACACTGAAGGTTTTGACATATGGTACCTCTGGAGCAATACAAAAAAACTTATATACAAAGAATAAATCATACATGCCTCAAATGGACATGCAAAGTGTGCAAAATCACTTCTTTTGCTAAAATAAAAATATACTCCTACTCCTACACTAACCAGAACAAAAAAAAGCTCAAACAAATCCTACCACATGGTAGGGAGAAGTAGCTTCCCTTTCTCAAAAGGGGGCAGCCATGCAAATGATTTGAAACTGAATATGGCTACTTATTATGAGTGAAAAAATTGAATATAAGATGATCCTCCACCCAAATCATCAAGGTATCAACTAGAAACAAGAAAAATACCTCTTCAAGTTGCTCTGTATTTGGATCCTGAAGAGGTATTGTAGATGATCCTTGGTTCTTTGAGGCTCATCCTCATGCTTAGGAGTAAGCATGACTGATTTTGGCTTCTCCCTTAGCTCTAATGAAGCCAAGTATCTGATTGGGCAAGGTATAGTCCTTTGAATGTGCCCATTTCTATGATACTTCAAACTCCAAAAATGGAGTCTTCTTACAGATCTTCTTGGGTGGATGATGTGAGAGGAATGATAGCCTCATTATCTTTTCCCTTCCTCTGCAGGAGGTGTGACTTTTGGAAGATCAAAATCTTCCAACTTTGATTCAAGAGGCATGTTGCAAACTGTAGGTTGTGCTTGCACGTTCTCTTCCATGACAGCAGGTTCTTGTGGTTGAAGGATGAATGATGGGGGAGAAAAGATTGTAATTTCAACTAGCTCCTCCTTATCAAAACATTCTTTTGAGTCTGATAGGAAATCAAACTCTTTACTTTCTGCTGTAGCAAGGTCTCTCCCTCTTACATGGTGATCTTAAAATCTTCATTATTTTCACCATATGAAGCTTCATCTTCAAACATGAAGCTAGTGAGTTCAAACTCTTCCAAAAAATCAAAATTTTGGAGAGGTTGAATGGGAGAGGGGTATGTAATCTCTTGTACAACCGGCTCATGATCCAGTGCCTCTAAATCTATCTTGGTCACCTCCATATGCTCCTCTTCAACTAGACTTGGAGCCGATTGTTCTTCTTCCTTCATGGATTCATCAATCAAATCAAGCCCTTCAAATGAAAGTAAAAAAAAAATTCAATGATGATTTCTTCATCAAGTGGCTTTTAATTCTGATTTGATCTCTTCCATTTGCTCCTCTTCAATGGGACTTGGAGCTGGTTGTTCTTCCTCTATCTCAACTAGTTGTGTAAATTGGATTGGATCAACATTATCCTCAGAAAAAGTTCCATTATGGACACTGCATTCAGAGAAAATAGATTGTTGATCTTCTCCTTCTTGTTCTTGTTCTTGTTCTTCTACAAACTCAGCCTTAGCCACCACTGGCTCTTCAACCTTGACCTCCTCTATTGGATTAACCATCAAGGGGATCTTTGTAATCCAAAATTTGGTAGCCCAACTCTTCATAGTTTATATCATTTCTTCTCTGTTGGGTTCCTCTTTTCTTTGTTGATCTCCTTGACTGGATTTATTGAGTATCTTCCCAACATGGACTTGGGAAAGTAGGAGGAGTGGTAGGTTGGGATTCAACCAGTTTTGCTATTGTTTTATGTGGAGAGGGAAGTGGAACTTCTTGTTTGTTTGGAGGGAATGACTGCTTGGGAGGGAAAATGGTAGAGGAGTTGAGATGAGATGGAAGACTAGGAGATGGAGAAGGGAAAACAACATTTAGGGTAGTAAAGTGAGGGGCTTGACTCTTGACCATGCTGAAATGATAAAGTTTGAGAAAGCGAAAATGAAGGATAAGGAGCTTGGTGACTGACTTACCCATTGACAAGGTTGTCTCACACTTTGCTCATATGCCTCAATATCCTCAATCCACTGTGCAAGGTGAGGTAGCATTTCAACCATGAAGTCAATCTTCTCCTGAGGGCTATAATGTCTTGGCATAGGGCAGGAGCATGGACAAGGTGCCCTATAGCCAATTTTGAACGCTTTCATCTGAGTTATGGCCCTTGATTGTACCATGCAAGCATCCATTTTTTAGAGTTTCCATGTATAAATTATATTCTTCATGTGTGGAACTACCTCCAAAATCTGTATATCCATGCTCTGTAATAACTGATAAGCTTGGAAAATGGCCAAACTGATTTGACCCTTCTCACTATGGGTAAGCATAATGCTCCTGGATCTAATCATAATGCTGAAACCTTTCTGGAGGTGTGTTGAAGTATGTTGAGATGGATCTGAATAGCACTTTGTTGTAAGTGTGAATTCCATGATGGAAATGAATTCATGATTGCACAACTTCATGGGATGGAAGAAAATGGGAGAGATGGAAAGAAGAAAATGGATGGGTGGAAATGGATGGAAGGAAAGGTCTATAACTTCAGAGATGGGTTGTTGACCAGATGGAGTCACCAGATGTGCTTTGTATGTGCCTCAAAAGGTTGAATCTTAACATGAAACACACCAACCTATTGAAGATGAATTGGTAAGGTGCTTTAGACTTATCCCACCGGGTGTACCAAAATTTTTAAGTGTGGTCGCATGGTGGCGTTGAAGAATCAAAAACACCCCTGAAATTAGTGACTTAATGGGTTAAGATTCTCAGTGTGACTATGCAACATGGAGCATCTCTCAAAGTGTGGGAGTTTTCAGGTCAACAAAGATCTTCGGATGAGGGCCGGATCCTATTCCTCTATTTAGGTGCACACATTAAAATTACAGAGGGTCTATCCTAAATCCAATTCTAATTTTCCAAGGAGACAAAGTTAAGGGTATGCGAGAATTAAAATTTATTCTAACAAAGGTGATGCACTGAAGGAATGTTGAACGTTTGCATTGACTTTAAAAAACAACAATTAAAGTGTGAAACAATATCAATGTACAAATGACCAAGAATACAATGAGGGATTAGGAAGAAGCAATAAAATATAAGAGAGGGCTTAAATCATCCATGGACATATTCTATTGTTCCAAGAATTGATACAGTTCATTACAATTTGGATGGTTGGACATTCTTACTTTGCGCCCTCCCTTTTTCTCTTCTCTACAGGCAGATTCGTCGAGCCTTAAACCCCTCCATCCAAATTGTAATGAAATTTATTCCTCTTGGTTGTTGTAATGCACTATATCAATTATTGTAAACAATAGAATAGTTCCGTGGATGGGTTTCAGCCCTCTCTTATGTTTTATTGCTTATTTTTTATCCCTTATTGCAATCTCGGTCATCTGTGCATGGATATTATTTAACATTTTAATGGTTTGTATTTAAAGGAAATGAAATTTTCAACATTCCTTCAGTGCATCACCTCTATTAGAATATGTTTTAATTCTTGCATCCCCTTAACTTTTTCTCCTTGGGAAATTAGAATAGGATTTAGGATAGACCTTCTACAATCTGAACGTGTACACCTAATAGAGGAATAGAATCCGGCCTTCATCCAGAGAGCTTTCTCAACCCACAAATTCCTACACTTTGAGAGATTATCCATGTTGTGTAGTCACACTAAGAATCTTAACCCATCAAGTTACTGATTTCAGGGGTGTTGTGATTCAACAACAACACACCTCACATGCATTAGGAGGACATTCGAGAAATTTGGCCATGGCTAAGAATGTATCCAGACAAGTTTCAATTTCTCAATGAATGTGTTGAGATGGTTTCCTCACCTTGTTACCATAATGGAAGGAAATCCTATTGAGAAACCTCCACTCCCCTTCCAAAACATATTGATGACAACTAGATGCGGGGCATGTTACACAATATTCGCTCCTCAAATAAAATTTTTCTTACTTTATTATCCTCTAAGGAACCCTTTACATACTCACCAAAATTCATAATTTAGTCCTAGGAATTACATGGGAAGATTTGAATGTTTTTTGTTTATTATTTCCTAACAAGGGAGAATGTTTTGGTAGAAATTGATTAGTTTTGACATGTGGAAGATACACGTGCCTGTATGTGAGATATGGAATAGGGTATGGGTAGTCCAATTAAATCATATGGGTGGATATATATATATATATATATATACTATATATATATATCTATCTAATCTATTTTAGTTTATTTCAATCATTCTCTTTGGTTTTAACTTTATATTCATCTATTATTACTATTGTTTTTAATAGCATTATTATGATAACACTTTTTTTAAACGGACCACAAAATGAAGAAAAAACTATCATGAAAGAATCTATACCCTCATTGACAGGTTGAATAGGGGCAGGGAACTACAACACAAGATGAGGTTTAACAATAAGGAACACACCTACATTTAATCAAACGTCTAGAAGGAAGAATACTAATCAGTGGTAGCAATTCATATAATTCGAAAGGTCAAACTTAAATTTTAATGGTAACATAAAGCATACTCTTGACCAGAAGGTTTCCATAACTTGAATTTGTACCTAAATATCATAACACATAACCACACATTGATTTAGAAGCTCAATCAATGAGATGAAATTTCCCATTTTTCTCTCATTTTTTTGGGCAATCTTAGCTCATTTTATGATATCAACACAAGAAATACCATTCACTCTATATAAGAATAAAATTTCATAATCTAAGCCCGCCCTAGCTCAAAATATTCTTAAAATGAAAATAAATTAATATTATATCACCTAAGAACACTCAAGTGAGTTAGGAGAAAATTAAACAACAAGTGATGTCCAAATAACAATTTACAAAGCAACACACACCAAACATTCCTGAATACACTTACGGAAATATCATGCACCATTCTCTTCCTAAGGACAAGGGGAATCAAAATCACAGCTCTCCAAAAGGAAAGAGGGTTGAAAAATTCCTCCATATCCTTTGCATATCTTTCCTAAGCTTGTTAATAATCCTAGGTCACTAATTAACTAATCCAACATAGGAAGGCACCTTCTTAATAACACAAAAATGGTACCATTGGCTGAAAGACTCAACAAGGAAGACTACTAGCATTTGTGTTTCAAGGGAGTAAAACACAACTAAAACACCACACTATTAAAAATGTACTCCATTAATCATGATAGGTGGGAAAATGTTAAGGTTCAAATACTTACCAATTTTGGCATGATGTAACATAGGGTCCATCGATATGAACATATCAATTAACCCATTGTAACAAGGTGACAAGATACTTATGTATACTTCTAAAAAATTTCATACAACTAGTTAGAGGTCCCACAAATAATCTAGCATGTAACTTACGTTGTAACCACTATACATATGCTTTTTGTTTGATATAGTAAGAGGGTATGGGAATCACTCAATCATTACACAATCCAAATCGTTATGGTGTTATTAAGATTAGATACTCATAGAGTAACACAAAGAAAATTTTCAATTAGTCTGACCATTAAGATTATATCCTTTAAAAATAATAGGGCATGAAATAGAAATTTACATAATTAAGGTGGTTTATTTATAAATTCTACTTGTGCTTAATCCCACAAATTTATCCGTTCCATATTCCAAATTTTAAGACACAAGTTATAATTACATTTTCCAAGCATATTTATTATAAGTTTTCTAATTAATGTACATTCCTTCTATTACAATATCCTATATGTTGTTATCATTAGGGTCATCACCCAATGTTGACATGATTTGTCTCCATTCTATATAGGTGGAAAAATTTATTCATTCTACTTCTAGGGGGAGTATAAGATATTTCTTGCTATTTTTCTCATAGTTTTCATTTCTTCAATTAAACTACAAAGTTAGAGTAAGGATCCATCTTCCTAGTGTCCAAATTTACTTATAAGGTTTCAAAAGTCCAAGACGCTTCCCAATTAAAGATCTAATATGCTCAGGTTATCACATTACCAATTAGATTTTAATGGGTAGGAAGAGCCAAGCTTATCACATTATTCAATTCATAGGTACAAGAAGTCATTAACCAAATAAGAATACACCAAATTTACAAGAGATTTTCAGAAATCACACAGCATCACTGATGCATTCCATAGTGAATCTCTACAAGTATCAATAAATGATACAATGATGGAGAGGTATACCTTAAGAAGTTATAAATTTTCTTTTACAAGTTTAAGAGGTTTAGATAAGTGTGAGGGAGAAAAAAATGTTTACAACTTATACGTAAAATAGGTTCACTATATAAGGAAGGGAGAGTTTTCAAACAAAAATTATACCTCTACAAGGTACCATCAACACTACAATAAAAAGGAAAAAGGGGAATATTACCCCAAGGAAACCATAATTCCTCATCAAGAGGACATCAAAACAAGAGGATAGTCAACAGAATTACTCAAACATGGCCTCTACGGACAAGACGTTATAGCTTGGATGAAAGAGCATGACATAACCATAGCTAAGGTTGGGTTCTTAAGACCTATACAAGAAAAATATCTAAGAACAATGTCCAAAAAGACCCTAAGGCATGCATATCATCCTAAACACAACTTGATACTAAAATATTATAGTGTGGTATAAGCTTAAACAATTTAAGATATTAAGACAAGGGTATAACTATGCTATGGGTCCTCAAGAGAAAAATAAGCACACTTATTTAAGAACAATTCTCTAAGGGCCTAATGTATAACCATATTCACCAAGGGTATTTATTGTCCAAAATGTTGATCTTTACTTAAAAGATAAAACAAGGGAATCATCTTAGAGTAAGTATGCCCATCGGTGGACCATCACATCAAACAATACACTATCACACCAAAACATATAATTTTCCAAGAGTTAATATCATCCCTGACATAATCCATAAATCCATAGAAATAATCACATCTATCCCATTGAGGAAAAAATTGATATTGGGGTGTGAGAAGAAACGCAATCATGAAAAAAATGCTAACTACACTGCACAACACATAGAAATCATTTACTTAGAAATATTGAATAAGGAGTTACACAAGGTACCACTCCAAGGTCCTAGGCGTAACATAAAGAACCAACCATCACTCCAAAACCAAAGGCATGATTTAAATCACCTAGGATGACAACCAAGGCACCTAGGGTGTAACCCCATACTACGAGAAACAAACAAAATGGCACCTAAGTAGCCACTATTGCTCATCCTATGAAAAGAAATAGAATAAAAAGCTCATCAGTAACATTCTTGAGAACATTTATCCAAGTGGACATTAAGAAAAAAATTCTATGAGTTGATAAAAGAGATAAAATTTAAGAAATATAAGCAATCAAAAGAAATGGCTATAGTAGCATTCATTGTAATCCTTGAAAATCTTCCAATAAGATAAAAATAATACATCGTAGCTCAGATCCTTAGAGATTCTCACATCAAATCATTAAAATAAACTACTGGTCATCATGTCATGATATTTATTCTACACATATGGGAATTAAGTCAAAATAAATATCAACACCACAATCACTATCACACCCTTCGAAGAAAAAGGGCCGCAGCTAAATAATAAATTCAGCATCTAGATCTTCCATCTCAAAATAAACATACAAAAGGGATCTACCTTATGCACATCATGTCATAAGATTCCACTCACCCATATAGAAATTAAGTCCTCAAAGTGTCAATAACCAACTTGTTGCCCCAAAAAACATGATCCGTGTAAACAACCATCTTCAACAAGCGAGACAACTTCCAAGCCATAATTTTTGCATCGTAAATTCGATTGACTCCATTCAAAAGGTTTTGGAATATAATTGGACTGTAAATGTGGTGATTTCCAGAAATTTTTTTAGGAAGATTTTCCACCCCCAAAAACCTCACAAAAACCACTCCAAAATGTAATTTTCATAGTGTTGTAATCCTAAGGATCCAGTAATTTCTAGGTTTAGTTTTTTCGTGAAATTTTCAGATAGTTCCCATGTTTCTTGGGTCCAAGTAGAACCACATCACCTGATACCAAGTGTAACACCCACATTGGTTACCTTCCACAAAACCCAACAAATTTTCTTGTCAATAATTATTTAGGAAAATTCACGTGATGAACCTCTTCTCTGATAAAAAGGGGTTACTAACAAGATAATTTCAACTAGGTTCAAAACCACACCAAGTTTAAAGGTAATTGTAATTAAATTAACAATTAATTAATTATTAATTTTCCAAAAGGTCATAAATCATTACATGTGCTCCAGGTATGTACATTAGGTTAATCAAATTTAAATTAATAATTAATAAATCTAGGTAATTTATTTTCCAAAAGTTTATTTTACCATTCTAAAAAACCTCCCGTTAACAACATTCCCCTCATTAGAGTATTTAACTATACATTATTTAAGTAGCCATGAACCCATTTAAATCATTTAATTAAACCCTTACTATTAATTACTAAAACAATTTATGAACCTTATTAGAATTCTAACAGTCATTTATTGTTAAATTAATCTAAGGCTAAGGTCACAACTTACCCTAACCATTAAGTGGCCCCATTCAACCCATTACCCATACCATTTTAATTAATTCCATTCCCACAAAAATCCCATCACTTAAAGTTGTAGGGTGTAAATCTCATCCATTAGATTAAGTCATTTTGGGCCCTTGGATTAGAAATGCCCTAAAATCCTTAATACTTCTTTCTTATTCCCCTTTTCCCTAATTTTATCTCATTTTTGTTTTTTAGGTTTTGGGAGCATGGAGGCCATGGAGCTATGGAAGGTTTCTCATTTTCTTGGATGGATACACACATTTTGGAGTTTTGTTTTGCATCACTCTCCTAGGGTTTACTTGTATTTGATTTGTTATTTTACATTTGTAATAGATTTACCCTATTGGGTATTAATGGCATTGTTATTTATTTGTATATATCTATTTAATAATCTGGCCTATTTGGGTTTGGGCATTTTGCCCCTTTTTATTTCTAGGTTCTTAAATCAAGTATACACACATAATGTAGGGTTTTAGTCTCTCTTTGTGTGTGTGTGTATGTATTTTATACATATATGGTATCGGCTACACCTTTCATTTTAAAACACCGGATTTATTTTAGGAAAAGATGAAATAAATGATTATTTATATATTTAAGTATAGGGTATGTTAAAAAAATGGATATTTTGTTATATATTGGGTATATATAATGTGGGGTGGGGAGTATCCACCCCAATCCTAATACATACATTCACATACAATTAAATATGGACAGCTGCCCCAACAATTTTATTGTAAATTATATGACCATTTGAGGGCTGGGGCACTGTGGGCCACCCCACTATAATTGGTGAAATTTATGTTTTGTAACCCTATACCATTCTATTACAAACATGCAGGCCATTTTGGGTTTGAATAGTTAGATATTTTTTTTTATATATATACATTTGGTTTTAAATCTCTCCATTGGCCCACTAATATTATGACCAAATCAATATTTTATATTGTTTAATAATATATATATATTATATTCAATGTATATTTATAATTTCTATATATTCATTCTAAGTTTATATAAATATATATATCTATAATTATATAATTGCAAACTATATATTATTAATTCTAATATGATTGTTTTAGATTTGTTTAACCAAGTACATAAATATATGATATAAAACATAATTATGCAACTAAGTATATATTTGATTAATATCATTTAAAACTAAAGTACTAACATTTACAATAAAATCATCTCGAATAGGGCTAGTTTTTTATATAAATTTACAATACATAAAACAGTATAGCATAGAGAGAACAATATTCCTTTTTTATTTTTTTCCTTTCACAATCAATATTCTGACATCAATTTCAAAGAAAACAATATACATTCATCATATATTTAAATATTAAACATCATTCCTTCCAAATGAATATTGCAATACAACTTTTAACTAAATTCTAGATTGAGAGAAACTTCATTTCAATTACAATTTTACTTTTCAATCATCCTCCCAATTTCAAGAGTCTGAATACAAACACTTCAATACGTAACTTGAATAAATTTTACAAGAATATCTTTTAAAATGACAAGAGTATACAATATAACTTCCACTTAAGTGGAAACAACATGGATTTAAATATTTTTCTTTCCAAAAATGAAGAATACTTTTACAAGTTTACAAATGTCACTTTTTTCAACAAGGGAATAACTCTTACGAAGGTGACAACTTTTGGCTCCTAGCATTTCTTCCAATATTCAACTTCAAGCACAAAAAAAGGAAAGGGGAGTAGGAAAACTCTCCACCCAACCTATAATCCAATGAGAAGGAGAATCCATCCTCCTCATTGGCCCCCGAGCCCCAACAATGAAGCAATAAGAGGTATCAAGCAACCATGACAACTTTTACAAGGCTTCAACAACAACCATTCACACAAAACTTTCAACACAATAAGCACAATATATTAACAAAACAACATACAATTTTCCCAAGCACAAAGGCTCATATATCTCAAGCCAAGAGAGAGAAGAATCATGGGGAATCACTTATGCCTCCCAATGGGTTAAGTGCCCACCTTAAAAGCCTCCCAAAAAAATTCAAATCACATACCAAAAAAGACTCTTATTCCTACCTCAAAAACTCTTATGACTCCCTCAATCTCTTATACCTCCCTACATCTCGTATACATCCCTCAAGTAAGACATACAAGGTAAGTAAAAATTTCACTTATCTAAAAAGGTGGGACACCCAACCCAAACTCCCTTCAAAATATGGAACAATACTCTTATGCCTCCCTCCAAAGGATCCACATTTTTCTCCTACACAACCTAAAGGCCATACTACCCCCAAAATCAAAACACACAATAATCATTCATTTACAACCATTTGATCACCACAAAATAGAAATAAAAATACATGGGTGAAGTCCCTACCTTGCCATTAAAATAGTATACAATCCAAAATCACAAGCTCCAAGATTTTCCATGTCTAAAAACACAAAATAATCTTCCAATATTCAAACAAGGACTCCAAAAGAAAGCTCCTTCCAAAAATGCAAGAGTGAAATATAAAACATGTAACCCCTAAAACCATCAAATAAACTTGAATAAATAGGAAAAAGAAAATAGGAGGGTGAGGTGGCTCCATGTAGGATGCCACATCACTTCTCCTCAACTCCACATCACATGGTCAAACACAACACCCAAAGATCATAAATTGGTGGGTGAGAATATGACAAGTTCTCCTCCCACACAAAAACCATTAACCATACTCCAAAGGACAAAAATTAAATGAGTTACTTAAGAATGTGTAATTAATTTCACCTTTTTACCTTCCAAATCACATAATGGGGCATAATTTTTACTCCTTACCCCATAGGTATTTTTTTTAGGTGAATTTAATAGGTGTGGGACAAGCTTAAATTTTCCCACAAGCCTTCATAAATAACCTTTAAGCTAAAATATGAGTTTGACAAGCTTGGTTAAGTACACACCATTAAACCCAATAAAATCATTTTCAAATCCATAATAAAATTAACAACAATATACGAAAATGAAATACTTTAATTAACATACTTTAATCAACACCATTTTCACATCTCAAATTACTTTATTTAACATAATTAATCAACTTAAATAAGACCAAATTAACTCACTCATCGAGCCCTAAAGACATTCAAGTTAAAATTTATGAATGCCATACTAGATGGAAATCCCTAAAATGGTTTCCACCAGACCTAAAAAATCTTTTCAAAACTCCTCTGGTTTAGGAGGAAGAAAAAATGGAGGTATCTTTGTTTCTCGTACAAGTAGTAGTTAATGGAGAGGATACTATAGGAAAATTATCCTGGATAGACCAATTTTTTTCCAAACAAGGAGGAAGCACCCATTCATGGAGTCCTTTGATAAATCTTGGTAGAGAAAGCAATCACAAAGATAGATTTTTCTTTATCTTTGTTTTCTCTAACATGGAAAACACAACTGCAAATGGGGTAGGAGGAATAGGAAAAATCCCTAACAAAAAGTCACCAGTGAAGGTTTTGCCTTCCTGTTTGAGCTATAACATGACTCTCATGCTTAAGAGATATGGAGGTATAAAGTTCAGGGGTAGAATTTTAGATGAACCCAATGACCAAGAATGGAGAAATATACTATGGGTTGGTGGAAATGCCCAGGCATGATTTTCAAAAATTACAGACCATGTCCCTTCCCCTTCTGCAAAACATGTTGTGAACCAAATCTTTTGAGGAAAGAAGAGAAGTTGGAAGCCTGTGAAATGTAGCTCACAAGGAAAATGGATCACAATAGGCATATGCCAAGTGGACTAAACTTTGTTGCAATTTTTTTCTAAAGATTCAATGGCTCGTGTGCAGACTATAGAGAATCCCCTGAAACCCTCTTAGATGATTGTGATGCTAAAAATAAAAGAATATTTGTTGCTAAAAAAACATTAAAGGAGGATGAAAATATTACTCATCTCAGCCTTATTTTTAGGTTTCACAAGGTTGACAAAATTCCTGAACTCTCTCAATTAGCATGAAACTGGATTGCAAAATATGCAGAATTAAAATACAAGGGAATAAGATTAAGCTCTATCCTTGTGCCAAGGCATATTTATTGTTGTCTTTTACCAACCCTCGACTCAGTTAGACAACTTGGATTTTTCAATCATTATTATAAGTTCGGGGTGAACATGAAGCTCATGTACAGAGCCATGGTACCTATCCTTATGATCTCCTAAAAGTATTCCTTTGCTTATGGAAGGGAAACCTTATTCAGGTATACTTGTTAAGTGTTGGACTTTAGCTTTGGAATAGATTTGTTTGCTTTATAGGTGATACTTAGGCTCATGTTTGAAATTTTATGACAAAACCTATGGTCAGATTCATATAATGTATGTTTGAATCCTTGTATATCTTGATACCTCCCAAAGACCTACCAACAATAAGTAAATCAGAAAAGTGGAGATAGAAGATGGACAAATATCAGACTATGATGGGTCTTACTTTCAATATGTCAAAGTTGCTTTCAAAAGGGTCATGTTTCAAAATGATTGTGAGCATTCAAAATCGCAAGGTCAATCCTCCATAAGGTGGAAGGATCCTCTTATTGAACAATTAGCAATCAATCCTCATACAAATTACAGTTGTGGAACACCATCCAATAGGTGACCTACCCCTCATGGAAGAGATTTTGAATACAAGTAAGAGAAAAATATCAAGATTCAACTCATGCAAGGGTGTTGTTTAAGTGATAGATGTTCATATTTACGCCACCTTGTAGATGGCCACATCCATTCAATTCACTTGAAGTTATTATTCAAATCTCAGTGGATTAACAGGAAAGGAGAAATAGAAGGTGGTAGATAGAAAAAAGAACTTAGGATACAACAAATCATAAACTCCCATTGTCTCAGAGCGGGGAAGAATGAGTTCTGTCCTATTAGGTATTATCGATGACATTAGGTTGTTGGTTTTTTATTTATGCTAAATGAGAAGCATTGTTAAGCTAGAAGAATTGTTGTCTATTAGTTGTTTGAGTAATTGTGTAACTTTTAGGCTAATATCTTGGCAAATCATGTTTCTTGTTCTTAAGATTATTTGCTAAATCTAGATTTTGATTCTTTTACTGTGCAAGATTTAAAAAATTTAGTTGTTGAGCCTTCAAGGGTATATCCCTTTCAAAAAACTATATACCTAATAATTAAAAAATAAAGTGAAACACTTTACAATAATAAATCACATACTCACAAAATAATTAACATGAAAAGGGAAAAACTGGTCACATCTATCCATGGTCCCACTTGAGGCCACCCCCCAATGGGGACCTCCTAAAAAAATATCAACAACATATCAACCTTCAAAAACACAAGTTTCCAAGGTGATCTGTTGCAAATACCAAAATTCTTTCATTGTTGGTCTCTTATCCCCTTTGTTTGTTGTGTTACAATTTCATACAAAATCAAAATAATACCTATCTTGCCTCATGGCCATATTAATGACAATAAAACAATAAAATGCATATATACATATCAATTCACCTCATCAATTAACACATAAAATCATCACTAAAATCATGAAATTACCTCACTTATTTAAAATTTCAAGCAATTTCAATTCTTTCATTTCATCAAAATTCCTCATGAGATCACAAGACTAGCTAGATTTTCTAAAAAATCTATTTATCAAAATCCAATGTGTATATCCATATAAAGTAGTAACTCTAGATCATCATCATTACTGAAATATTAAGCCACGCATTCTAATTCAAACTATGAGTCACCACTTATTCACAAAATACTTTACCATGTTTATCAAAATAATAATCAAATTTAATTGCTATTTCCATCCATCAATGTCTAATGATAAAATATGATTCAAAAATTCCATGCCTCCAATCCAAAGTAATTGTTTTGCAATCATAATAAGATCAATGTCAGAGAGTATCTGGGAAATGCAGGTTCCATATGAATTTTCCTTATTATCTTCTCGTGATATAATTATGTTTTATTCTTGATTCTCAATATTTTAACATATGAGAATACATGAGGAAACTACTGTTTTTTCTAAGGATTTGTGTTCTAAGTTGTATGTTTGTTTAGATTTGTAATTTATCTCATTTACAACAAGAAATGGATTCAGATGAAGCTAAATGAAGTTTATTAGTTACAAGGGTAAACAAAATGACATGTTGTTTTCATATTAGAATTTAATTTCTAAGGTTCACACTATTTTGTTTTTAAGTTATTACAACTAACCGTATATCCCATATATTTAACTTAAATGCTTAATAATCAAGGTTCCAAGGATTATGATTTCACACTCGACCAAGTTGGGATTCTTAGGCAATTAAGTTATTAGATGCATGTTACAAGGAGAATTCATTTATAAATTATACACACCTTACTATGGTGATAACTAGAGTGTTTGAACACCCTTATCTCCAACAATCATCATGTAACTCTAGGTAAATTCAATACTTCTTATCAAGGTTATGTTATCTCTCGAAAGTGCACCCTGTAGAGAGATGGCTGCAAGTTTTCTAAGCTTGCAAAATTTTATCTCTCTCTTTCGTAGATACAATGGAAACACCTCAGGTCTGTGGGTATACCTATTTTGAGGTGAGTCTCCAGTATCAAGGCCGGTTCCTTGTTGATGTATCCTAAATTGATTTTTTGGGGTTAAGGGTAAAAGATGGCTATAAAATACTAAAAAAGAGGTGATACACCAAATTTATATGAGGGATTTGACTGATTATATGCACAATTGATATAGGAAGGATTCTTGATGCATGAACCAATTTTTTTTTTTTGTAGAATAATTAAGGGAAAACACTTGTTATACTGAGGGAAAATATCACAACAATACTGCTAAGTTAATCATGCACATTAAAATTATGCAGAAAATACTGAATTTTGTAGAAGGGTAAGATGATTGTTCAAGGAATTTGCATTCAAAAGACTAATAGAAACATACACAAGGCTGCAAATAATTGGAAAGGCATGAAAATACTTCACACTCAGAAGGCAAAACTGACAAAAATTGCTTTAGTACTCTTGTATCCAAAAAGTCCTCTCCTATGCTTTGCCAAAGTACACAATATATAGCAAAATAATTTTTTACCCCCTTCCTAAAAATAGTCTAAGGCTTGTACTCTTCCCATGCATCCTATTTTTATCCTTTATTTAATAATAGATAAAGGAATAAAAATAGAACATGCAATTACAAATAGGCATTAATAGCCTTGAATACATTACAATCAAACTGAAGTTGACTGTTCTATTTTTAAGATAACAAAGGTGAATAATTTGCTAATAATAAGCTTGTTTTGCTGAACAAGTCTTTTTCCTTATGCATGTGAATTCATCTTCTTGTTAAGCATGCAAAAAATCAACTCTTTGTTTGTGAGCAAAATAATTGTAATACTTGCAATATTTGCAAATATAAACATCAATACACCCATTCAGTGGGGACCACCTTCATATGTGCATGCTCCCTTTTCTCTTTACAGTATGTGGGGCCACCCTTGCACTTGATCACAGATCTCCATTTGGTTTGTACGAGGTAAATTTTGTAAGTATTAAGGTATGTGTTCTTTGATCATTAGTTTGGATGGCGCATCATATAGTTTGGACCTTATACAAGGGCAATGAAAATTATGTAATTCGGCCATCCTTTGATAAAACATGGTGTATTATAGTCTACCACCTTATGTATTTCCTGTCAGCTTTTGCATTTGATTGGAATAAGACCATACATTACCTTTTTGGGGTGATCATTACATAATATGATTAAGTCAGCTTTTTATTCATTTGGAGTTTAGACTATTGTTGGTATGTCAAATGCAAATTATTTTGAAATAATAAGGGTTTACCCCCTCATGACGATGAGTCACCCTGGAATGTTTTTTCGGTGGCCTGTATAACTTAGCTTGACTTAACTGTAACCCTAGTGGTTTGCTTCTGAATTTGGTGTCTTCATTCAGGCCATTGATCTTTGTACTTTTGATTCATGGCTGTTTATTTTCTGACCCTTGGTTAGGTTTTTTGACCTGATATTTAATGTGGTAGTTGTTAATGTGACCATGATAGTTTGCTTCGATTACTGGAGATAGATTATTGAGAGTTGATCTTCATACTTGTTAAATGTTGATAGTTGATCATTGCCCCTTGGTTAGGGTTAGGTTAAGCCAAGCTCAGGTGGGTGAGTTAAAACAACTCAAACTCCATTCATTTTTCATTTCACAATTGGTTTGCTCACAGAGAGTAATGAAGCCCTGGCAAATATTGTGTAGACTCCCATTTTTTGATATGTGAAGCTCGGCTTCCTTACCAGATCGCGTTTAATCTTTAATTATCTAGAGTTTTCTGTTGGAGACTTCATGGATTCTGATTTTATATATCATGCCACCATTCATTTCTACTTTGTGTGAGCTCGGCTTTGGAATTATCTATCATCAACAACCACCATTTTTATTATTTTGAGTTCTAGGTCTGGCCTATACTACAAGAATTGATCAAATTTTTGGTTGCATTTCTCGAGTTTGAGATTTTCTTCAAAATATCTATGTCTACAAGAGATTTGCAAAGATTCAATAGCCTCCATTGTCGAGGTTTGTTAGCTTTATCTCATTATGTAAAATGATCATCTGTTACTTTCTTGCACCTGTAATAACATTATTTTGAGCAAGGTAGTCATGGATTTGTGCTTTCTGTACTCTCTTGAATGTATATTTCTAATTTCGATCAATATTTAACTTTCCCTTTTTAATTTTGAATCATATCTCTAGATCTGGAGTTTTTACATCATGGGTAATCATGCTTTTATTTGAAATTTTAGCTTATTGCGAGATAGACCTAGATCTGTTGTGTTTATTTGCATATTTTTGCTCTAAACGGATGATATTTTCCTCACATAAAAATAAAGGCCACCATTGTTGAGGTTTTGAAGCTCTGGTTTCTTTGATTTCCCAACTGTGATAGAGGCATATTCTCTCATATTTTGTACTTAATATTTCATTCTTCTTGTCAATCCTTGATTTCTGAGTCGAAAACTTGTTGTGGGTTATCCCTTTTTGATATGAATTGGATGGTATTTTTAGGGTTTTCTCTGCTTCAATTCTACCAGTGAAAAACTGTTCCCTACCCAGATCTGTATTTTTTTTAATTTATGGCTCGAGAAAGTGCAACCTAGATTTGGGTATCCTCCCTTTAGCATGGGTATTCAGGGTTCTTTACTCCTTTTGATTCGATAATATATTCTTGATTTTATGATATCTTTGTAACTTTAACATGGCCTTCTAGAATTTGTAAATAGTTATTTATTCATGTAATATCATTATCGGGCATAAGCCTTGATTTAGATGCTTTGTTGAGACACTGTAACTTGTTTCTTTTACTTAGATGCTTTATTTCCCTGATAGTAGTATTTTTGGTATGCTAGAAAATTTAAAATGTTGATTTTTCATGGCAAAGCCCTGGCTAAATTTTTTCAAAATTCTCTCTTCCTTCCCTTTTAAGTTGTAGTAGGTTTATTTTTTGACTCAGAATATAGAATATATCACTTTTCTGTTGCAGCTGATTTAGTAGTTAGAAACTGAAACCTAATAATTGTTATCTTGATCATGGCATGCTTTTCTACTTTTCTGTATCAATACATTATTCTTTTAAAGCATGTAGTAGTTAAAAACAATATGATGAAAAAGTTGTAAAATTTCCATTTTACATGGCAAAGCCCTCTCAATTTTTTTCTAGAATCTTCTTTTCATTCTATTTCAGCTATAACCCTTTCTTTCTAGTTAACTTCAGCTTCTTGAAATCGTATTCTTCTTGTTTAGTTACAAACTGAACTATGTAATTCTATTTGCTAGTCCCTCTTTTGTAATGTAACTTTCTCCATTTCTAGGATAGTTGCTGAAACATGAGTTACATTCTTCCTTCATTCTAACATGTACTTCTAAATTTTCTATTTATTCTTGGTTGCAACCTGTACCTACACACCTAATAAAATAGTTAGAAAATACTTAGCCTTTTTGGCCTCTCTTGTCCATGATTTTCTTTTCTTTTCTCTTTTTTCTTTTTGAGTGGGTGAAGCATGTATGTAGTTTGATCTTCAAGTAGACTATATCTCATGTTGTTAAGAGATTATTATGCACAAATTAGGATAGTATAGGAATATAAGTTATTCCTGAGCTCGTAACTGATAGTTTTTCTCTTTTTCTTATTTTCATGTACAATGACTTCTACAACGAATATGAAGAAGGAACAAAATCTGGAATGGAGATACTTCAACTGAAGAAGAAAACCCCCAAGGAAATGATGGGTTCACTCATGCTCCTTTATTTTCTCTTTCATGCATGTGTACCTCTTATTTCAGTAGCTTTACTTTACTTTTCAGTTATATCCCATGGTTTGTGTGGGAAATTTTGAAAATTCCTTATGAATAAAACATTGAATTCTGAAAATGAGTTGTATATTCCTTTTACATTTCAGATTTATGTATGGATTGTATGATGAACTAAACATATCAGTAATATAATTTAATGTCTTAATCATGAAGGATGGAAACTTAATAAAACCTGTAATATCTAGTAATGAACTCTGATTTCTATAATCTGTACTTATGTTTGCTTATCCCAAAACTCAAGATTTCACCTATTCTATAATTGAATGTCTTCATCTGCAAGAAAACACAACTATCCTTTAGGGCCTTGTGTTCCTTTGCTGAAGATAGTCATGAAATTGGAGACTATGTGATCTGTTACATTTTGTAACATCAAACATAGCTGCAGACTGCATGTAATCATTAACTAATTCAGTAGTAACAATAATATCAAAACTCCCTTAGCTTAGGTATAAATTATCAATTCCTTCCATCATAAAAAAGTTTCGACTTTCCCATTTTTGCACAAGTGCAAAAATTGTCAACATGTTACACTCTTGTTTTGGGAGGGGTTCAAGGGGATTCACACTAAAAATTATCATGGGTAGGTAACTAAAACATAGAATCCCTTAAAACCATATACATTCATATTAAAATAATTTCACTTAGTTTGATTTAAATAGCATTTTGAAAATTAGTTGTGTAACCCATTTGTTAATAAGGAACATTTACATGCTCATGAGACTACTAGCACTCATCTTAAGGAATTGCCTCACAAACATGATTTCATGGTTTCACGTCATACATTCGTTTTGCAATGGGATAAGTGGGAGAACAAGGAGTAACTCTTTGTTTAAAGATTAAGGTTCACATTAAATTCTACATGCCATGGATTTTGTTTCTCTCAACAAGATGATTTAAACACGTTACAAGAAAGATCTAATTTGTGTTTTTCTCCTAGCATACCATCTTAAGGTTACCCTTTAACAAATTAATCATAAATTAAAATGTTTTTAAGTCCCGAAATTAACTCTCAACATTGTACCATAGACCCCCAAACAGTAATAACTATTGGGTGTCGAGTTCATTTATAACCCCAACTACTAAAGGCGACTTTCAATAGTAGTTAGCGATCTTTGAAACCTAACACCCTTCACTCTACTTGTGTTTTGGGACAAGAGGGTTTTAAATTATGTTAAAGGTTGGTTTTCCCATGGAGTAATACCTTAAGAAAACACACTTACAATGCACATGACTACCAATCCTAGGAGGAAATCTCATACTTAAGACAAAGTTTAACCATGTCATTCCTAACTCTTGGGTTCGCGACAATGTCTCTCAGCATAAAGGCTAAGATGATAATCTCTAACTTGGGATTTTGTTTCCTTAAGATAGAATTCACATATTCAGGTTCACCCCATGGATATAGTTTCCCATGTTAAGAAGGATCACGTGAGAAGGTAGTTATAAGAGAGTCTTCTACCAGGGTTGACGTTTTCGTTTAAATTTTCTTTCTACATTATCAAGGAAAATATTACAACACAAAAGATATTTAGCCATAAATTTCACCCTAAAAGGGAACTATAAGATTTCAAACTCAATTTCATTTTACATATGTAATAATGTATGATTTATCCTAATTACAATCATATATGCAACTAAGTTTAATAAACTACCTTACAACATCTATCACAATTTAATACACAGTGATTTTAAGAAAGCCTCTTACTCATTTCTTTAATCAGAGATAAAACATATTTTCCTGAATATAGTGTAATTCTTACAGTTTCAATTTTTGGAATTAATGCATATAACTGGGCTAATTGGCCCTCAGTAATAAAAAACAATACAATGGTAATTCATTTATTGATGGATACAACAAGTAATACAAATCAACTTTCTTTAGTCAATAGAATAAATACAATATTTAAAGATTTCTCTTCCTTTCATATTTCAAGTAGTCCATTACTGAGATTTGTTAGTGACTTTCAGTTCTTAGTTGGCATGATAAAATCTATACCTCGTATAATAACTTATTCCATCTAGTATTTGCATATAGGAAATACTACATTAAGTTAAAATCACATAGTTAACAAAAAGGACACAGATCATGGTTGCAACATTTCCTGAACTTACTTACATGTACATCGCTAACTACAACTTTTAAATAAAATTAATTTTATGCATTAATTCTATATAAATAACATAACCATTTAGGTCACTCAATTCATTTTTTTACAGTACAGAATTGAATACTTAGGTATTATTACCACCCTTATTACTTGTCATAATCTAAAGTTATTAATACACCATAACTCTTACATAACGTAAATCATAAGATTGGTCAATCATCTTATATCAGTCAAGGTAGATTTTCAAACGAGTATGATTAGATACCATATCGATGTTTTAACTATTTAGTGATGTTAGGCTACTATCATACTGTGTACCTCTCACATATCTCTGATTGGTAACAAATCCCTATTCATTCGATTGGATACTATTACTTCTATAAGTACATAATCAAATCCTATTAAATCCATATATATATATATATATATATATATATATATATATACATATATACAGAGCGCCATAGAGAGCTACTCAGTATCATTATCAATACTCTGAAGGTCAATAGGTTCCTGATCAAAACTAGATATCTAATAACATGGTAATAATAATTCAGGTATTATAATATATTCTAAGTATTTGTCCAAATTAAAGGACTTATCATTCTTTGAGCTGTAGCAACTTTATACCCATCATCCCAACCAAGGATTTTGACAACATGGTTTAGCTTAGATGCAACCAACCCTTCATTCAATCACCGATCTACAACAATCAACCTAGTTCACATATTAATCAATTGGATGAATTAAGAGGTTCCCTGCATTATTAGGATAAATACCCATATAGGGCATTGTAATTAAACTGTAAATCAATATGATTTTTTTTCAATAGTGCCATATAACTAGCACAATTTCAAATAAAATGGATGACACACAACTTCGGAGGTATTTGAACTTATAGCTTATTGCAATATTACAACATTTCCATAAAACACAACGGTTAAAGATTCCCCCAATAACCCAACAAGGTATAAATTTTATGACAAGGTCCTGGTTTGATACCAAGGAATAGGTATTTTAAATTTTCAAGACTTCATTTTCTAAACAAGAATATAGCCATAGGATTTACAAGTACATTTGGGTGTGGCTATAAACCCTCAAACTAGTTTTCACGACTAAGGAGATCGAAGATATACCCAAACATATATTAGATATCTAACCATGATAACCATGAGGAGTAATACGCTTTAATTAATATATCGAATACCTACATAAAGTTCACAGAGTTTTGATACAACTCAGAATAATAAAAAATATAGACTATACATACATAGATCCCTCAAAGAAAATGTCATTTAATATACCCTCATATATATAAGCAAAAATAAAACAAACCTTGAGTTTAAGTTCATACCAACATAGACCGTTTATGTTTAAATCAACAAATTTGTATAATGCCACAGAAGCACACAACATTAAAAAACTATAAATAAATACTATGCTAAATTGTTACTGGATAAAAATTTTCCCTTACCCAAATCGTTTATAATGTGGATAAAACAATATAATTTGTAATTTTAAAAAATTGAAAAACACCCATCTTTTTTTTTAGCATTAAAAGATAAATACAAAATTTTTATATGAAAATAATAAATGGAGAAATAACAATATCAAGTAATGGATAGATCGTATTATTCCTAAACGAATGAAGCTAAATTAAAGTTGTGGGATTTAAAATTTAAAATCTCATATATGAATTTCATTAAGCGGTTAGCATGCACCTAGAACTGCTAGCATCAATTTCCTTTTCTCAAACTTCTGTAAAGCTTTTCAACAAAACCATTTTTGCATATCCCTAAAAAGTAAAGATTCCATGATGCTAAATTTTTCTGAGATATTTCATGAAACATTTCACATGTCAAGTTCAAGATTTTAATTTTACTTGCTTGTTTACAACTATAGTGCCACTGCAACCCAATTTTCCTGTGTGCTAATGAATCCATGACCCCTATAGATCTCGCCACTCCCAACTGCCTGACATAAAATCTATGAAAATATATTTTCACACTCTGTCACTAGGTTTTCTCATGCTTCCCACCCCTTATCAATTTTGTGGAGGACCTTTAATACTTTATTTGAAGCAAGTTTCATACAAAATTTTGATTGTTTTACCCCAAACATTTTGGCTTTGATACAAGCTCACTACTACGACATCCATGGATTATTCCTCCAAATACTTTCCACATATGGCTTCCTATACATTTTGATTACATCTCAGGTCATGGAACATGAGAAAACCTCTAGTCTCTTGATAAAGACACAAAAGTTAAAGTTTAAAATATAATTCTATTGTCTAGATAATTTTGCAGGTCAAAATTATTTGCATAAGGCTTCATCTTGTTCATCTTTGATGTATATGATTTTTACATCATGGGAGAGGGATTTAGGAACAATGATACAGTCTAGACCCTTTTCCAGTTTGTTTATCTGGCATTGATCCTTCTATAGAAATATTGTTGTTGTTCCTGTAAATTAGGATGGGATGTATCATTTTTAGGCTTAAATTAATGATTAAGCGCAAAAATCCAAAGGAAAATTCTAAAAAGCAAGAACTTGTTGGATTCCATTGAGGAATGGTTAAAGAAATAAATCTTGCATGGACACAAGTGGAATTGAAGTAAAGGGAACTATTAATGTCTTTATTTCTAAATGACACATGAGCTAAAAGAAAAGAGATGACTCAGGAATTGAAGTAAAGGGAACTTGTTAATGTCTTTTCAATAAATTGGATACATGAGATAAAAGATAAAGAATGATCATGCCAGAGGAATGGTGATATAAGGTTATGGTGTTACTTAGGTTATCTTGTTTATCCATGTGCATAGAAGCAAAGAAGAAGATTCTACGCTATTTAAACATTTTAAGAGTTGCTTGACATTCCTGAAATTCAATAACCCTCTAATACAACAACAAGCTAGTGGTAGACAGAGTTTTGTTTCAACTCAAAGGACAATGAAACCACTTTGGTAAAGAAACAATCTAGTCAATTTGTATTTAGTGGATGAGGATATATCGGAAATTAAAGATCATATCAGATTAGTTATCTCTTATGTATTCACCGATTTACCCCATAATGGTACATGGATTGTTATGAAAACTATAGGTGACATGATCTATTTAGATAATGGTTCCCTGGCACATATCACCTTATTTGATTTCATGAGTGCAAAATTTCCATATGGACTATGGAATTATTGCTATGTTTAAAAGGGAATTCCTTGGGCAGGGTTCTCTTTGATTTTTACACCTTGGATCCCAAATAAAGTGTCATATTTATTATGGATTGAAATCAAACATGTCTGAAAGGTCAAAATTCCGGATGTGTCTCATGACAAATTTTCAACAACTAACATCGCAGGCATAAACACCATCCTGTGAACGAATAACCAAAGATCAACGCATCCCAATGTCAATATTGCGTATTATTTTTCAATCTATATCTTATCGGGCAAGTAGCATGTCACCTTAGTGTTGAAATTGTAATTGTTATGTTTTTATAACACATGTAATCATATAATGATAATTTTTATTTAGATATTTTACTTCATTGTTTATTATAAATATCAGTAGTAGCTTTCCAAATGTGGCATTAAATAATGATTGTTTGTAGTAGGTAAATTCCATATAGAGATAGAACAACTATTTTATTTCACCATGATTATTTCATTTTTGACATTTACTATAAATTGATATTATAGCAACCATTCCCTCTAGCTCGTCATGTACCTTCCTTTATCCATCAGAGATTGAACGCATTTTCACCATGGCCCACTCGGGGTGCTACATGTTTCATTGTGATTCTTTGAAAAGAATTTCAAAGATGAAGAGCAGTCAAATGCGGGAGAAGATTGCAGTCATAAGCTGAAACCTATTCTGGAAGCTCAAGAAAACTTAACATTGATATTAGAGGAAGAGGAAGTTCCAAACATTTGAATGGCAATGTGGTCAGATGGTTGCGAACTCTCTTAGATAAATGACTATTGACTGAGGATGGCGTGGACCTGTAGATAGCCTAAAAAATGGTACAATGGGATGTTCATTTTTACTTAAATGCAGGTATCTTTCCTCAGTATTTGATGCACATTTATTTTTTCAATGTCAAGGACCCTTCATCTTATTGATTTCAATCACCCCCCCCCCCCCCCACACAAGACACACGTGTCTAACTATCCCAAATGAAATATGTCTATATATAGTATATATATAAATATATACTTAAATATGACTCATTGGGCACCTTATTTATATACCATAGATTGTCAACATCTCTATTCATATGAGTTTGGTATGTTTAGTAACTAATCCATTTAGTGATCATTGTTCATGCCATACGCATGCTACGAGGAAGGGGCATTCTTTGTCATCAAAGTCACCCAGGGCATGAAAAATGGCCTTACACCATTTTAAACTAAAATATTTTTTGGTATAATTACATCTCTTGTACTCAATAAGACTTGATTGTTGGTGGGCTATATCAAAGCCAAACAACTTTTACCATTGAGACCAAGGGCCCTTACATTGACAGATAGGAATAACATCCAAGAATGGTCACACGAAGGGTCTTGTTCAGTTTGTTTCCCTCGAGGTGACATAATGATTTATTAGGGGGAAGGTGGACCCCGGGGCTGTTGGGGGTGGATGGACTATGGTTAAATTCAAAAAATTGTTCACTTAAACTGATCGTTTATCCTGGAGTTTTATCATGTTCAGGCAGGCTCTTGATGAGCTGAGTAATACTCTTTTGACAATGGCTTTTTATGTCTTCTAGTCATCCTATGGTTTCTTTGGTCCTATCCTTTTGATAGTGAAATAACTAATGTTGATTCTTATTTTTCTCAAATCAAATCAAGAATTGTCATGACATTATTGAAAAATGCTGCTAGAGGCGTCATCTATGTTTCTTCAATGGTTTAATCTACTTCTCTATCTTAGTACTAGATGGGTTTGTTTGGTAATACCTCAAAACCAAATATTTACCTAATCTAAAAAAAATATTGATTAGCAAATTAAAATGCTCGATGGAACTTTTCATGGAGTGGAATACTTTTCTACAATTTTAGACTTAAGATGATCACTCTTCTAGTGTTCTTTGTAATAGAAATTCCCAATTTTAATTTGTATGAAAATCAAAATAAAATTTCTTATTTGTTTAGTGTTATTTATTATTCTGAATGTGTAGTTCCCCTCCTCTTCGACACTATTTCACTATGATTTTATTACTGTTGGATATATACATTGACATTTTGATTATTACATCTTGATCAGCAAGTGGTAGACTATACATAAATTTGGATTATTGATATGTTGTGATTCGTATTTTGATTATGATATGTTAGATGATACTGATGGACAATCCTATATATGTTGATTTGTAATATATGCTTGGCTTTGAGGAGCTTGGAGACTTACTCTTGGAACAAGCTGTACTATGGAAAGGTAGGATTTTTCCCTTTTTTATGTTATGCTTTATCTTTTTATGTTTCTATGTTTGTGTTGAGTATTGTTTTCTTTGGAATGCTTGTTAGGTGTGGGTAGATTGCCTAAGTTTGGAGTAGGAGGAGACTGTGGGGAGATTTCATGTAGGGAGGCATAAGATTTTACCCTTTTGTGGAGGGAGTTTGGGTTGGATGCCCCACCTTATACAAGGAATGCTTGCATTTCCTTCTTGTTTCTTTTATGAGGGAGGAATAAGAGATTGGGGGAGGCATAAGAGTGTGTGGGAGGAATAAGGGGTACTTGATGGATGCATAAGAGTATGTAGGGGATTTGAAATATGCATTGGAGGCTTTAAGGTGGGCATCCATTCCCATTGGGAGGCATAAGTGGCCTCCCTATAGGTCTTGCTCCTTTGGCTTTCTTTTTAAGCCTTGTTTTTGTTGTTTTGTTGTTCTTATTTCTTGTGTTGTTGATTGAATGTGGTTGAAATGGATGTGAAACATTTGTGTGTGTTGTGGAAGCTTGTTGTTGCCATGAGTTAGAATTATCTCTCATTGTAATGTGGTTGGGGTTCGGGGGCCAATGGAGAGGATGGCTTCTCCTCTTCATTGGATATCTTGGTTGGGTGGAGAGTGCTGTCTCTCCCCTTATTTTGACATGAATCAAAAAATATTGGAGGAGATATCATGTTGGAGTTGTGAAGTTTGGAGTCTTGTTGGAGACCTTGTGAAACTTCTTTAGTATTATTCCCACTTAGAGTGGAAGAAACTTGTAACATGACATTCTATTTTAGCTTGTATTATTGTAAGATCCTTCCCACTTCAAGTGGAGGACATTTTATTGATCTTATAAAGGAAAGTTGTATTCAAATAATTGTTATTGATATGGTATTGTATGAGGAAAGAAACAAATAAGAAAGGAAAGAAGGATTTGTATTTTAGAGTTAGTTTTGCAAAAAAGAAAAGAAAGTAATTCTCTTTATTTGAAATCTTGGTTGTATTGTGAAAAAAATAAAAATTGTCCTTTATGTTAAAATATATGAGCTATTTCAATGGAAAAGAAAGTTTACTTTCATTGTGAAGTTGTTTTGTTGTAAATGTGAAATAAGAAAATATAGAAGTTGTAGATGTTGTAGATGTTGAAAAGGTATGCATAGTAAAATTGGAATGGAAAATAAATTTGTTATAGTTATTTTGGAACATACATATGTTATAGTAAAATGGGTACAAGAGAACAAGTTTGAAGTTTATTGTGTTTGGAAATGTTGATTTTGTAGTAAGAAAATAACATTGTAAGAGTACATTAAGTTTTATTTTGCTCATGGAATTTTAAGGAAGACTAGTTGAACATAATAGAATGACTTGTAAAGTAGATGTATTTATTGGATTAGATAATACTTTAAAAATGAGTAGATCTAACTAAGGAATGAACAAATGACATTAAATCTCAAAACTGAAAACTTTAGGAGCATAAAATCAAGTTCAGAATATATTTTAGGACCTTGTAGTAAAATTTGGCTTTCGGAAAATCTCAGCATAAAGGTTCTATTTTTTAGAAACAGGACCACCACCCTGTGCAAAGTGGCGATCCCGTAACCTCCGCTCAGGATAAGGCGGTTGTCTCAAAACCTCCGCTCAATAGGGTGGCAGTCCATGGTTTTTCACCCAGGCAGGGCAGTAGTCCCAAGACCATCAATCTGCTCTAGGTGGTGATTCTGTCGCTTGCGACAAAATTTTCTAGATCTGTGCCTATGCTTAAATTTTAATTGATTCAATCTAATTATAAGAAGTAAAATTCATGTAATAACTACCAGCAAGCTAAAAATGATTAAAATCCTTTGATTGGTCAACAAAACCTTCAAATGGTGGATTAAAACTATTATTTTTCATTTATAACAATAGGGTAGGGTTCACCCCAAAATTGAAAACCCAAATACAAATGGTTTAGATCTAAAACTAGATTGGGAAAAGAGATCCCTCCCAATCCTTGAATGAAAATGGAAACAACATTAAAGGTTCGATCTAAACCTTCTAAGCTTGGTCCTTATAGAGTTCTCCATGATTTCTCCCCTCTTGCCCCCATGGTTTTCTCCTCTCCAATCTACAAATTTAACAAAAGGAAATAGACCAAATGAGAAGAATAGAATAAGGAAAGGCTTTAATAAAATTCATAAGGATTTTAGGGCTAAGTTTGGAACCCTAGGATCTAGTGGCCAAGATGATTTTGATCTAAGGGTTAAGGATTCATCCTATTTTTGTTAGGAAGAAATGTATTTTAAATGTTTAATTTAAAATCCTTAAGGGTATGTGTAGTTGGAGAATGGGGCCATTTAAATTGCTTTAGAGTACTAATCCTTTGTTAGTTCTTAGCAAGCCTTGGGAAGTCACAAAAAGAATCTAAATTAATAAGATAATGAATTTAATAAATTACCATAAGGTTGACCTTCTAGGTTTGAACTTTAGCTAAGGAGAAGAAAATATTTAATTAAGAAAATTACTCCTTGGTACCTTCCAAATGAATAATTGGTTAATGAACCCTTGAGATAAATTTAAAAATATGTTAACCTTTTTACTTGACCTGGTTTCTCAAATCGTAAAGCTGAGTTAGTGGTGTAAGTTAATTTAATGAACTCTAAGGGGTCAAGCACCCTTGTAACATTCTTATAACTTAAACAAAAAAAATTAGTCGCAATTTTCGGGTTAAGTGTTAGGTAGAAGCATGTTCCTAGAACGTATAATATTTAAAAAATTGCTTGTATAGGCGAATGGCTTATAGTGCTAGTTTTATTTAATATATTAAAAAAATAGGGATTGGGGTTGGGCCGCAGCCAAACCCCATTGTTTATTTTTGTTTGTTAGTGGAGTGGCGGGGGGGGGGGGGGAACACTGGGTGGAGGTGGGGTGCGGAACCCTCACCCCCACCTACTATTTTCTATTGGTTTTGAGCCTAAAAAATTATAGGTCTCACAACTACAATATCATAACTGAATAAATACCTCAAAATTGATATCTTTTAACATATAGTAAATATATATATTTAAGATATCTATACAAAGTTATATACCTTACTATTTATAGTTAGAAGTAATTCCCTCAAACTCGTTCTCATTTTTCAACATATTCTCATTGTCGAACTTATTCTCATTGTCGAGAGACAATGGAACATTAATAAAATCAGAATCAATGTTATTGTTGGAGTTATCGATGTCCCTTTCCAAGAATCACGCTCCAAAATAACGGAGCCCGCAATTTGTTAATAGGGCATTTTTGGTGCACTGCAGATTGTTCTAGTAGATAACGTCACAAAACCGAGCTGCATTGTCACGACTACGTAACGGATAGCACTGAACAACTACGGTGATAGTTCCCAACCGTCCACCTCAGCCCAATAACATTAAAGTGGCGACAAGGCGTGATTCCACTAACATGCACTGTTATCGCTCTTAATTATGGAAAATTAGAACATACACACATTTATGATTAATTCAATGGAATTGCATTTTAGTAATAGAGTATGATCTCATGGATCTTGCAACGGAGCTTGATAGTATGACCCAGCTCATGATACGCAGCTTGATAGTTAGAAAATGATATTGTGAAAACGTAAGCAGTCTAACGAACATGGTTGAGAACGCAACGTCTCTATGGCAGCGGTCATCTTTATCCAGGTACTAGTACGAGTCGTCGTCTTCCGTGTTGCGCAAGCATCAAACTAGCTTCATCTTCAACCAATTCAATGGTTCTTCCCTAGATTTGAATGGGAATGCTTCCATCGAGTTTAATGCCATCCGCCTTACTAATCCATCCCAACACATTTTTGGGCGTGCTTTATACGCACAACCTATGCGTATGAAAGATAGCGAGGGTGCCACTTTCTCATTCAGCACCACCTTCGTATTCACCATGGTTCCTTCTTCACAATCAGAAAACAGACATGGGTTGTGTTTATCATGACGCCTCACAAATATTTTGCGGTTACTACAAGAGATTTCAAGCGAGGTAAGTACCTTTGCTTGCTACTCAATATTTCCAGCGTAGGAAAGACCTACAATCATCTCTTCGCCTTCGATTTTGACACAGGAAGGAACAAGGATTTGAAGGATATCGACAAAAACCACGTTGGAGTAGATATCAACAGCTTGATCTCTGGGAAGGCTGTGCACGCAGGTTACTGGATTGACGGCAATGGTTTCAAAGAATTAAAACTCAACAATGGGACAAATATTCAAGCCTGGATCGATTACGATCATCTTCAAGAGTATCAACTGAGTGTTACCATAGTGAAAGCCGGCTCAATACGGCCGCAGAATCCCCTGATTTCTCTAGAGAAACATTTCTCTATCCCACATTCTTGAAGAAGAAATATACGTGGGTTTCTCAGCCGCTTTGGGATATACATCCATGCAAGATCATTACATCGTGGTCGATGGAGTTTCAGAACAAAAGGAGTTTTTCCGATGCTAAAAGTATCTCGTCTGCGATCATTTCTGAATACAAACTCAAAATCAAACTCGAAATTAGTATCTTGTCTACGATCATTTCTGGTTACAACAGCTTTGGGCCTTCTCCTTGATGGTGTTGGTGGTGGTCGCGCGGGGAGCACTTCTCTATTTTAAGAGAAAAATTTAAAAAGATAATGCTGAAGAATGGGAGATGGAATACTGACCACACAGACTTGACTACAGAGACATGCATATTGCAACCAAGGGGTTCCGAGACGAACAACTTTTGGGCATGTGGAGGATCTGGTCGCGTTTATAGAGGAATTATTCCAAATAATGGCCTCAAGGTTGCTGTGAAATGCATTCTGAAAGACACGATCCAAGGACTGAAGGAATTCCTAGCAGAGATTTCAAGCCTCGGTCGCCTCCAACACCGAAATCTTGTGTAAATTAGGGGCTTTTGCACGCGGGAGAAAGAGCTATTCATTGTTTATGACTACATGCAAAGTGGAAGCCTGGATAATCTGTTATTCAAGAAGCCAAAGACAGTGTTGAGATGGGCTTAGAGGTACAAAATTCTAAGAGATGTGGCTACGGGATTGCTCTATCTTCATGAGGAATGGGAGCAGAAAGTACTCCACAGAGACATTAAGTCCAACAACAGTTTACTGGATTACAAGTTGAATGGAAAGCTTGGGGATTTCAGGATTTAACGACCAATTGTATGACCACAACGAAACCTCGCAGACCACTCGTATTTTGGATTTGGTATTTTGCTGTTAGAGGTTGCATGTGGAAGGAGAGCTGTAGATCCCTCTCTTGAGCCTACGAAAAATAATTATGGTGGACTGGGTCAGAGAGCTGCACGCCAAAGGGCATGCTGATGGATGCAACCGATCTGAATCTCTGTGATGAATTTGGAGTAGAAGATGAGATGGAGAGAGTGCTCAAATTGGGGCTCCTGTGTTCGAATCCTAATGCGGAAGGGATGCTCGGCATGAGACAAGTATTGCTAATAATTAAACGTGAAGCTTCCCTGCCATTTTTTGACGCTGCCTCTTATTGGCATATGAGTCCATCAAGCCATATTTTCAAGTCTACTCCATATATTAGTCGCAGCTCAGATATTGCTTCTACTTCTATGCCGCTGGAAGGACGGTAAATTCCACAGAACAAAGCCGAACATGAGCTTTCACTTGTCTGTTTATGAACAAAACAAATTCTCTCATTCTTATGCTAAGGGTTTGTTTCTTAAAATATGTTTAGTTGACGTTTAATTTTACCCTCATTATGCAAGGGGACCAACCATAAGTTTTCAAGGAAAAAAAATACTATTCCAAGAAGGTGAAGGTTATTATTTCCCTTTCCTATAAAATTACTTACATTAGAAGCAAAATCGTTCTTGTAGTATGGTTGTTTTATTTCAAAAACTTAGTTTGATTTAATTAAGCATTTACATGACATAATTTTATTTTATTTTATTTTTACTGGACTCTACTTTGGCTCGAATGCCTAGTCCCACCAAGAACAATTTATATTCATCCTTAACAAAAAAGTCAAAGCTTAAATCAACCATAAGGACTTCATGTGATAATTTTTTCCTAAACCATTATCACATATACTTTTGTTCCTCATTTCATTGACATGATGAATTTCCGTAGGTCCTGAACTTTTTGGCGTCACTTTGATAACATGAAGAGTTACGAAAGTACTAGTCTAACAGTCTTGAAGAACCGCTCCCAGTACTTTTTGTTTTCTCAAATTAGCTTCTTTGAGCTAAGTTATGAAATTCATATTCATTTTCTGATCATAAGGAAAATGTCGAAATGACTTAGCCAAGGATTGCCTAAGAGTAGACATTAAATCCTAATCCTCACAGTATTATTGGTCTAATCTTATATGATTAGCTCTTACATTGTACTATGGTCTCATCCCATTAGCGTCATTTTATCACATTTGTGAGAAAGCAAATAGGCTAACCACATAGCTTTGGTCACTAATCCGAGAAGTTCACTTACTACAAGGTACTTATAACCATTTTCATTGAGACAGTTCTCAGCTCCTTTTCTCTTATACAATGTAGTGTTACGCATGCATGCTTACCAAGACTTATCCACTTGTGTAATTAATCCCACCAGTGAGATCAATGCATAGAAATATCATAGGAAAAATACCTATGTTAGGTTTTCTAGTTGGGCCAGGTGCACTTCCAGGGTACAAAAGGGAAACTAGACACATTTCGGGGTTGTCCTCAGGACCCCCCCTGATTATGTATTCAAACAGCTTCTCTTAAGTCAACTCCTCATTGTAATACAATAGCTATTTTATCAAGGGTTTTGCACAATTTTTGACGATCTCAAGAATATTCCATTCAACGGCAAGCAAAAATCTCATCCAGATCTACTGGGTTGTAAGACCTGGTACTCCTTCAGGTGAGGATTACTAAGCAGACGTAATAGCTCTACTTCTACACAATTTTCTGTTACAAGGTAAATTCAGGTTTTTACCACATTAGTTGTTACTTCAATAGGTCCAAGAGCTGCAACTCTTAAGGTCTGACTCCCAGGATGTAACATCCTCATTTTAGACTTTAGAACAAGTGAAATTTTTTTTTTTTTATAATTGCATACTGGTTCTAAATACATAATTTAGAACTCACAATTCAAATAACCATTTATATAACAGACAACCATATGCAGCTGTAATGACTCGGAGTACCTCCGATCTATTCATTCCATGACTCGGTAATCTACCGATCTATTCATGAGTAATAAGAGTCGGTGTTTTTATTTAACACATTACTCTTGCGGTTCTCTTCCCTAATCTGGGATTCAGAATGCTCTGTCCAAGGAATCTAACTGAATAATTGTTACTATTATTCATCGGCATCTCATCCCTTAGACTAGGTGAATTAGGACAACGCAATCAGCAGCTTGCGATACTTTGGCCAAAGATTTGAAACATACTGTTCATGTCTCGTATTCCTTAACGGCATACTCGTCAATCTGGAATACGTCCTTCACCCCATTCATATGTTATATAGAATGTCTTATACTGACTACTGTCAGTCCTTCCTTTCACAACTGAATCACTCGGAGGCAGATTAACAAGGTGATAATGTTATATGGATGCCCACGAGGATTAGGGATATGATGACATACTGGTTCAACCTTGCAGTTCAACCAGTGTGTCATGATACCCCGAATCTCCTAGGCAGCCTTATAACATGACCACATTCTTAATCGGTCCCAGGGTAACTCGTGCGAAATCAAGTGTAAATCTTAGTGATCAATGCAAAGGGTGTCGCCATAAGTCATCTGCATTGTTGTAACTTCGAGAAGATCCTAATCTTCTCGGAGGTACAACCCTGCAGTTGACTTATGTCGTCAACCTTTAAATCCGCCTCGAAAAGATCTACTCAATAACATGCATTACGCACTTGAGTTTAAATTACTTTAAAGACTTTTCCCTAAGGTTTAGCCTTTCCGATCCCAGGATTCTTCGTCATAAGACGACCCTCCTCTATAAAACCCATTACCTGGTAGAGATATTACGGTCAAGTTCTTCATCAAGGAGTCATTAGAATACACCTGATTCTAAAGCAACAGAATCGGACAATATCTCATAACCTTTGCTTGAGATTGCCATCTGAACTCCATTTGATTGTATATCAGTTCTCTTAACTGAATTTATATCATACTTTTTAGTATAAAGATATAAATGATTAAGAATCCAATTTAATATTGTCCTGTCATACTTAGGACTAGGGATTAGTAATTTAATCCAGCTTGTTTAGCGTTCTCTTTAGGCTCATTTTTAACCTATCTTCTAGAAAGACAATTATTTAAATCCAATATTGCTTTTGCTAAAACAAATTAGAACTACTAAACACTCATAAGAATTCAATCTCATTTTCTTGCAAGCTTTCATTGTCAATCACAAAAGCATCCATATTATACAATGATAACAATGCCCCTTCGTTACATAAACCAAAGAAGGTCAACTTTCAGAAATAGAATACTACACATAAGTATCAAACACTTATTTCCATTCCTTTCCAAAACTATACAATTACATTTTATGCAACAGCATACTTGATACAATGCTCAACGGAAAAGAAACATCTTTTCACATATAGTACATCTGTAAAATCAAGCTGTAATTCATTATAAATCAAATAAACAATCTGATCAGCTTGTCAGATCTGCATTACTTTTACCTCTTACGGTAACCATCTGCAAAAATAGTCAACATGAGTCAGTTCAATGAACTGAGCATGATAAGCACTAACTTTTAAAACAATTGCAATCCATCAATTGTTTTCATTAAACACCCTGTTTAAATGAGATCAAATATTCACATAAGTAAACATATTCAGACTATGCCCTTGTAATACAAAATGATTACAAATATGTAACTCTTTCATTGTTACAAAATAGTCTTAATCACTTTCTAATATTTCATCAAATATTAAGAAACAAGGAACGAATGTACACAAACAATCATTGAATCCAAAATCACAACATTGGTCAGATTGTTTCATTCTTCCAAAAAGGAAATAACATAACAATTCGGAATTCCACCAATATGTTACAAACAAATTCCCACTGTTAGACAAATATCATCTAATAAGCAAAAGAAGAGAAAGAACCAAATCAATCATACTTCCTTTCACATAAGTTCGTTACTGTACCGTCTACTCAAATGAAATACATTCATCCAGTAAGCATACGAACAAGTCATTCAAACAACAGGAAGAATCACTGTCATAATAAAATTCGAACACAACAAGGCTTTACGGCCCGAATTCGAAATCAAGAAACCCAGTAATGCGGTCAGCAATAGACTATATTGCCTTAGGCAATTGGATGTTTCCCAAAACTATACCAAGACAATCACTCAAAATTTCCGAACATGCTCAGTCTCAATCAGACATGAGCGAACGGAATAGAATACAGAAAATCTATACTTACCTTGGCGCATGCAAATCTAAAGTTTGATATTCACAGTTCACTTCAGCAGAAGCTAGAACACGAGACAAATATTCATGCTCAAGGATCAACAAACAGTGACAAAGACAGAACTTCCAAATGTCAAGTTCAGAAAGAGACAGAAGTACCAGTTACCTTTCCAGAATTCAAATGATTCAAACAGAGGTAACAATTCAATTTAGTTGCATATGAATTCATACTGCCCCTATTCATCAACGAAGCATAAAAAGAATCAGACAAACAAATTAATCTCTGATTTCAACCATGAACAGTGACTTAAACACGTAATCATTCAATCAACTCCACAGAGTCATTCAAATCGCAACAATTATAAATCTGTAGAATCACACTATGCACTGTCATCGATTTTAATACCCATAACCGCTGAACCCAACAACATCTTAAGATAAACTTGGTTGATAAATCCTTCAATGCCATCCATGGTAATCATTCAGAATTAAACAAGTGTAAGCAATCGAATACCCATTTCAAAGCAAGGAAATCAACTGAGCCGCTTCGAAGCTTTCGAACAGCTTACACAAAAGGAATGCAAATGCATACTCAGGAAATCTATACTCATTATTTATTACAAATAACCGCGGCCTCAAGACCTGTTTTCTCTACAAGGCTTCCACGAAAATCAAATAATAAAACTCTAAGATGAATCTACATTCTCAGCAGTAGATAGCAATATACGATTCAATCATGGACTCCACTGAGTCGTAAAAATAAAGTATAGATGTATCAATATTGTACACAGTCAACAAATAATCCCGTTACCACAATAACAAGGAAAAACAACTTCCACTGGGTCGTTTAGACTACGGTAACACAACAGTTGCCTGTTCCCAAGCCAAAAATTAGAAAACAAATGAAACCCAAAAGTATCATTAGTCACTGTCAACAAAACCACGACAGAGTTTCCAAAATTTCCTAAAACACTGAACAATCAAACAGGTACACCAGTATCCTTCCCTACTGTTTCACAACAGCTTTGACGATCAAAAATCGACAACAAAATAGTGGTCTATACCCTACACAAGTATATTCAACGGGCTCATGCCAAACAGGCCAAGCATTCATACCTTTAAATATATAAATATCTCACATATTTAAACCAGAAAGAATACACAAGGGAATAGAGCCGAAATTCGAATTTAACAAACACCCATCTAGAGGAAATTGAAAAATCGAACCAGAAGAGATACAGTACCAAAATCAAACAAGATCTCCATAGAAAATCATCTATTTTCTCAAAACATTTGAACAGAGTTGTTCTAATGAAATCACTTGAAAGACAGCAAGCTATTTAAAGGTTAGGGCCTAACATGCCTGGATTTTTTTGATCAAATTTCCGAAGCAGACCACAGGAAGAGCTCAAACTTCCTTCTCTTTTTCCAAGATAAAGCGACCAACAAAATTTCGCTATCTCCATCACATATATATCCTCCATGACAGAGAAAAGAGCTAGAGGAGTTCATACTTGCCATGCAACACAAAGAGAACTGGTGCGAAGAACCAGTAAACAAGCAGAGAGAGAGAGAAGACCGAAAATCGCGACAAGCCAAACAAACCCACAAATTTCCCATTTGCATGCCTTCTCGCGAGTTCCGAGCTCGACTTCCGAGAATATTGAATGCCATTAAACCAACTTTCCCGCTTAAACTCAACTTCCACCGACCGCCAGAATTGGCGACAGTCCAACTAAAACTCAAGTTCATTTCCAAACTTAGCAAATTGCCATGTCTGCACAGGTTAGCCGTCGCTTAAGCCTCCGACCATGACCTGTCCCTCATCCTTATCCCCAGCATTAATTGCCATAGAAAACACCGCCCATGGTTCGCACCCCTCCATAGGCCCCTTTACATCCTCCTCAATAGTTAGGTTAGTAACTTAGGTTAGAATTTAGGGTAATACCCATACTAACCAATTTACACGTAGTTACTAACTTAGGATATTAACACATAGCCTAGGTCTAGGTTAGATTAACAATAATCTAACCCCTAGGTTAGGTTTTAGTTTTAGGTTACTAACCATTAATAATTCCAGTTAGGTCTTTGTCCTGTAAACTCAGAAAGACCTGTATCATACCTTCTCGAACAGAGTTAGCTCCAGTTCTGCTGCAGAATTGTATGTAACGAATTATTACCCGGTCCACAATCGAGACCTTCCAGATATACTTCCATATCGGGAACCAATTTTATTTCACAAGATCAGCCCGAGTCATACTCCTGACCAGCTTAATCAATGCTTCCATACCTTGCAACCTGTTCAAGGTCTGTGATCTAATTCATCACAAACAAACTTAAAGCATTACTTGGATCAATTCCACTGATCCAAGACTAGATATTATAGATGAATAATTCTATAATTCATTCCGAGATCAGATTAATACTCAGATACAAAATGAAATAAATAAAAGAGTCTAATCATATTCTGACTCAGTCAAGATCTGCAATCTGCAAGGAAATTACAATACATATCAAGCATGATTTCTAAATCGAGGAACAGATCCTTATACAAGAAATCACATATCAACACTTGTATGTCCAGGAGAAAGTAACAACAGTTCAGGGTGTTACAATTTGGATCATGTATATCATTAAATGGAAGTTGGTCATTGTGTTTGATCTGTTACACAAGGTCTTGTGACATGTCACACAGTCCTGAAAAACAGACCAATGGTATCAGTTAAGAGAAGGCTTTACATCATATTTATTTTTATGGAAATGGTGCGATGTATGATTGACATGACTTAGGTTTAACTTTAAGACATTTTGGGTAGAAGCTGCAAGAAAATGACAGTCTATTTGTTCAACAAAGTGCCCAAGTAGCCTCTTGAAGGAGTGACACCTCAAGAAGCATGGTCAAATCAGAAACTATCAATTTTGCACACCTTCCCAGAGTATTTGGGTGTAAAACTAGCATGCACATACCCAAGAAGAACTGAGAACAAGTTGGATATGAAAGCTGAGAAACATAGGATATTCATTGGATACAGTGAAGAAGCACTTGGGTACAAATTATGGATCCGAAAGCAAAGAAAGTATACACAAGTAGGGATGTTGAGTTCTTTGAGAATAAACAAGTACATGCTCCACTCAACGACTCAGCAAACATACAAAATACACCTCTTGTGAAGACAAAATTTTATGTTCCCACTAAAGATGATAGTGATGAATTGGATGATGGTGAAAACTTGGATCCACCACAAGCTAATGGAACAGCTAAGAAGTTACCTAAATGGTATAATCAATTAATAAGAGATGCAAATTTGGATGAAGTGTCACCTAGCACATCATCCAATCCAATGACCTAGAACTCGCAGTCAAGCTCGTGAAGAGGTCAATTATGCCCTAATGAGTAGATCTTGTTGAAATAGTTGAGCCATCTACAGTTTCAGGAAGCCCTACAATCAAAAGTCTTGGAAAGATGCTATGGATTCAGAGTATCAGTCAGTGATGAAGAACAACACATGGCAACTTGTCAACACTTCCACCAGGGAAGAAACCCATTAGATGCAGATGGATATTCAAGGACTAAGTACAAATTGAGATGGGACTATTAACAAGGTTATAAATCAAGGCTTGTAGCAAAGGGGTATGCACAACAAGTCTAGGCATTGATTATGAGGAGACATTTGCTCCCACAGCCAACATCAAGACAATCAGGATGATCTTTGCTCTAGCCCCACAATTTGGTTGGAAAGTCCACCAAATGGATGTGAAAAGTGCCTTTCTTAATGGAGATTTGCAAGAAGACTATTGTTGTATATGACTCAGCCAGAAGGTTATGTAATACCATGAAATAGTATGAAGATGATATGAAGACTCATAAAATCTCTATATGGCCTAAAACAGGTACCCCAGGCATGGTACATCAAAATTGATGAGCATCTCATAAGTCATGGATTCAAAAGGAATCCTTACGATCCCAATCTCAACCTCAAAAATCAAGGGGGGGAGATTTTCATTGTGGTTGTTTATGTCAATGATCTAGTAATAATAGGAATATTCTGTGAAGATGATCAAAGATGCAACAAAGAAGGATTTTAATCGATCGTTCGACATGACAGATCTCACGGGTTCATGCAGAATAGATCTTGCATCAACTAAGTCACTGGCAATTAGAGAAATAAGCACATCTTGTAGTGTTATAGTTGTAATCTCCACTTCATTAGAAAAGCAGGTCTCGCAAAATTAAGGATGCCCATAATGTACTTCCTATGCATACACCTTTTTGGCATAGCGCAGACTTTAGTTATTTTATTGTATCCAAGGACCTAAGCTTTGAATGTGCAACTCTCTGTGCAATCTAGTCAGTTGACTTGGGAGGTCCTCATTATTGACTTATACTAGACTAGACATTCAGTTTTGCATGGAGGAATAGTTTATCACGTCTTGTGCAAGTGAAAACTATCGTCTTGTGAAAGCTAGCAATAATTGGTGCCTAAGATATCTAAAGGGTTGTCAGTGTAGAAAGTGTGTCCATAGAGGTCTATCTAATAACTTGCGCAATATTCGTAGTCTTGATGCATATTTTGTTTGTGATCGTGGTCTTTGAAACATGGATCATAATGATTTGTCAACATCAGGCTTCTGTCCCTCTTTGGTCATTGTAATCTGAAAACTATTCTATCATGATTGGTAACCAAGCTATAGAACTTTGTTTCAGCTGATTGGACAAAAGTAGAGTTCAAGCTGCCCATGTAATTAGTATTTTAACGAACCAATATGGCTACGTTGAATCACTGGAATTGTAATTGGTCTACCAACTTAAACAGAAATGTTATTAGTCAGTGATATGTTTGATGGGGTATGTTAGGACTGTGTCTAAAGCATTTTGTTCCTAGAGCATTTGATTTCATGGCATTACCAAGAATAGTTGAAGTATCATTCATTTAAGTATGTGGATCGTGTATCTATGAAATAACATTTCAGCTCCATATTCTATCCTACAGCTGAAAAGAAGAGTAGAGCTCTTTGGAAAAGGGAGCTCGAAGGATAGACAAAGCTTCACATATTCAGAGGGGTTGAATCACACTTCATTGGAGATTATGTAGTCAAATTACTAGGGGGGGAATCGTTAGCATAGATGGAGTCTAGCAATAGGCTGTATTTATTGCATTTGAAATCAATACAAATGCCGTACAATTTATTTTATAATCACGTGCAATTTGCTGCAGTCTAGTATGTCCTGACTTGCAATTAATATGTGTCTGCGTGGTTTATGGGCATTCAATAATTGGGATTACCCCAATAATTATATGTGCATTTTTGTTCGAGTCATGGCATATATCAAGATCTCGTATTGGTGACTCTAAATGTCATGTCCTCATCCAAATCATTGAGGCAATCTAATATGGCTCACAAACGACATACCTCTAACAATGTCTAATGTAATCTGATGCTTACCATGATCAATAATATTTGTTAGGCTTCCTTCCCTATATGAGTCATGGGCGAGGATCTGGTTCTATTCTATCCATTTGGTATCTAAGCTATACAATTAATATCAAAAGCTACATGTACATATGAGATAAAAAAGGAGAAAAACAGTGTGCCAAAGTTGGAATGACCTAGTAGTCAGCACCTATTGAATAGAGTCCAAGCATTGCACTATTTCCCTAAAAGCAAAATAATAAAACTACATGTAAGCTTGATATACCTCGAGGGTGTGTAGTGTAGCACCTGTGAAAAGCCAAAAAATAATCTCGACCCCCTAGGGTTCCTTCAGTCTCTGGACCCAAACGTATACAATTGTATTTAAGAATAAATAGAAAAAAATGTTTACCTTTTTTAGTATGATATTATATGTGCAACAACCCATGTACTTAAACAAAGACAATGTAAAGTTTATCTCTCCAGCTAGTATCATGTATTGGCAGAGTTCGATATGACCTTACCATAGAATTTGATTATGGACATAAATACATATTAATGATAAAGGTACAATGAGTAAATCTTTGATCATGGTCCAGCTAACATCAGATATCATGTAGGGGATGTTTACGACATGAGCATATGCCCATTCCATTATAAGAATCTACTGAGATGAGACTTTAGAGTTCATAAGGAGAACTATATATGGGAAATTGCTATTCATAGTGTCATGTGAGTTCAAATGGTGAATTGGATAATTTGTGTATAGGTATTCGTAGGTACAATGGTTGTTCACATCTAAGGGTAACCTAGGGGAGAGAAAATGACCCATGAAACGATATCAGAATTAATAAATTGGCCATTGGAGGATCAATTCCATTTCAATATTGTTCGACGTCTCGAAGTGGATTTTTAGGCTTGATTCGATGTCTCGTATGGTTTGAATCCATAAAACATGTTCTAGGTGACTATCTATCACTGTGATGTCAAAAAGACCTCAGATCAACTAAAACAATTACCTGTGGAAAATGTGATTGTTTCTAATGACTACTTCTGAGTGTGATCTGGATAAAATAATGCAATGGAAGTTTCTACTATTTGCAACTATTTTTAGGATATGATCCCTTGATAGCAGACAAATGATTTGATTAGATGATCTTTATTCAATGGGTAAGATAAAACAATAAAAAAGAAGAATAGTGTACTAATCACCATGAACCTACCTTACCTACAAGGTAGGGACAATTAATGGAGTAACAATGTAATGCAGCGTAGGATCAGGATGTATTAAATTAAGCTAACATTCCCCCCTTAATACACTGCTCCTACAAATGTACCCCCTGAAACAAATCAAACTTCACCTTGCCGACAGAGACTTGGTGAGAATATCTGCAACCTGAAAATCAGTAGGGTAGTAACTAGAGCTAAATTTGGTGGTTCAAGACCTATTCACAAATGTAGTGACATTCGACCTCAATATGCTTTGGTTATGTTCATGAAAAACTAGGATTTTTCACAAGCTTCAACACACCCTCATTATTGTAGTGAATGAATGGTCAATGGATTTCTCTTCAAGAATTCCCTATATCATACAAGAATGTGACATAACCAACTCACTTTACACACATAGCTCCTCGTGCAGTCATGGTATTATAGCCTTAATGGATGAGAGAGCAACAACAAATTTAATTCTTGCTAATCCACGAGATAGGTCCAGATCCGAGATGAAAAACATATCATGAAGTGGATTTACTTGTCATCAGTGGATCCATGCATAGTCTAAGTCTGGTATATCACTATAAGAAGAACTGAGATGTTCTTCTGATACTTCCATGTACCATAAGTCAATTATACCTTAGTATGTATCTCAACACATGCTTTTCTGCTATCCAATGACATTTCTTCAGTTCCTGCATAAATCTGGACAAGATAGTCTCACTACAATAGCAAAGATTTGGCTTGGTATTAGTCAAGTAAATGAGACTCCCCACATGAGCTACCTTGTAATGAGTAGCCATCTACCTACAGGTGCATTCTGGAATTTAGATAATTTACAAACCTTTTTCCATAGGTAGTGGACATTTGTTTACAATCTGACATTCCATACTTCTCCTATGAGTGTCTAGGCATATTTCATCTGGGAGATTAAAGATATGATTCTTCTTCTGCCATATCTTCTAAGCCAAGACAGTAATGAAGTCGCCCCAATATTGGTCATGTCGAAGGATTTCTTTAGATCATTCTTTACATCATCCACATGAGATTTTCTGAAACTTCCATGTGATCACAAGATCATCTGCATACAAATAAAAATTATAATCTCTATGCCTATCTTTTTTATATACATATTTGAATATGAGGGGACACATGTGAATCCATGTTGCAATATGTGATCATAAATTTTAATGTACCATGTGTTATGTTGTGGTGCATGTTTTCATGTGTGGAAGTGTTGAAGAATGTACACTAAAATTACTATACATTATAGATAGTTTTCTTGTTGGGGTTTGGGACCGGGTCGAGCCCCGAGCGGGGGTTCAAGGGTGAAGCCCCTGAGAATTTTTTTTGGCCTCAAAAATGTGCCCAATAGATCGGAAAATTTTCTCTTCTCATATAGGTAGGATTTTTGACCTATAGGTTTATGGGATAGTTTTGTCCCATGGTTTTGGTACCCACGGTATTGTAAAAATACTTAAGCAGATTCCTATTTATGTGGTTTTGTGCATATGGTAGGGTTGATGTAACATTGTAGATGTGTGTGAATTCAAGAGAGTTTGTTGAGCACAGCTCCAAATAGATTTGGGTATTGTATTGAGAGAGAGGTGGCTTATAATAAAATCTGCGCAAGTGATTCTTAGTGGACGTAGCCCAAATTTGGTGAACCATGGTAAATACTATCTCTATATTGTGTTCTTTTATTTTTCTGCACTTTTATTTCAGATCTGTAATATTTTTTACATATTAGTTTCTACTATTGTGATTCTGTGTGGGATTGTTCTGCATATTTTATCCCTTATTTCCTAACACCATGCCTTGGGTGCTTGTTTAAGTTCATAAAGAGACTTAATTAGATGACATACCTTTTTAGGATGCTTCTCATCAAAAAATCCTTCCAACTAGGTAATGTATACCTCTTTTTTGAGATCACCATTCAAGAAAGAAATTTTTATGTCCATCTACTAAAGTTTCCATCCATTTTGTGCTATCATTGAACATACAACTATAATGGTTTTGATCTTTACATTGGGTGCAATGGTATCCTTGAATTCAATTCCTTCTTGATGAACATATACCTATATAATTAGTCATTCTTTGTACTTGTTAGTGTAAATTCACAGCACCCCTGGATGTTTTCTCAGCTTTCTAGTTTGATAATGGGCATCCAGTGTGATTGTATGACATGGAATATTTTCCCCAAGCGTGGGACTTGCAAAAATGGGAAAAAACTCTCCAGATTGAAGTTTGGTTCCACTACTCCTCTGATCAGATGTATGCACGAAATTTATAGAGGTTTAACTCAAAATCCTACTCTAATTCTACCAAGAAGATAAGG
>JAHRHJ020003689.1:0-128841 GCA_019776745.2 Taxus chinensis | reverse complement strand
AACTGAAAACTGTGCATTAGTAAATAATCATAGCACGAGGAGTTCCCGGTGAAGAATTATCATAGTGCCAGATTAGTGATGACATTTTGGTTTCGTTGCCGGGACCATTCCTCGTTGGTGGATTTTCTGGAGAGATATTCCGACTTAGTCAAAAAACATTTGCAGGGTAACCTTGTTTTTACTGTGCATAACCTTGTTTTTACTGTGCATAGTAGTTACCATGGTAAAGTCACTTTTTGCCGTGAATAGTATTTATCGCAGTAAAGTCATTTTTTATCGTAAATAGTATTTACCGCAGTAACTTCATTTTTTACTGTGAATAGTGTTTACCACAGTAAAGTCAGTTTACCGCAATGAGTCAAGTTTTACCATAGTTTACCGTGGTCATTTTTATTTTCTATTATAGTGATTCCAATTATTTGTGCACATAAATCTTGTTGATTGTACTTGTGGGTTAGTATTTCACTGTGGTTACTTTTGAAAATGGGGAAGATTCCTGTTTTTTCAGCCCAATCTAATGAAGATGCTTCCTCTTTCATTCAAGAGTTTAAACGATCTTGTATTTGTAATGACCTTATAAGAAGGGAACAATGGACTGAATTTTTTCCTACCTTTTTGGATGGTTCAGCCCTTAGATGGTTTGAAACACTAAGTGATAATGTGAAAAACTCGTGGAATTTATTAACTGAAAGTTTTCTTAAAGAATTTGGTAAACAACAGAAATATGCAGATCTCATGATCGATATCACAAAGATATCCCAAGGAGAGAAGGAAAAGATAAAGGATTATCATGCTTGTGTTCTAGAGCTAAGGAGGAAGTTCGATGCCCAGATCCGGAAGGATTAGCGGATGGTTTGATGAATGGCGTGAATAATCTCCTCTGTAAGCACTTCATTCTTGGGATGAAGCCAAATATCAGACAATGAGTGAAGTATGACCGCCCAGCTACCATTGAACAAGCAAAGAAGATTGCAAGAAGGCAAGAAGAAAGCATGGAAGAGAAGCCTAAAGAAATTGTTGCTAAAGTAGAGCCTACACCAGCACCTTTGGTCCAGAATCCACAACCACTCTCGGTGAGCACAAATATTTCTCCTAGTACATCTACTGAGTATGAAGATCTGCTCAAGAAGATGGGCCAGTTAACTATTAATCTTCTTCAAGGAAAAGAATTTAGTTCTCAGGGAAGAGATAGAGGTCCAAAAAGAAATATTTCTGAAGTTGTATGTTATGGTTGTCATAAAAAGGGTCATTATAAGTATAATTGTCTAGATAGAGCTTCTACATCCAGTACAAGAGATAATGATAAAGGAAAAGCACCTGTGAATTCTTTTTATGTAGTAGATAAGAGCATAAATAATGAAGTAGATGTGTTTATAACAAAAAAAAAAAAAGATAACCAAGATGGAAATGATCCTAAGAAGATGAAAAGAGAAACTAGTAAGAAAGATAGGAGAAGAAAGTTGGGTGTGCAGAATTTTCTGCTTTCACAGGGGCAAGGACCATACTCCATCTTAGAAGATCTGTCCAAAAGGCCTACAAATATTACATATGGTCAACTCTTGGCTATGTCTTCTGAGAAGAGGCGGAAGCTGCGAAGTGGACTCAATGCTCGATGAAGGAAGGAGGTTGAGGTCCCTGTTTCGAGGCAGAGGTAGATCCCTACGCTTCACAAGCTGAGGTATTATGTAATGGTATTTCAATTCATGATGTCTTAGTTGATGGAGGTGCTGCAGTTAATGTAATGACCAAGTCTGTAATGAATATGTTGGGTTTAAAAATTGATCGCCCCTCAACACTTATGTTAAGGTCATTAAATAAGGGAAAAACTAAACCAGAAGGTGTTGTTTCAAATGTGACAATATCTGTTATGGGTGTTGTATGTGTGGTAGACTTTCAGGTGATGAAAAATGGTACTGTTGCATACCCAATGTTGTTGGGAAGACCATGGCTAAGGAGAGTTCATGCAAGAAACTACTGGAATGAAGGCTTCATGACACTTGGACGTGGTAGAGAGAGGGTGAAGATAAACGTGATCCCTCGGCATCATAAGACAACCTGTGGATTCAAGTGATGAAACTGATGATTGGACATCCTCTGATTACTCTAGTACCAGTGAAGTGGACACAGAAGATGAAGAAAGTGAGGTTGATGTTTCAGTCATGGATATCCTTCCAGTCACACCGACTCATGAACCCATAAAATTATCTGAAGAAAAATTGATGATCGTCTCCAACAAATAAAGATCGATTATGCTATGATGGAGAGTGAGAAGGAATCCTACCTCCAGCTCTTTCAAAGGTACATACACCTATTCACTTTTGATTACAAGGAACTCCGTCAAGTAAGTTGGGTAGAACATTCTATTGAGCTGGTAGATGGTGCTAAGCCCATAAAGCAAATGCCATATAGAATGAATCCTAATTTTTCCAAGACTGTAAAAGAAGAAATAGATAAGTTGCTTGATGCAGGATTCATATTTGCTGTGGAGAATTCAGAATGGGTTTCTCCCATTGTGATCTCAATAAAAAAAAATGGGAAGCTACGCATTTGTGTTGATTATAGGAAGCTCAATAAGGCAACAAAGAAGGATCATTACCCTCTTCCATTCTCAGATCAGATCTTGGACGAAGTAGCTGGCCAGGAGTGCTATAGTTTTGTTGATGGATATAGTGGATACAACCAAGTTCGTATAGCGGAGAAAGATCAGCTGAAGACCACGTTCACCACTCCTTGGGGAACGTTTGTTTATAGAGTTATGCCTTTTGGGTTGTGTAATGCTCCGGCAACGTTCCAGCGTTTGATGAATAGGGTGTTTGAACCCTACATTGGGAACTTCATCAGAGTATTTCTGGATGATTTTTGCATCTATGGGAGCAAGATGGACCGCCTGCACCAGATGGAGACAGCATTTCAAAGGTTAGATGAAGCACAAGCCTCACTAAACCCTACAAAGTGTGTCTTTGGATGTTCTAAAGGCGTTTTGTTAGGGCATGTTGTATCCAGAGATGGTATTGGTACTGATCCTGATAAAGTTTCAAAAATCAAAGAGTTACCATTTCCTATGAATAGAAGTAAGTTGAGATCATTTTTAGGCCATGTGGGTTACTATAGAAGGTTCATCAAGAATTTCTCAAAGATTGCACAGCCACTAACCCAGTTCTTGAAGAAGGATGTTACTTATGAACCAGGAAATAAGGCGCATGAAGCTTTTGAACAACTGAAGGAAGCCCTGGTGTCTTCACCTATTTTAAAGAATCTAGATTGGAGCAAGCCATTCATTGTGTATACTGATGCCTCAGATGCAGCACTAGGAAGTACTCTGAGCCAAAAGGATGAAAATGGGAATGATCATCCAGTTTACTTTGGAAGCAGACAAATGAGCAGTGCTGAGGTAAATTATACTGTAACTAAAAAAAGAGGCTCTAGCTATCATTTTTGCTGTAAAGAAGTTTAGAAATTACTTGCTAGGGTAGAAATTTATAGTTGTAACAGATCATCAGGCTCTAAAATATATTGTAAATAAGCCTAACCCATCAGGGAGGATAACAAGATGGATAATTTTGCTACAAGAATTTGAATTTGATATTATAGATAGGCTAGGAAAGAAGCATGTCAATGCAGATGCACTCTCTCGAGCCTATGATGGTTTAGGTTCATCTTGTGATGATGATGATTTCCCAGATGCAGCATTGTTATCCCTTGACACAATCCCTAGTGAATACATAGATATTTGGAATTATCTGAATGAATTCAAGTTTCCTGATGGTGCCAATGCAAAGACTAAGAGGAAGATTACTCAAGCCAGTCGTCCATATTCTATTCTGCATGGAGTATTATTTCGAATAGGACCTGATGGACAGTACAAGAGGGCAGTTGGACGTGATCAAGGGAAGGAGCTGATAGAAGAATTCCACAATGGTACATGTGGAGGACACTTCTCTGGACAACTTACAACAAGAAGGATCTTGGATGCAGGTTATCACTGGCCCACTCTTTTTAGAGATTGTTATAATTATTGTAAGACATGTGATATTTGTCAAACACATGGTAACCGTAAGACTTCATCAGCTCCATTATGCCCTATTCTTCCACTTGGTCCCTTTGAAAAGTGGGGAATAGACATTGTAGGTCCACTTCCAACTACCCCATGCCAAAATAAGTATATTGTAGTTGCCACAGATTATTTAACCAAGTGGGTTGAAGCTAGGCCATTGAAAACAGCTTCCATGGATGAAGTGGCAAGGTTCATATATGAACGCATTGTCACCAGATTTGGTTGTCCATTAGAAATTGTAACAGATCAAGGAAGCCACTTCATTAATGAGGTGGTAGAAGCCCTAGTCAATAAGTTTTCTATTAAGCACAGGAAGGCAACAACATACAAGCCAAGCACAAATGGACAGGTGGAACGAACAAATTTTGTGTTGTGTCAAATTCTAGCAAAAGATGCAGCCTTGCAGGTACATAAGTGGGATAAAAGGATTCATGCAGCATTGTGGGCATATAGGGCAACATCAAAGTCAGCAACAGGATACTCCCCATTTCAGTTGGCTTATGGCATTGATCCAGTTCTTCCTATTGAGTTTGATATTCCCACTGTGAGAGTTATGAAAAATGAAAGGATGGATGAAAGTGATTCAGTAAAAGAAAGTTGGTACATCTTCATTTGCTAGAGGAAATGAGGAAAATAGCGAAGGATACAAGCTATAAGAAGAAAATGAAGCAGAAGGAATACTTTGATCAAAAGATCCGTTGGTCTCCATTTCATGTGAATGACTTGGTTCCAGTATATGATTCCAGATACAAAAAAAGAAGACAGAGAAAATTTCTTCCAAAATGGATGGGGCCCTACAAAATAGCAGTTGTGCATGAAAATGGTACATACCGACTGGAGGAATTGGATGGCACTCCCATTACAAAATGGGTCAACCACGACAAGTTAAAGATTTTCCAAGCACCGGAATAGTCTACTCCGAGGACGGAGTAGAAGCTAGGAAGGGGGAAGATGTCGACACTAAAATTTTCCTCCGTAATTTCTATTTCATTAATGTATGTATTAGGAATAGGATGTTGTTAAGTATAATTAGTAGTAGCGTCCGATAGAAGATAACAGCGTTGTCGATACGACGCCGCCAATAATGTATAGTACGGTAATAGTCAAAAGTACAATAGGAATGTTGTGGTAAAAAGTAAATATTTGTCGTAAGTGGTCCGGTAATGTTAAAATGTCAAAGTTAGGGTAAGTAGAGAAGTAGGGTCTACATGATTAGGAATTAGAAATATTATATTGGTAATAAGGACAAGGAGTGAGGTCATAAATATTTTGTGTATTTTATTTGTAAAAAGTCTAAAAATGTGGAACCCATGTGAAATGATAAGGTTTATCTTATCTTAAAAGATAAGCTTACATGTACAGATAAGAGTTAAGGTATGGAATATGATTCATCAGAGTAGATTTCTTATCCTATCTTAGAGATAAGATGGATAAGCCTGGAAGTTCTATAAATAGAGAGGCCACCCCCCTCATTTAGCATAGAAGGAAGTAGTGAGAAATATTGTATGAGTAAGTGTGTAAAGGAAGCCATCATTTTGAAGGTGTGTTAAAGAAGCCATTAAGAGGTGTAATTGTGAAGTTTCTCCCATAGTTATGGTTGGAAGGCAAGTGAAGTCAGTAACACTTGAAGTACCTCATGGGTGAGATTGTAACAATTTCATGTTGATATTATAATTTACACTTATATTTCAGATTTATCATCATTCCTTCTTATCATAGTCTATGGTATTCTTGTGTTATGTTTGTTGTTGTGTTTCCAGATTACATCCACCAAACTAAAAGCTGTGCATTAGTAAATAATCATAGCACGAGGAGTTCCCGGTGAAGAATTATCATAGTGCTGGATTGGTGATGACAGATCCTCCTCGGAGGTGGTTTTGCCGCTAGATGCAGCATCTCTGCTCGTTTTCGCAGCATGTTGGTTTTTTCACTCATGACACTTGGTAGCATTTCAGTTTTGGCTCTGGTTGTTTCACTCGTTGTTGTCGGGCACTACTTCTCTTGTTGTCACTGGTTGTTGCTTCAGTCACTACGATCGTTGTCGCTTGTCGTTGCATCGTCATTGTGGTTTCATGGTTGCTTCAATCGAGTTCCTAATGGTGGTCCCCTTCATTGTAACCAAGTTGTGGATCCTCTCAAAAATCCTCAAATGTACAAGGATGTGGGTCCTTTCAAAACCCTCAACAAATTTCCCACTTCCAAAAAAAATTTAAGTTGAGTGCTTATAATAAAGTTTTATTTTGCACTTTAAAATGAATTTATTATGACTTAGTTTCCCTTTTTCTCATCCCTCAGCCGCCGGGAAACAATGAATGGGCTAAGGGTCTTTGACCAACTGCTTTCAAGAAGGGCTATTACAAGGTTTAAACATACGCCTTGGTACTACTCTTATTATTTTTGTTTCTCAATCAAAGACATGGCTTTTGCTATTATAGTCAAGGTTTCTATCTTTTATATTTATCAACTCAAATGCACTAACCGTCAATTCATCAAATGCTATTTTCTAATAGTACATATATTTAATGATAGGAAGGTATAGAGTTGAGTTTCCAAGAATTGTTCACGCGCATTCATTCTGAAGGAAGAAAATTTTAGCTTCGAGGTCTAAAGGAGAAATTTCCACAATTGGTCAACTCTCACCAAATGCAAAAGATTCTTAAAAGGGGGGCAAAACAATTCGTAGCACGATTGTTCTCCATGAAAGTTCAACCACAAAATACAGTTGCACATCTTGATCTTCAGAAGGTTATTGATAAACACATAGTTGTCTTCGAGGAGCCCAAAGGATTGCCTCCCAAAAGAGATCATGATCATGCCATTCAATTAGTTCCAAGAAGTCAACCCCCCAGCATCAGGTCTTATAGATACCCATACGTGCAAAAGAGTGAGATTGAGAAGATGGTACGGGAAATGTTGGAAACGGGTAATTTATCTGTCATAGTCAGAGTGCTTATTTGGCTCCAGTGGTGATGGTGTGTTGGAAGGATGACAAATGGTGTATGTGTCCATATTACAGAGAACTTAACAAGCTCACTATCAAAGATAAGTTTCTTATTTCTAACATTGGTGATTTGTTAGATGAGTTGCATGGTGCAACTTAGTTTACAAAACTAGATCTTCACTTTGGGTATCACCAAATTAGAGTAAAGGAAAAGGATATTCATAACACAACCTTCAAAACTCATCAAGGTCATTATGAATTTCTAGTGATGCCTTTTGGCCTTACTAATGCACCATCCACATTTCAAATTTTGATGAATTTTGTCTTTCGACCATTCTTACGGAAGTTTGTCTTGGTATTTTTTGATGATATCCTAATTTGTATCAAATCATAGGAGGAACACTTACATCATGTAAATATGGTCTTGGAAGCTCTGGAGAAACATCAATTGTATGCAAAGCCTTCAAAATGTTCTTTCTGGATAAAGGAAGTGGAATACTTAGGCCATATCGTCTCTCATGAAGGTATCAAGGTGGACCCATGCAAGATCAAGGACATGGTGGAATGGGATGTTCCTAGAACCCTTAAGAATTTATGAGGTTTCTTGGGGCAGTATAACAACACCACTCACAGCATTATTGAAGAAATACTTCTTTCATTGGAACAAGGAAGCTTCCAGGGCATTTGAAAAATTGAAGGTGGCGATGTGCAACACCCCGGTGTCAGCAACCCTAGATTCCTCCAAGACCTTTATAGTTGAAAAGCATGCTTCAAGAAAGGGGATAGGTGTCGTACTCATGCAAGGACACCCCATAGCATTTGAGAGTCGTCAACTAAAAGGAAATAATTTGTTGAAGCCCACCTATGAGAAGGAAATGATAGCAATCTTGCATGCGGTCAAACCATGGAGACCATACTTGATGGGTAGACACTTCAAGGTAAAGACAGATCATGATAGTCTCAAATACTTATTGGAGCAACGAATATCTTCCTAAGAGCAACGAAAATGAGTTACAAAGATGTTGGGATATGACTTTGAGATCATTTATAAGAAAGGGAAAGAAAATGTGGTCGTTGATGCACTATCTAGGAGGGATGAGTCCATAGAAGCATTATTATGTGACATCTCTATACTGAAGGCGGATTGGATAGATCAGGCATGAACAAAATGGCAACAAGATGCAGAGATGCACACTCTCATTTAGAATCTCCAGCAAGATCCAAACATATCTGAAAAATTTATATAGAAGGGTGATACATTGTGGTAAAAGGATAGGTTCTATTTGTGCAAGAACTCTACACTTAAACATCACGTTCTTTCAGAGCTTCATTCTCCTCCACTAGGTGGCCATTCTAGGTTCTTAAAAACTTATCATAGAATTAAATAAGATTTCTTTTAGGAGGGGTTGAAAGGTGATGTTCAAAAATTTGTTGCAGAATGTTCGGTGTGCCGACAAAATAAGGGCGAGACCATTAAGAATTTGTGCCTCCTACAATATTTTTCTATTCCTAGTTAGAGATGGGAAGAGGTGTTGGCTAGATTTTCTGCATAGCTGAAAACCTAGGCAGTCATGAGATAAATCTCCCTCATTTACCGGTGAGGCTCCCGTGTCAGATTTGTCAATAAAATATGCTAGTATCTATATGGGGTTTTACTTTAACCATGCAGCTCATGAACCATAGTTGTATAGTTTTGCAGCAAGTAAGCAGCTGTTAAAGAAAGGAAATATTTAAAGAAGAAGGAAATAATATAAACATAGGGAAGAAATAGGGAAGATGTGCAACCCAATCAATAGATAACAGAGTTGATTGCATGCACATAGACAGAACCAATAGATATCAACACACAGAATTATAAGCAAAGGCAACTTCAGATCTAGATCTAAAATAACACAAAGTTTATAAGTAGATCTAAGATAAAAGCTAGAAACAAAATGCACCGTGACACAAAGTTCTCCGGAAATCTGCTCCTTTGTATTCCTTTGCTTCAAATAGCTATCAGGGGTTTCAGCACAAAGTCTGGAACACAAGAATGTTGCTTACAAATTTTGATCATTAACCCGAAGGTTCTTCTTCTACTTATAGAATGTAGAAGGGAAAATACAAATGGGAAACTCAACTGAACTGAAACATAAACAAAAAGTAAAGATAACATCTGGCAATCATCCTCCTCTAATTCCTCTTCAAGTGACATGCATCTGTCCATATTCAAACTTATACACATCTGTCACTTAACTAATAGAATCGTTCCACATAACTTAAAGTAATGGTTTCAAAACCAATAACTTTAAAGTTTTACAACTACATCCGGGAACGTGGAAAATAGAAGAAGAAAAATAGAAGAAGAAAGACACGCCAGTTGTAACATCTACATCTTCTTTTTGTTCTGATACTGAATATACTTGTCGAACATGTAATTCAACATCTTCCCATCTGTCTTAGCCACAGCTTCCTTTTCTGTCCTGAATTGCAGCAAGCCTTCGTTCAATACCCTGATACATGCTTCCACATCCTCCAAGCTAGGCCCGAACTTCTCAATATCTGACTGCAGTGCCACCAGTTTACTGATGGAATTCATCGTGAAAGGCTTAACAGCTCCATCAATTCTCCCTTGCACCATCAGAAGAGATCCTTCCAGGGAATTAGGCACTTTGCTAGGAATGATCCGTGTGTATGAAGTAACGTTCCCGACCACTTCCTCATTAGTGAAAGCAATGACATTGTCTGGTAAAGATGATGCCATACTCTCAAGTGCCTGCATCCTTTTCAGCATAATTCTGCAGATCTCCAAACGGAAAGATACTGCAAACTCAAGTTGCTTCCCCTTCTCAACTGATCCGTCGGGCACAATCTTGTTCCGCAATCAACACTTCTCTCGGCAACTTATTTATTTCGGCCAAAGTACTCAGGTTACTCTCAGCAACTGTGTTCATATCTATCGTGCTTGTCACCAGTTGCTTCAGCTGATCTGATGCATCTTTCATAACCTTTAGGCGGGCTGGCACCTCTCCGAGTTGTACAGAAGCTTGACGAATGATCAGACTTTTCCATTCATCGATAGCTTTAACCTGGTTACTTGCATCTTCCATTTCCTGCATCAGATGATCACTCACCTGCTTTTGTGCTGAAATGGGCTGAGTGGAAGATTTAGCAACCTTGGCAATGATCTCGCACAACTGAGATACCTGCTTCTGAAGTTCAACTTTCTCCGCCTTTTCTTTGTCAAGCCTAAGGAATAGAGCATCTATCAATGTCTGTGTGTCCTGCTTCAATCCTTCTATGTGGTCGCTTGACCTATGGGTACTCTGGTTACTGTTATGTCTTCTGCCGTGAGCTCATCCTCCTTCCCTTCTGTTGGAACTGACATCTCAGCGAACTTCTGCCCTAACTCCTCAATGATCAACCTTGAAGTTACCTTAGCAACTTTAGGTTTTCTGTCTTTTCCGCCTAGATTCAGGAGCAGCTGCAAGTCGTGTTCCTCCAAGTTGATTTCCTCTCTAGCCTCTGGAACCAACTGCGAAGTCAACCATTCTGAGAAATTACTTCTCGGAGAATGAGAAGTTGCCAAGTGTACCACTATCTCGCGCTCTGATTCCTCTCCATCTGAAACCGCTACAGTGTTGTGGCTGCCATCCTCTGAGTCATCCAAAGACAAAGCTCTTTCAAATTCAACGTTTCTTCAGGAAGAGGCGTTGAACGGAGTGGCTGAGGAGAGAAGATGAATGTTGCCGGATTCAACGGAGGAATGGCAGTATCCTGCTGAGGTGCAACAGTCAGTGAAGTACTTGATGCTGGAGAAGCCGGAACTAACATCATAGCCGTAGAAGTGATCTTCTCCTTCGAATGAGACCTTCTGTGCACTTTAATCTTCTCAGGCCTTCTGCTGCTTTCTCCTCCGTGCTTCCTCTTGAGGGAATCTCCTGTGCCGAAGTTGCCCGTGATTTGATTCATCAATGCTTCATCAAGGCAATATCCCTTCGTCAGCAACCAGTTTGAAGTATTGACCAGAACAGCGGCAGACCTTTCCTCGATCGTATGGCAGCCCCCTACGTTCTCCTGAAGTACAACTCTATCTCCTCCCATCCGATGGTATGTGTCAAGTAACACAGGCCCATCATCTTTAAGATCTGCAGGTATCCATGCTAATCCAAAGTCAAACACTTGCCGTGCTGATAACCTGCTGAAATCTTTCTTTCTAACCTCGTACTCACTTCTACACTTCATCCAGAAATCTTCCAATGAAGGCACGTGCGCGTACTCCTGGGAGATTGTCTTCCTTGCCACTCCAAATGGATCGAAGTTCAGCCGTGCTGGGAAGAACTCTTGCTCGTACTCAGAGAACATCTCTGCTTCAATTCCTCAGGCTTTATGAATGCTCTGGCAGCTATAATGGCCCACAGTGATCGGGAAGAAGCTTGTAGACTTGTGCCATTTCGACTGTAGGTCATGCATCTCCACGAGTTGTCTGCTCGGCTCCATGATGACCAATCTATCACTCGGATATCTGGGCAACTTAATTGGTTCTCCAAAAAAGCCGATGACTCTGAGGTATGTGAAATCCGCAAACTGAATGAAGATACTGCCAATCCTGGACACAGCTTCCCACGCTTCCTTGCTCACCCTGTTGGCCTTTAGATCGCCGTCCAGCCTGCAAATGAATTCGTAGAAGAATCCATCATTGACCACCTTGTAATCTTTCTTGCATGCAGGTACAGTAAGCTGTGGGTAGCACTCGAAAATAGGGTCCTTGGAAAGAACACCACATCTATCTAGCTTGGAGAAGATCCCCTGTGAAGCTGCTGCATATACCAAATAGGAAGTCATTTTGAAGCTGTAAGTACGCCTCACATTCCGGAGCTGCTCACCAATGTTGTCGCTAATGATTTCTGACCAATTGATTATTGAATCTACTTTGTTGATTTCAATGGTCCTGATGAAAGCATACATCCATGCGCGGAAGTTGTGAGCGTTCACTTCGCCATTCACCCTACATAACAATTTGGCAATATCATCCACCTCTTGTACCAGATTGAATCGTGGAAGAGTTCTCGGGAACTTGGAAGGAGATCTGGGCTTCTTCATGTATCTGTTGTTCATTATGCCCACGCAGTCAACTTTATGCTTTTCCCATCTGTTGTCGGCATCCTGTATGCTAATAGTAGTCACCACCTTTCGTGCCGGAATCTTCAAACAATAATTGATGAACTGTGCGTCCAACTGGATTATTGTTTTCCCTGCAGCATCTCAGACTGATCTGGATAATGGATGGTAAGACCTAGCACACTCCATGACGAACTCTGGCAACTGGGTTGTGAATGGAAATGTTGCAGCTCGAATGATTCCACTGCTTTTGACTGCACGCATGAGGGAAGTCTTTCCAGCTCTGGATCTGTCAATCAATTCGGAAAGAGGTTCCGGACCTAGATCTGTATCTCCAATGTCAGCAAACTTAGAAGTGATGCATGACTCTGCTGTGCTCTCTTTTTCATCCCTCTTTGCCATGGCTGTATCTGTCTTTGTCTGAACAATTCTTTTTCTCTTTATTCGGCCGGAATTCTTCACAACCGGTGCAGATCTGGATAATTCTTCAGATTCGGAGGATATGTTCAATGTATTGGACATTGATTTAAGCTCCCTTTCTCTTATAAAAGCACCTGTAATGAATTCCTGCAATTAATTCAGACAAAGATGGCAACCGGAACATGAACAGTGGATTTTAATCATAAAAATCTGCATATATCAAGCCTGTTGCCCCAAAATTTGATGTTTTATTTGCATGCAAAGCAAGCATGAATTTTACCAACTTCACCTGAGCACCTGTACCACTATGCAGACAATTATTCAGACACAAATCAAGCTCCTTCAAACCTAGGCGCCAAATTTTGAAGCTTCCAGCAGTAAATACACCTTCTGAGCAAAATTCCTCTTCAAATGGGGCGCACTTTTTGTCTGGGCTGCACTTCTTTGCTATTGAATTAATTAATTCATCCTTATGGCAGCCCTTGCTTATATAACCCTCATCATTCTATAATTAATTATTGCCCCTCCTATTCCTGGCAATTAATTAATTAATTAATAAGCTTTTCTCTTCAAATGGGGCGCCTATTTTGTGCATGCTCATGGCTGCCATTAAATAAATTAAATTTATTTAATTTTAGCTCTCTACTTCCAGTTAACTTAAGCCTCACAGTATGCTTTGACCTCATCCACTGAAAATAGGAATTAATTAAATCAATTAATACTTAAAAAAGTATTATTCTTCTCCCAAATGGGGCGCACTTTTTGACATGAAGGGGCTGCATTAAATAAATAATATTTATTTAATTTTAGAACTTCTAATTCTAATTTCCTTTATCCACTTTACCCTTGTTGACTTTTCCACATACCTGGGCGCCAAATTTGGAGAAGAAATTAATTAATTTAATGCATTTAAAGCTGCCCTTCTTTCCCAAAAGGGGTCGCACTTTTTGGCATAGGCAATTTCTATTTTTAAAAGCCAATTAACAATGGGATTATTCACCCTGCACCGCAGCTCCAAAAATCCCATGATCCACTTAAGCTGTTTGACTTTCATAATGGGATTATTTACCCTGCAAGGCAGGTAATAAAATCCCATCAATGCCTTAAGTGATTTTTCTTTTATTTCACAATGGGAATTTTTACCCTGCAAGGCAGGTAAGAAATTCCCGCCTGCCTGCTGCCTCTAATTTTCCCATTGTGACTTAAGTGGCGTTGCTTCCATGGGAAAAAGTACCCTGCTAGGCAGGTATAAAAATCCCACCTGCCTGCTGCTTCCAAAAATCCCATGATCCACTTACAACCCTCTTTTTCCAAAAATGTGGCCTGCCCAGAAGTTTTTTTGTGCATGACTTCGTCTTTTCAGAGAGAACCAGACCTCCGGTGGCAAATTCCTTCTGGCATAACGTCCATAGGTGATCTCCAGATACTCCAGGAAAAGAATCAGACCAAACTGGCAAAGGAATTGACCCAGAGAAATTTCACAGAAAACGAAACGGGAAAACACCAAAAACACAAAACATTGCCAGAAGTCACAAATAAAGCCCAGATTCATTCCTGGTTAAAACCCTACTGGTATATGGGAATATTGACATGTACGATCACAACAGGGTTAAACCGGAGCACAATTTGCCTCAAACGGGGCTCAAAATAATTAAATACAAATTTCCCGCAGGCAAACCCCAGCGACAGAATATAACAATTTCGGGCATCTGGGTATTTGTCGAAATTGGCTTATATGGCTCTTTGGGAATATCTTGACACAATACAGAAACTTTCTGGCAATAAAAACACAAAACGACCCATTATTTTAAAAGTACGAATTTTTTTTACATAGGCAGAAATGAAATCCGAAGCCAATACCCCCACAGGCGGGGGCAATGGGGCAAGCAAATGAGGACCAAGGTCTAATCAGGAACGGTAGCTACACCCCTCCTAACATTAGAGGCCGATGAAAAGAAGCTCCTGATGGACTAGCAAAACGCAGAAGAAATAGGGGCGAAGACCTCCTCAATGCTGAGATCTGAGACTGACGCGACGGCCAGGGGGACGAATGGAGCCGGACTGCCCTCTGGTACGTGTGTGCATCCGATTCTGCTGGCGGTGATCGAGGGAAATGTGAAGGTCCAACCGGGGACAAACTGATCTATGCACTGTATCTGGGTCAGAAAAGCTCCGTCGCTTAGTTCCTCCACCAGTGGGTAGAACCGGAAAGAAGGCTGTAATTCGTCTCGTGGGGATGACTCTCGGAGGGGGATGAAGAATATGGTCTCAGAGCAACAAAGACTCGCGGATGTAGAGGGCAAGACACCGTTGCTTAAAGTCGATATATCTGAAGAAGACCGGGAGAGTCTGAATCCCTCTGAAGAGACAGTGAAATCGTCCTCTGATCTCATAGTATATGGGGCAACGGAAGATGAAATGAGTCTCTGTCTCCACCTCATGAAGGCTACAGAGCCTACAAAGTCTATCATCCCGATCAATGTGGTGATCAGTCTCGCACCAAAGTCTGTGGGAGCCGACTCGAAACTGACCCAGAGGTATACGGAGGGCATGCATCTAGTGGCGAGAGGTGTACTGAGGTCGGATGATGAGTCCATCTCTGATTTCAAGAAAGTGCTCTACATAAAAAGACATCTTAGGGCGCAAACCTCCAGGGGGGTTCACCCAAGTAGTCCTTCCAGAATGAAGCTCCTGTAGATATCCTCTCGAATGGACCTGTTCAACACTTGCTTGGTGGGCAAGAGATGACTGGGAGCATTTAGAGAATACTGGAAGGGGGGGAGGCGATCAATCTGGATACCAACTGAGTCCAACAAGGCTAGAAGTCTCGAGCAAACCAACAACGGCCCACAACTCTGGGCAATACTCACAGAGGAACAATAGGCGAGATATGGATACCTGTCCTGCTCACCAGTTGCTTCAGGAGATCACTAAACTTTCTAATACGGTGAAGAAAGGATGATATGTCAAATATAGTCTCCAAACGGAAAGGTCGGGCTCCGAACTCTGCCAAAATAATATGTTGAGGGACAGACTGTTTGCATCTGATGAAACGGCACAAGGAGGAGAGTTTTGAATCCTCTCAGCGGAAGCCCAATCTGTGTCCAAAAGGGAGGGGCCCCAGACAACAGACCCATAGAGAACAGTGGGGCGGATGAGGGAGGTCATAAGAAACATCTTGGAGGAGACGTCCTGGAAGTGGTGCCGGAAACACTGTCTCTCGAGAATGGCAAGAGATCCATAACCTTTGTTCACTCTCGGCTGAAGAGCATGCCTCATACTGAATCTAGGCCCTGAAAACTGGACTCCCAGGTAGGTGTATGTATTAGTAATTTCAACCTCCTGCCCCTTGAAGAAGAAATGGAGGTGTGATGTCTGCAGCCCGTTGAAGACCATGACCTTGGTCTTACCCAGATTGACCGTCAAATGCCGAAGATCACAAAATAAAGCAAGTGCATCAAGTTGTCTCTGAAGCCCCTCAGGGGAAGAGGCGAGTAAAACAATATCGTCGGCAAATAGGAGAATAGAAATCAAGACGTGGTGAAGAAGGCAACCGTCCCCCTCCTGAATGTGATCCTGAAGAAAAGATTCCAGCTCATCAATGTAAATGCCAAAGAGGGTAGGAGACAAGGGGCACCCTTGTTTAACCCCAATGGTGCTCCTGATGGGATCAGACAATCCATGTGCAGTACGAAGACGCCCAAGGATGGACTCATAGAGGCGCATGATGGCAATAATAAGAGTCTCAGAAATACCAATGTCTCGGAGTCGCTGGAAGAGGGCCATGCGAGGTACGGAGTCAAAAGCTTTTCGAAAGTCTACAAAACAACAATAGACTTTCGAAGAGCGGTGACGAGCCTCCTCAATAATAGCCCGAAGGGTGAAGATGTGGTCGATGGTGTGGTAACCAGGGCGAAAACCAACCTGACCTCTGGCTCTGAGCTGCTTCTGCTCCAAAATCTCGGACAATAACCTGTGGAGGACTGTAGCATAGAGTTTGGAGAAAGAATGGCCCACCATGATAGTCCTGTAGTTGTTCGGATCAGAAATGGACCCAGCTTTGTGGATCGGGTGAATGATATGATGAGACCAGGTAGGAGGGAAGCCCACGCGAACCACCTGATTGAAAAGATCTGCCAAATAGTTACCAAAAACCTCAAAACCCTGCTTGAAGAACTCGGCCTGGAAACCGTCCACATCAGCTGCCTTGTTACAGTTCAAAATCCTTATTGCCTCTTTGATATTACGGTGAGTGAAGGGATTACCAGGCGGTGGGATGCCAATCTGGGTAGACTGCTGCCCCGGAACATCATAAAGGGTAGAGCAATCGAAGATCACATTTAGCAACATGAGGAACTCTCTAGCCTTAGAGAGAATTTGGCAATGGCACAAAACTGTATGAAGCAACATGTTGATTAGCACCATAGTGAGCAACACTTTCAAGTGGGAGACTTGTTTATATATGACTACAGCCATATATGCAGTTGTCCTTAAAACAACAGACGAATGATAATAAGCTCACATATAAATACTAAGGTCCTTACCAAGTTTTGCAGAAAATTGGTAGTGTGGCATACAAGCTAGAGCTTCCTCAGGGAACTAAAATACATCCAATCTTCCATGTTTCTTGCTTGAAGAAGGTCATTGGGAAGAAGGTGTCAACCCAATCAGTGCTTCCTGAGCTAGACAAGGAGGGAAGGATCATATTGGAACCTAAAGGGATCCTTCAAACGTGCACCAAAAGGTTGAGGACAAGAGTCATTACCAAGCATCTGATCAAGTGGAAGAATATGGACAATGCAGATGCAACATGGGAAGATGAAGTATTTTTGCAGTAACATCCAAGGCTTGCCAACATTGGGGACAATATTCCTTCGAAGGGTAGGGGCATGCTACACCCTTAGTCCTATAGCATATATCGGATATGTAGGGCCGACTTGTGGCTTACACAATCCCTTTTCTTGGAATATGTCATTTATTTATGCTTCCGTATGTTTAGTAGGTCAGCCTAGGTGTTGGCCATAGTATAGTAAGCGTATATATAGGAGGTAGTAAAGAGTATTTAATCATCATATTGAGCACTTGAGTCTTATTATATGGTTTGGAGGTTTCCCCCTCGAAGTGGCTAAGTCATTTTTATTCAATCATATTTTTGCATTTGGCATCGCTGCATAACTATCTTTGGATCTGTTATTATTTTTGCATCCAGGTGATACCTGTCAGACTGCTATTTGAAGTTTACTTTCTGCTTTGTATCTAATGACCATATCACAACTAGTATCAAAGTGACGAAAACATGGGCAGTTCCAAAGTCTGTAGCATGAGGAGGAAATGGCGAGGCATTATCAATGCGTATCTTTCTGATACTTTTCGTATTCAAACTTTTTTTTTTGCGAAAAAATCAGTAAGTTATCTCATATTCACACCTTCTGGGAAAATTATTAGACCCAACTAGTTGTTCTGTTTTAATCAAATCCTACCAGAAAAAATGGTCTTCAAATTATTCTAAAGTAGGAAGAATTATCAAGGGTATCATGCATTACTGCAGGACTTGACACTTTGTATTGTAAAACTTTTAGCAGGTTTCAGGCACTTGGAAAAGCAGATAAGCAGTTCAAACAATTGATCTTTCGTGGCTCCTCGATGTACTGCACAACGGTTTAAGCTAACGGTCCAGTAACCAGGCATTATATTTACCCAACTCTGCCTTCCCTGGTTTTCGGGTTCACCTGCAAAGCTGTTGTTGGAGCCCCATTACTCAGTTATGATCTAGTTTTTCAATGGATTTAATAGTATGTTTCAGAAATTATGTATGATGTCACCGGTAATGCTCATTTTGGCCACCGAACCCACAGAGGGTACCTTTTCTGCCTCCTAGGCGATCAGAAATGTCATTATGTACTTGCCAAGAGCACCATGACATGTCAAAAATCAGCTATGTTGTCCTCATTCCAAAAATCTAAGTGGACCACATCATATCCTTTACTATTATCACAAGTATGGAGAGCATCTTCATTATTGCACAATACCAAAAATCGATTTGTTATTAATTCCTTTAGCAACTTTGAACAGGGGTAAATTTTATGGTCATGAGAAGGTGCTTGCGCCTTTTGCAATCTCCACTCTAAACTCTAGGCATTGAAAAAAATGTTAATTCCCCCATTTCCTTATTCCAATCCGAAGGAGCTAGCTTAGATACTGCCAATCTTATTGTCCCTTTCAGAGACAATCACTCGGATCGACAAAGTTAGAGTCACTCTGGGTAAATCCAACTTGTCCACCTATGTGAGGAAGCTTGGGCTTAAAACAATCTCAACAGTGTTGAACCAATAGTCCATACAATATGAAAGGAGCACTCAAGCTTTTGGTAGTATGCCACATGAGCACCTAGTGCACTTGCAAGATTCAACAAAAACCAAGCTGACCACAGATTTCCCCTAACATTACTCATAGTAGCACTACACATGCCAAACAATCATTGGCTATGAACTCCCTTGGTGCAATGTGGGGAAAGAATACAACCAAAACTTATTTGAATCAAGGACATGGGGCAATTGCTCTCAAGGGCAAAGATTCAACATAGGCTTCAACTCAAAGATTGAGCCAGATAAGTTTGATGGGGCAACAAGTGAACAATCATTGGCTAAGCTCCATGGTAACAGTATATTATCAGTCACATGCACCTAATATACGGGGTGCAATGAATGTGCTAACAGGAATTTTGGAAATGACTTCATTCTTAAGATGTTTAATCTAAGAGCTGTATTCTGACAGTTCAGTACCAATGGTTTCTTGAAGGAGATGTGTAATGGACAATTTCTGGAAACGACTATTACCTTTATCCCATAGAATCTGTCTGCTTTTCATATGTTAACAGATATGGAATGAATATGTACTTTGCAGTAGCAATTGAAAGACCGTACCTAAGGCAAAAATAGTTGGTGGCAAAGCCCTGATGCAGTAGCATTTGAGAAGTGTTCAACACAGGACATAGTGATTTGATAGGACTACTCCTATAAACTTGAAAGTGGTGTCATCAATCGAGACTTCATGATCAGGTTAAGCATGTATATTTGAGTAATAAAGCTCATGCACATATTTTTAGATATGCATATACGGAAATTGCCTTGAGCATTTAATGATAAATGAAATGTCACTTCTAGGTATACTCGCTAACAAGTGTCAACACTCAGGATGGCGAAATAGAAACTTTGCCAACTACTTTGAACCCAAGACAAATCACCAAGCTCTCTTACATGTAACAAAAACAATTTGTCGAAGAAGAGGCAAAAAGGACTATGTTTTCTCGGCATTGTGAAGGCCCCTAGCAAGTGGTCTATGTGAAGAGTCATACCATCAATGGATGAAAAATACAGGTGATGATTAGATTGATAAACTGAGGTAATTAGTAACAGACCAGTTAGATGTAGAGGAACCATATCTACTTGGACCATTGAACAATCCCGAAAACATAAGAAGAGGAAGTTGCCACTGATGTTCCCTTACAGGTGGGAGCCTTATCAATACAAATCGGAAGGTGACAATTTTGCAGTAGATACAAGTAGTACACACCTTTATGAATGTAAGCATGGATTTAAATGCCATCACATGTGCAATGTCCCCTCTTTAACACGAGCTCACCATGAGACCCTTTTTACCCTAGTTGACTTTTCGGGGGCTTAAAGGGAAATGCAAGGGAAGTACTTTATCGCTTATATTTTTAAGTTGCTTTATTAAGCCTTGTAATATTTGTAAAAAAACAACTTTAAATTTCAACGATTAATTAGAAGGGGAAAAAGTCTAATGATAGAATAAGTGGCACAGATACACTCATTGGCAGTAGTGTGCCATGATAGAATAAGACATAAAGGTGGTCACTTTAATTTAATAAAGTGCACTGACCACATGGAGTAGTGTGCCCACATGGAGTAGAAAAAAAGTATAAAAGAAGATCAAGGGGGTTCATTTGAATCATCTTTATTTACCATTTTCTTATATGAGAGAGCATTCTTGCTTCTTTTCAGCTGTTAAGGACGAAATCCCTCAATAGCAATCAGATTTGAGGATGAAATCCCTCCAAATCTGCATAAGTTTCAGTCTCAGCATTTAGAGGTTGAAATCACATTGGGCTTTCATTCAGATTTCTTTGAGTGCACCATCAGCGATTTTCAAGGGGTCATTCTCAGCTAGGGAAGATCAGATTTGCATAGTTTTGAGTGTGAACAGCCACAAGAAAATGTTGGATCAGAATATCTGCTAGCACAAGGGTTTGGGCAGATTTTCAGTTCATTAGGCTAGAAGCACCATAACCGCTTATAGGAGGGCTGTTAGACCAATTTTAGGCCATATCTTGAGATGTACTAGCTGCTGTGAATTAAGTTTAATTAAATAAAATCAGTTTCGAATGGAAATTGATAATTTCCTTATTCCTAAGAGTTCTACAAATATTTCTAAAGTTTGGATCCATCTAGGGTATAGTTGTGTTTGAGTATTTTGGGATGAAATTGCAAAAATCTTTGTTGTTATAGATAAATCAGTTATTTACTTTCTGTCATCAAATTTTCAGTTCGTTATCTATTGGGTTTTCGTATAGCTTCCCAACATCTGGGTATTTTAGTTTTCTGATCCTTCTGCAAAGGGGCACAATGAAATCAAAGCTGTTTTCTCCCATGAGTGTAAGGAAAATCCCTGGAATCAATGAAGAACTCACAGTGCCCAAGGGTAAGGGTGATCAAGATCAAGATCCTTCCAACAGATGAGCTCTGTTATTTTTTTTAGGATAACCTCCTCAAGGGACATTACAGCGTTGATGGACAAAACCTTAGGTATGCTCAATGAGAGTGCATTTGGAGCAGACTTTTGGGCCGAAGCTTGTAATTACTGCTCGCTACTTGGTGAATTATTAACAGCATCATCAACCTGGAAAATACGACCCTGCAATGGGAATTTTGGACTGGCAAGAAACCATTAATGGTGAAACTTTGTCAAATGGCCTTGATGACCTCACATTCTGCATTTTAACCGTCATCAAATTTCATCAATTCGAGAAAAGGTGGACAACATAGGGATGAGGATCGCATCCCAAAATTCCTGTACCCATAAGATTTGGTGAATATATTTATGTATAATATGCAGCCGTATCCTTATTCATTTACTCCCATACTTCCTTAGGTGACTTGGCAACCCTGTATTGGTACTCATAGCCTTGGGATGTCTCCAATTGGACAATGGCAAGGTTTACGAACATCAGATTTGGCATGTAAGACAACTATGTCCCTCATACTGGATTTGCAAGGTTCCATGTATAGGATAGGTGGGTACAGATACGATTTATCTGCATGTATGAGATGACGGAATGACGTAAGAGTTTGGCACTAGATTTGTCCATAGGTACACAGCAGGGCTGTGGATACATCTGGATTCATCACAGGGATGTATATCACACATAGTCCACAAAGCCTGCTTTCAGTGCCCTGGACGAACCTGGCCTCAGAAAACAATTTTTAAATTTCGAATTTTTACTTAAAAAAGTTACATTTGTGGAAAATGGTTGGAAAACAATAAAAATAGAGTGACCCTAAAAGCAGATTAAACGAATATCCAATATAATGAGTTGTCTTGATTTTTGCATATACATTGTAACCATTTGCCCTATGTACTTGTTCTAAGGCTTTAGATCCCTCATTGACCATTGAATATGCAGGATTGCATTTGGCTTTAAATTTCAATATATTCTTATGGCTTATTTAACTGATTTCAAATATTTTGTCTTACTTTTCAGCCATGCATAAAGGATGTTGCTCTTCCTAAATTTAGCCCCCATTGGCTATATTTTTAAAATTACAACTATTATGTCTCGTATGACCGATTTCAACAAATCTTCTGGACTGAAAAAGTCCATTGTCATACCGAGTATATCCGATTCTTAACGTCTGTAGCTGTACCCGTACCCAAAAGGAATCAGCCTACGTTGCTAGGATATGGGTATGAGTATCGGTACGGGTACGGGTACATACACAGATACGTCAATTTTAAAAAACCCTTGGGTACGATACATGTCTTGGATATGTCCGTACATATATATTAAAAAATTAAAATATATATATATATATATATATACTCATTTTACTCATTTTTTAGTCCATAAAAAACTGAAATAGTAATACGAAACTTGAATCAATGTTCAAAACATTCAATATACTTAAGACTTAGCATTTTTATTGATCATGTGGCTGCCATACATATGATATAAAATGAATATCATGTCATGCATGAATACTCTTTTAAAAAACTTGAAATTTGACCAAATATACTAGGATTCATGTTCAAAATATTTTTCAAAACATACAATATACTTAAGATTTTACATTTCATTATTCATGTGGCTGCCATACATATGATATATAGAATACAAACAAATCTAGAATATATCATTTAGATTTTCCTCAAAAATCAAGTTCTTGTGTGCCACTCGCGCTAGCTCCATTCTCATTAACTCCACTCTCCACTCCTTGCGAACTCCCTTGAACGTCATCTTCGCCATCAAATAATGAAAGCTGGGCAAGCGTGGCTGCGGAGGCATCCAAGTCTGTGGTCTCTAGAATAAGATCCCAAAGTTTGTGAGGCTCTTTAGCATAGTCCTCAGACTTGTGTGACCAAAGAGGCACAAATTGGAGTGCACATATACCAAATCCTCAACTTTTTTAGATGCCAACTTGTTTCTTTTAGCTGAGTGGATAAAGCTATAAGTACTCCAATTCCGCTCTACGGAAGAATTACTAGCCACCTATTACAACAAAGTTAGAAAATTGAAATTCAAAGACAAATTAGTAACAACCTAAGAATGTGTGAAAAATAAAATAAATTTTAAATAATCCTAAATAAAATTTAAAATATTCAAAATGATTATAAATTTTAAAATTTATAAATGTTATACTTGTGAAAGAACTTTTATAGCAATAAGATCGTAAGTACTTGGCATCATGGCCATGTACACGCCACCATGTGGTTGGAGTCAAGCTATGTACTTGTCGAAAAGAGCCTCAATCGATCCCATGTGGCCTTCTAAACCAGTAAACATGCCCATTTCACTTCTCACCACACTGGCTATAGATGGATCAGGAAAAATTCTTCTGAATGCTGACCTGGTTCCATTTCCAAGTTCGGAGTCAAAGAATGGTGGTTGCTTGTTTGGTAACCCAAGTACATCAAAGCTATAGTACTTTGGGGTCAGTGTATAAGCAAGGAGATGTAATGAGGTGGTCATTTTATTCCACCTTTTCATGACCACACTCTTGACCTCACCATAGAAGGTCTCTTCTATGATCTTGCTCATTTTTTGTATTACATCTTTGATACGCTCAAGCATAGAATCTATGCCATCATATATCTCTCCCAAGCATGCTTTGATTAGTATCTACATATCGGATCATGGAGAGAATGGCCTTTGTAAAACTTAACAAGTAGTTAACCTTGGCCCACCAATCCTCATCAAGGACCCATGATTTTACCCCTATAGCTTTCTTTGTATTTGACTGCCTCCACACTGACCAACCATTTCTGATCACCATACTGCTTAAAGCCTCTCTCACCTTCACAAGCCGTCTCAAAACGAGCGTGTGAGAGGTAAATCTAGTTTCAAATCTAGTTTTTTAAAAGAAATTCAATTGATAATTTCAACCTTCAACAACTCCAACCTTGAGAATTTCCTGAAAATGGCTTGTGACATATGATGGTTTGTGATAAACATTTGAATGTCATTTGCCTCATAATAAATTTGCTCAATCCATGGTATTTTCCAATCTTTTGGAGCATCAAATTAAGGGAGTGGACAACACAAGGTGTCCAAAAATGTGCTCATATCTACCCTCTATGATCATTCATGTTGCTTTACAATTTTTTAGCGTTGTCCGTGATGACTTGGACAACATTATGAGGGCCCACTGACTCAATAGCCTCTATCAAAATATCGGCAATAAATTGTGCACCTTTGACTTCCCCTTCACAATAATGGATTTTAGGAACATTGCCCCTTTAGGGCATACTGCAACAACCTTTATTAGGTGTCTATTTCGAGCATATTTCCATCCATCTAAAATGATGGAAACCCCAAGTTTCCTTCCATGAGTCTCTGATTGGTTGCAAAGTCTTGTGAATGTGTTCCACTTCCTTTCCCAATAGTGTGGTTTGAACTTTTTTGGAACTTGGGGATTTGTACCATTGTGGAGCATCATTGATACCCTTTACCATTTGATGCCAATATGGAGATCTCAATACATTAAAGGGCAGCCCACATGCATAAATGCATCAGAATAATCAACCTCATCAACAATCTCCCTCTTTTCAATATTAAATGCTTTCTCCAATGCTCCTTTTGGCCTTCTTCGTGAGCTCTTTGGACTCTCTTCATCAAAAGGGGAATCATGTGGTTGACTTTGAGTTTGGATGAAAGGATGAGAAGTAGGTCTAGGTGTGGGTGCTTGTGATGAAGGCCTTCTTTGCAAAGGAAGTGTTCTAGTTCTATTTCTTTCAGTTTGTTTATCAGCCTCCTCTTGCTCTCTTAGGTACTCTGCCATTTTTTCATTTGCTATTTTTGGGCACTTCTTTATCCCCACACCTCCAACACCAGTCAAATGGATTTTCAGTTGCGGCTATATGAGGATTTGTACTAAGCATATTGGCAACCATGACATATCCAAGATCCAAAAGCCCACCACCAGCAATGTACTCCAGCACTGTGCACACTCTCTCCAAAGAGGAGCTTTAGGATCTTGTTTTGTGGGATACACATGTGTTTTCAGCTCGGCCTTGCACTCCACCCGAAGTAGAACTTGATGCCCTCCCCCTGAAGGTGATCTGGATCACCATTTATGTTTTTATCATCTTAACGGACTCGAAGTTCAAACCATACACATGAAGTTAGGATGTTTAAAAAATTAAAAACATTTTACCTTAACATAAATAAATTAGTTATGTCATACACAAAGTTAGGATGTTTAAAAAATTAAAAACATTTTGCCTTAACATAAATAAATTAGTTATGTCATCCTAATCTGTTTTTGATCACCAAGATCACCATAAAGGCGCGAGGTGAGAGCATACACATGTTCAGGATTTTTAATTTTAAAAAAAGCAAAAAAAATTTGCCTTAACGTAGAATTAAATTACCCTACATCATCCTATTTTGTTGTTTGATCACCAAGATCGCATCATATAGGCGCGAGGTGAGAGCATACACAAAGTTCAGATAAGCTTAATAAATAAAAAGCGAAATAAATTAACATTAAAAAATAGCATTTAAAATTAAAAAACGATTTTTTACCAATTATTAAATTAAATAACCCTAAACTATGCCATCCCTATTATGTTTTTGATCACCAAGATCGCCATAAAGGCGCGAGGTGAGAGCATACACAGATTTATGATGTGTTTAAACTATAAACTTAAAAACAAATGCAACATGATAAATAAATAAATAACCATAAAAAAATAAAACAAAAGGTTGAATTAAAAAAAAAAAAAATATAGTATACCTATAATATAGAATTGTAGATCTTTGTTGCCTCGAAACAAAGTTACAAATGCTACCTCTTCCTCGCAAGTCTACTCTTTTAGTTTTGATTCTTGAATAAACAATAAATTTAAAACAATCTCATCCTCTCAAGTCTCAGCAATGGCTTCCTCTCCTTCTCCTCTTTGCAATGGTGGACTCCAAACAAAAGAAGCAATGACTGCCCCTCCTTCAAATCTTTGCCTCCTCTAATCTCTTTGCAAAACCTCCTTCCAATCTTTGCCTCCACTAAGCTCTTGAACTCTTCTTTGGCTTTTTGCTCATACACTTTCAAAAAGACAATGAAATTGTTTGTCTAATTTGAAATGAGAGGGGTGGGCGCTTTTTATAGCTTTTGTGGTGATTAGGGTGTTTTATTTTATTCATTTTATTTTTAGGGTTCGGTTTTAGTGATTAGAAAGTCAAAAAAACAAAAAAAAATTGAATTAAAACCTTTATAAGACGTATTTAAGAAGGGATACGCCACGAATACGTGTGGGTGCCTCCCGGGTACGTCACGAATACATGTTGATGTATCCATGGCGTACCCTGGAGCTACCCACGCATTTCTGTATCCATACCAGATACGTATCAAGCAGGATTCGTGTGGGGTCAAGGGGTAACCTGGCAACGTAGCTTGCAAGGATCCATGGACACCAAAACATCATTGCTTTGAAGAGGGCGAGTTCACTACATTGAAGTAGTGTCAAATGGAGGAGTGGAGGAGGAAGGAGAAGAGATACAGGAAATTAAGGAGCAAGGGAATGAAGAAGAAATTGATCACATGGATAACACCCTTGCCACATTATCCAAAGCTCCTAGATATCACCCTTTTAGAGTAAGGGATGAGCTACAAGGTAAATGAGTTATTGATTTGATTGATAGTGGGGTCACCCACAATTTTATTGATGTTGATTTGGTCACTAGATTGAGGCTGTAAGCAGAAGATTTGAAAGGATTCAATGTGACAGTGGCTGATGGCTTCACCATCTCAAGTATAAAGAAGGTACAATAGCTTAAGATCACTCAAGGGAAGCATAAAATAGAAGATGACTTCTATGTAGTGGGCATTGGAGAGACAGATATGGTCTTGGGAGTGCAATGGTTGCACTCTCTTGGCAAGTTTACACAAAACTACCAAACCATGGAGCTGAAATTCAGATCAACAGGAAAGGAAATAATTAAAGATTTGAGATTGTTTTCATAGTTCATGATGTAAAAAGATTTTTTGGATAATACTACATGATTATTTATTTTTTCCGACATTTCGAGTCCTTATGTTGGACTCGTCATCGGGGTGATGAAGGAAAGGAAATAGTGTTGTGTGGTATGGATTCTAGAGCACCAATGGCGGTGACAGCAAAGAGAATGGAAAGAGTGTTCCATAGAGGGAAGATTGCATATGGGAAACAAAGTGTCTTGCAACTCCCATTCATCATATTTTAGAGCAGCAGCAATACCACAAGGATATTCAGCCCATCCTCGACAAGCATGCAACAATTTTCAAGTCTTTTGCATGGTCTTCCACCGGATAGAGGTTTTGAACATACCATTGAGTTTGAGCCAAGAACTAAGGTGATGATTACTACTCCAAACTGCCACCCTAGAGCATACAAATAAGAGATCGAGAAAGCCACCAAAGAACTCTTGAAGATGGGGCACATAAGGCCTGGCTCGAGTCCTTTCGCTTCATCACTGGTGCCAGTGAAAAAGGACGGGACAATGCAGATGTGCATTGACTATAGACTCTTGAACAAGAGAACCATCAAAACTAGGTATCCCATACCAAGAATTGATGAGTTGATTGATGAGCTACATGAAGCCCTCTATTTTTCCAATATTGACTTGAGATCCGGGTAAGAGAAAAGGATGTGTACAAGATAGCTTTTAGATGCCATTTGGATTGACTAATGCACCCGCTACATTTCAGCCTTGTAATGTAGAAATTGAGAAAAAATGTTCTTGTATTCTTTGATGACATCCTAGTGTATAGCAAGACTAGGGAGGAGGACCCCCAACATTTGGACATGGTGCTAGAACTTTTGGAGCAGCAATCACTCTTTGCAAAGAAGTCCAAATGTGAATTCAATGTGACTGAAATATTATTTTTGGGCCATGTGATTAATGTTAAGGGTGTTCATGTTGATCGACAAGACATCCAAGCCATTTTGATTTTGATATTGAAATGGGTAAGCAAACTCCAAGCCTATGATTTTGATATTGAATATGTTAAGGGGAAGAACAACATGATCATTGATGCCTTGTCTAGGAAGCCTATCTTATGTGCTATGACAAAACTTACAATGGAATGGAAGGCCTACGTAACCGTTGAATAAGCAAAAAATGAGTTTATAACCATTGGATAAGAAAAAAAATTGAGGATGAAAGGTACAACATTATGGATGGACTGATTTTGTATAAGAATAGGGTCTTTTTGACACAAGATTTGAAAATTAAGCACAAGATTCTAAGGGCTGCTCATGATTCACCACTGGCAGGACATCCGGGCTACTTCAAAACATACAAGCAAGTAAGAGAGAGGTACTTATGAAAGGATCTCAAAGATGAAGTACTTCACTACATTAGGGAATGTGTCACATGCCAACAAAATAAGGTAGAACATGTCTTTCCAGCTGGTCTATTGCAGTCATTACCCATTCCTACTCAAAAATGGGAGAGCATATATGTGGACTTTATCACAGGGCTGCCTATGGTCCAAGGTAAAAATTGCTTGTTTGTGGCTGTTGATAGGCTAACAAAATATGCTCACTTCTTCGCACTTCCAGTAAGTATGAAAGAGGTATTTTGACTTCATTGGTTGGCAAAAAATATTGTCAGTGATAAGGACTGCAGATTTATGAGCCACTTTTGACAAGAGCTTTTCTGATTGACTGGCATGGAATTGACTCCAAGAACTAGCTACCACCCACAAATTGATGATCAAACTGAAGCAGTGAACAAATGGATAGAGGGATACTTGAGGATCTTTGTTACAAGGCAGCAATCAACATGGATTTAATTTTTTAAAATTTATTTCAAAGGAAATATATTTTTACAATTACAACTATGCCAAGCTTGGAAACTATTAGTCCAATCCTGAGCATTATAAAGAAAAATAAGCATAACAGAGATCATTAAGGATAGTCTAATTTTATAATAGCTCTCATATCTTCCTGCTCCCCTTGAGGCCACCAAAGAGGAGGATCACCATAGCAACTTATATCATGATTATCCAGAGCCCAATTTGCCAATGCATCTGCCACTCGATTTTTCTATCTAGGAATATGTCTAATTTGCATAGTCTGAAATTGTGCCTGCAGACCTTTGATTTTATTTATTTCTCTCTCAATCTACCTGTTTGAGCTCTTGTGTTTCTCAGTAATGGTCAGCTCCTTTGTTTCTCATCCCAACAATGATCTTGGAATCAGATTCCACTTGCACTTGAGTCCACCCACACTTAATAGCCTCTTGCAGTCCTCGATAAAGAACTTTAACCTCAACAATATTATTAGTAGTGGCACCCAATTTTTCAGCAAACATAAAGGCCACTTTCCCATCATGAGTTCTACCAATACCCCCCCATCACAACATTCCCTAGATTTCCGCTGGAAGCCCCATCCGTATTTAATTTACCAAACTGCACAAGAGGGGGAACCCATGTTTGCTTTTTGTCATTTTTCTTTGTCAATTTAAAGACAAGTAAGGCGGAGCTTGTAGACTGTAAAGAAAGCACCTTACATATATTAGACCGTTCTGGACTAAAAGTAGAGGGAAGGGAAATCTTTTGCTTGATAGTGTTTGCCACGTTAATTATAGTTTTTTGCCAGACATACTCCCTATCTTTAATCTCTTGTTGGAAAATTCTTTTATTTCTTTCCTTCCATATATTCCAAATTAACAAAGCAATACATGTCCATAGAGCTGGGAGTAAATTTTGTCCTTTTGGTATACTTTCTTGCCAATCTTTCATCAATTGCTCAAAAGAGTGAATTCTATATTAATGTATCTAAAACATATTAGCAAGTGATTGCCATAAAGTAATCATCCACAAACATTGGAAGAAAAGATGATGTTTAGTCTCCTCATCATTCCAACATAATGTGCATCTAAATGGTCCATAGAAACCTCTTTTCATAAGGTTAGAATTCTACCATGGACCAAGAGCCAAATAAAAAAACTAACCTTGGGCCATAAAGTTGACTGCCATATCTGCTTAAACATTGTTTGGAAAGGGTTAGAGATGCTTTTAGTTAAAGCCTCATATCCTAAATGAACAATATATTCTCTTGTTGAAGTATTTCTCCATCCTATTAAATCGAGTTCATCAGATGAGGAAAGATGATACTTTTTAAACAAATGTTCAATCAAAACTTGATCTTGCTGCCCAATTAGAATAGGCCATTTGTGCGTAAGAATCCAGCATCTGCCCATTTCCCAAGGTAGAGACGCTTGTTTAGTATAATGCATGACTCTTGTCCATCCTTTTTGATGCATTGTTGCCATAAGATTATATAAATGAGGAAATTGCTGAATTAACGGAGGTTGGCCATCCCATGAATCCAGCCAAAAGTAAGCCTCCTGCCCATTATTCACTCTCCAAAATATTTTTTTTTGATAATGCCTTCCCCCATTTTGAGAATAGATAGAATTGGAGATCCTCTTCTCAAGAGGGACAATCTAATAATATGTTCCGGTGGATGATTTTCCATGTATTTGGCTCTAATATTAACATCCCATAATTCGTTTGGAGATGTGATTAGCCTCCAGTAAAGTTTACCAACAAGAGCCTGTGCTTGTTTAACTGTTGATCTAAAGCCTAATCCACCTTCCTTTTTAGGGCGGCAAAGGATGTCCGAATTCACTTATGACCATTTGTTCTGGTTTTGTGTTCCATTCCACAAAAAAGTCTGACAAATAGCATCAATTTTTCTCAAAACTGATTTAGAAATATTGAGAATAGATGAAACATAAACTGGAACAGCATGAAGGACAACCTTAATCAGAGTCATTCTACCTGCTGTAGATAGCCATTTATTGGTCCATTTTTGCATCTTACCGTTTATCTTCGCTATTAACCACTCCCAATCTTTACTTCGTTTAGCAGAAAGAGGAACTCCCAAATATTTAATAGGAAGAGAACCTTTTGTGAAATGAAGAATCTGTAATGTCCCCAATTGGGACTCTTTGAATTTTGAGTGCATTAAAGCAATCCCAACACTAAAAGCAAGTCAATAGCAAATAATCCAAGGACTGTGTCTGCAGATCTGAATTTTTTTAAGACAAAGTGACTAGGTTTATAGAGAAACCCATGCTAAAATTCATGGCAACAATGATATACCCTAACTCCAATGTGATGTGCAGATTTTTGGAAGTCAAATCAGCTTTAAACAAGTGATAATGAATCCATATAAACTCGGTTAAACCTACTGCAATAAATTTCAAGGAATGGCGAATATGATATGGGTACGAAAATCCTACAAAAGATGCTCAAACAAATATGATTCTTAACAAATCTGATCTCTGTATTTTATATACCCAAAATATGGAGAAATCTGAATTTTTAGAGGCTAAACTGAACTGAAATAATTATCAAAAAGTCTGTCTTCTTAGAGAGCTGAAACTAACACTGTAATGCCTTAAAAAATTCTGAAAATCATTTAGTTTAAGTCACAAATCCCTGATAAATAACTGGCATACAGATCAGACCTGGAAATGTTATTTATTCCACGAGAAAACACTCACAACATGGGTTGCTCCAGCTGGTGCAAAGAGATACCACTGCTGCAAATCAAGTCTTCAAACCCTTCATGCAAAACTCTATTGAATCATATAGAAAAATACTGAATTCCTTTGTAGGCATAGTAGGACTCCCTGTGTGGAAATCCCTCACACTTACCCAGAGGGTTTTCATCCTCTAAAGTAGTTTTTGAGAGCACAAAGCTTAGACAAATTTCTGATTTGATAACAAAAGTATGAGATACCTTTCTAAGTTGACCTCTCCCCTTTATGAAGGAACCTCCAAAATCCTCCAATCACAATTAGTGATTATTCCTAAACAAAAGTCCCACTTCCCTTGTCTAGGCAAGTCGCACTTTCCTCATAGGGAGGATAAAAATTAGAAATGGGCCTTGTTACTTACTATTTTTCCATTATCATTTCTCTAGGTAAGTCACCATACTTCCTAGGAATGATACAAACAACATTAGACCCCCCCCCCCCACCCTTTGCACTTTTCTAGATGTTACAACTTGATTTATAAGTGCATACATATATTAAGCCAAATAAATAATTATAAGTGCTTTAATATTTATCTTTTATTTTCTTCTAATCACTTATAATTGAGAATTTTCTCTTCTTGTTGTATAGAGCAGTGAAAAAAAATAATACTTGATTTTGTTTCATTGATCAGTTGACTAGTGGCAGAAGAAAACACTTGAATGATTTTAGCAAATTGTTTAGCTTCCATTGGGGTGGCTTTCCTAGCCAAAGTAGAATCATCAACAAACTGGAAATGGGATAAAGGCCTTATAGATTTGGCAAGTTGCACACCTTGTATTCTTTTTTCTTGACAAGTTTTATTCGCTAGTCTTCCCAGACATTTTGCCAAAATAATGAATAAAAAGGGGACAAAGGATCTCCCTGTCTTATTCCCTTGGAAGATCCAAAAATATTAGGAGTACCATTAACTAACACAGAGAAAGAGACTGAAGTTAAACAATCCTCTATCCATTTGATCCAATCATTAAAAAAAACAAATTTAGCTAAGACTTGGCTAAGAAACTTCCAGACCACTCTATCATAGGCTTTGGATTTATCCAATCTAATAAACATAGAAGGTGATTTATGTAGATCCATAGAATGCAAGATTTCTTGAGCCAAAATAATTTCATCATGAATCTGACGTCCTAGAACAAATCCTCCTTGTTCAGGGGATATAATCTTATGCAAAAGAGGTTTTAATCTTTCTTGCCATGACTTTTGTGATAATTTTATACAAAACATTGCATAAAGCTATAGGTCTATATCCCGAGATGTCAGCCACATCCTCAGATTTCGGAATGAGAGTGATGAATGTTTTGTTTATTTCCTTAAGCATAGCTTTTGATATTCTAGCCTCTTCCACGACACTAAGTAAATCATACTTTATTATATCCCAGAAAGTTGATAGAATTCAATTGGGAATCCATCTGGTCAGGGTGTTTTGCCTTTCTCCATACTGAAGATAGTTGTATATAATTCCTGTTCAGTAATTGGGTGTATGAGCCGCTTGTTTTCCTCTTGAGAAATCAGCCAAGGCAGAACATCTAAAACTTTTTGCTGGTCCTCTAAATTAAGAGATGGTGCTGTGAATAATTCTGTAAAAAACATAACAGCCTCTTGCTTCATTTCATCTAGAGAATAGATCTTGTTGTCCCTCTTTTTTCTTTAGAGATTCAGAGAATTAATATAATTATGCACCCTTCTATCTAGTAATGATTTATGGAAAAATGCAGAATTTTTATCTCCTTCATTTAACCATTGGATTCTAGATTTTTGCTTCCACATTATTTCCTCTCTAATTTCCCATTCTGTCAATTCTGCTTTTAACAGTTGTTCTTTCTGAAGTAAATCACCTGTATTTCCTTTCTGACGCATTTAAGAGTTGATTTCTTCCTGTTCCAGAATACTTGCTTTCCTAACCTTTATATCTCCAAATTCACTCCAGTTCCATTTCTTAAGTTTGGACTTAAGGTAATCCAACCTTTTAACAAAGGAATACATCTGAGTACCATACCTTGGCTTTCCCTTCGCCCACAACTGTTGGATAGAATTTCTGATATTCTCATGTCGCAACCACATCAATTGGAATCTAAAGGGCACATAATGCCGAAAAGATTTCCCTATCTCAATAGACACAGGCCAATGGTCTAAACCAATGTTATTCAGAAGTTTTGCCTTAGGAATAAAATCTTTTAGCCACCATTCTTCAGAAATTAAAAACTGATCAAGTCTTTCAATGATACACGGTTGTCCTTGTCTTCTATTAGTCCATGTCGTAACACCATTTCCCATTGGAACATCCAGTAACTGGAGTAATTGGATCTGGTGAGTCACAAATGAAGAGCTAGAATCCAACTGCTTATTTCCACCATGTTTTTCTTATAGATTAAGAATAGTGTTGAAATCTCCTCCTAAAATAAGAGGGGCCCTTGTAAACAAATTAGCCATTTATGAGATCTGATTCCATTGTTATTTCTTATTTCCCACATCCAGAGGGGCATAAACATTTATTAACACAAATTTTGGGCATCTACCTTAGAGTACATATGAGTTAAGAGTCCTCCCTGAATAGCACATGAATTCAACACCATAACAGCCTTTGGATCCCATAAAGTAATAATACCTCCAGAAGATCCTTGCGAACTCAAAGCAAGATGATGTGCTTTAGGCCATATTCTCTCAGCAATGGTTGCCATAAGTTATATAGAAGCTTAAGTCTCTTAAAAGAAAACCACAAGAGGACGATTAATGTTAATCATTTGTTTTTATCTCCTAAACTTTAGAAGGGCTGCCTTTTAGCCCCCTTATATTCCAAGTGATTATCTTCATGATGAGGGTGTTTGGAAAAATTGGGATAAATCCCGTACCATCCCAGCATTACTCAACTTCTTACCCTCATTTTGAAGAGATACTTGATTTGATTTACGGATCCTGGTTTGATATTTTTATCAACTTTTAGCTTTTTCACTTTTTTCTTGAGCAACTCCTAATGAGGACTCATCAATTTGTTTGCCCTTATCATGATCAAATAGAACCAGTGCTTTGTCTATATTTTCCATTACCACTACCTGTTGATCTACATCCAAAAACTTATCTTGATATTTGGTCTTCCTCTGATAGCTCTTTATATTTCTTCCTGTAGTATCAGAATTAATGGTTGCTGCTGAATAACCACTAGCTGATTCTGATTTTCTTTCCTTTGCTGATCCATGTTTTGTTCCTGTTGAGTAGACTGATTAGGCTGTGTTTCTGGAACTTGGGATTCCATTAAGTCCTCATTTCGTTCTTCCTCTTATAACTGTTGCAAACTAGCAAATCTATTATGGCTACTTGCTTCCAGTTTCGCTGAAGGATCCTCTTTGGTTGTTTTTTTCCCCTTTGGTTCGATAAGTTCTTCATGTTTTCTTCCTTCTACAGTGGTATCTGGTATTTTGAGAGGACAATCTCTAACCAGATGCCCATATTCATGACAGTTGCGACAACGGAAAGGGATGTTTTCATAATCTAAAACTTGCTCCCATGTCTCATCTTCCACTGCCAGGGAAATCTTTTGTGGTAAAGGCTGATTTAGATCCATTAGCACACATATGCGTGCATAAATCATTTGTTCCAACTTCAATGAGGCGTCCGCCGTCATCATATAAGTTCCAAGACTATTTCCGATCTCCATGAAAACATGTTGATTCCAATATTCAGCTGGAAGACCAAATAATCTAACCCAAACTGGTGCTACCGATGGTAACTCCTCTGCTTTAAACATTGTATGCCACGGTTTCATAAACAACCCCGCTCTTCCAAAGAACCATGGCCCTCCTTGAAATATTAATTCACGATCTAGAGATGAGGCAAAGAAAACAAGGAAATAACCATTAGGATATACTGAGATGGTATACTCACCTGGGGTCTTCCACATTTTTTTGCCCATTCTTTAAATGCTTGCAATGATGGCCTGAATCCCCCTAGGCAGTCATGAGATAAATCTCCCTCATTTACCGGTGAGGCTCCCGTGTCAGATTTGTCAATAAAAATATGCTAGTATCTATATGGGGGTTTTACTTTAACTATTCAGCTCATGAACCATAGCTGTATAGTTCTGCAGCAAGTAAGCAGCTGTTTAAGAAAGGAAATATTTATAGAAGAAGGGAATTATAAAACACAGAGAAGAAATGGGGAAGATGTGCATCCCAATCAATAGATAACAGAGTTGATTGCATGCACATAGAAGAAACCAATAGATATCAACACACAGAATTATAAGCAAAGGCAACTTCAGATCTAGATCTAAAATAACACAAAGTCTATTAGAAGATCTAAGATAGAAAGCTAGAAACAAAATGCACCGTGACACAAAGTTCTCCGAAAATCTGCTCCTTTATATTCCTTTGCTTCAAGTGGCTATCAGGGGTTTCAGCACAAAGTCTGGAACACAAGAATGCTGCTTACAAATTCTGATCCTTTAACCCGAAGGTTCTTCCTCTACTTATAGAATGTAGAGGGGCAATTACAAGTCGGAAGCTTTTAGTTGAACTGACACATGTGGAAGTGGGAAAGGAAACAACTGGCAATCTCCCTCCTGGAATTCCTCTTTGCATGACATGCATGATTTGCAACTGAAGATAGAACCTTCTATTTTGCACGTCTGCCACCTATCTCCAAGTAGTTGACTTCTTCAAGTAATGGCTTTTAAACCAATCACTTAAGTTTTATAATTTAATTGATCGCTCAATTACTTTGTCGGAGGAAATAAGAGAAAGAAGAAGAAAGAGGAAAGTTGCAGTCTTGTCCTTTTTCATATTCTGCATGCAGCTGATTCTTTTGCCTTTGATTCTCACCAAGCTGGATCTGGGAGCAGCTGGATCTGGAAGCGGATGGATCTAGAAGCAAGCTGGATCTGGAAACTTGCTTACGGGTGTTGCCTTTGCCTTGTCTTCCCTCTTATCCTTGAAGCTTTTGCAGTTCTTCTCCAGTACATGCATCAGTGCAATGTTTGCCATAAATAACTCATCATTTTTTATTTTTAATTGCATATGAGCAATTAAAAATTCTGGAAAGCACTCCGGGTGAATGCAACTTCAATGAAGGCTTCAACTGGAAGATTGGGAGCACATGCACAAGATCCTGGAAGAAATTTTCCACGCACTGACTTCTACACGGGCTGCATCAGAAACAAGAGGATGAATTTTTGCGGAAGCTTTTGCAATTATGAGATCTGGATCTGGGAGCTTTCTGTTCATTTGTGTCTCCAATGTCAGCAAATCTGGAAGTAATGCATGATTCCGCTGAGCTTTCTCGTTCATCCCGCTTTGCCATGGCTGGAGCAATCTTTGTCTGAACAATTCTTTTCCTCTTTATTCAGCCGGAATTCTTCACAACCGGTGCAGATCTGGATAATTCTTCAGATTCGGAGGATATGTTCAATGTATTGGACATTGATTTAAGCTCCCTTTCTCTTATAAAAGCACCTGTGATGAATTCCTGCAATTAATTCAGACAAAGATGGCAACCGGAACATGAACAGTGGATTTTAATCATAAAAATCTGCATATATCAAGCAAAAATTTGATGTTTTATTTGCATGCAAAGCAAGCATGAATTTTACCAACTTCACCTGAGCACCTGTATCACTTATGCAAACAATTATCCAGACACAAATCAACCTCCTTCAACCTGTGCGCCAAATTCTGGAAGCTTTTAGCATTAATTACACCTTCTTCTGAGCAAAAATCCTCTCCAAATGGGGCGCACTTTTTGTCTGGGCTGCACTTCTCTGCTTTTGAATTAATTAATTCATCCTTATGGCAGCCCCTGCTTATATAATCCTCATAATTCTATAATTAATTAATGTCTTTCCTATTCCTGGCAATTAATTAATTATTTAATAAGCTTTACTCTTCAAATGGGGTGCCTATTTTGTGCATGCTCATGGCTGCCATTAAATAAATTAAATTTATTTAATTTTAGACTTCTGCTTCCAGTTAACTCAAGCCTCACAGTATGCTTTGACCTTAGCCACTGAAAATAGGAATTAATTAATCATTTAATACTTTAAAAAGTATTATTTCTCTCCCAAATGGGGCACACTTTTTGACATGAAGGGGCTGCATTAAATAAATAATATTTATTTAATTTTAGAACTGTCTATTTCCAACTTCCTTTTGTCCACTTCCCTTTGTTGACTTTTCCACAAGCCTGGGCGCCAAAATTGGGTGAATAAATATTAACAAATATTTATTTAATGCATTATTATTCACCCAAGGTGGGTCGCACTTTTTGGAATAAGGAATTTCTATTTTTAAAAGTCAATTGACAATGGGATTATTTACCCTGCAAGGCAGCTCTGCGAAAATCCCATGATTCACTTAAGCTGTTTGACTTTCATAATGGGATTATTTACCTTGCAAGGCAAGTAATAAAATCCCATCATTGCCTTAAGTGATTTTTCTTTTATTCCACAATGGGAATTTTTACCCTGCAAGGCAGGTAAGAAATTCCCGCCTGCCTGCTGCCTCTAATTTTCCCATTGTGACTTAAGTGGCGTTGCTTCCATGGGAAAAAGTACCCTGCTAGGCAGGTACAAAATTCCCACCTGCCTGTTGCTTCCAAAAATCCCATGATCCACTTCAAACCCTCTTTTTCCAAAAATGCGGCCAGCCCAGAAGAAGCTTTTTGGTGCACGACTTCGTCTTTTCCAAGAGAACCAGACCTCCGATGGCGAATTCCTTCTGGCACAACGTGCATAGGTGATCTCCAGATACTCCAGGCCAAGAATCAGGCCAAACCGGCAAAGGAATTGATCCAGAGAAATTTCACAGAAAACGAAACGGGAAAACACAAAAAACACAAAACGTTGCCAGAAGTTACAAATAAAGCCCAGGATTCATTCCTGGTTAAAACCCTACTGGTATATGGGAATAATGACATGTACGATCACAACAGGGTTAAACCAGAGCACAATTTGCCTCAAACGGGGCTCAAAATAATTAAATACAAATTTCCCGCAGGCAAACCCCAACGACAGAATATAACAATTTTGGGCATCTGGGTATTTGGCGAAAATGGCTAATATGGCTCCTTGGGAATATCTTGACACAATACAGAAACTTTCTGGCAATAAAAACACAAAACGACCCATTATTTTAAAAGTACGAAATTTTTAACATGGGGTAGTCTCAGATTTCTAACCCTTGAACCCTTATAGTATTCATCGTATCACTTATATTCTCCATGGCATTCCCCTCACAATTATTTTCCATGCACAAAATGAAATGAACCTTCACGTTTGCCCCTAAGGGACAAACGTGGAGGAGTATCACAGAAAATAGTGAAAATCAAGACAAACCTTTGTGCAAGTTCAAACGTCCACGCTGGAGCCCCAGACGTTCTTCCAAATAAAACAAAAACTTAATCACCCCTAACTATATCACGTTATTTACCTCCTAACGACTATGTGTTGTTTTCCTTCCCCTATGCCATAACTGTGTATTAATATGCACACAGAAACTCCTATAGAGATCGCGAAAGACATGCAAACTTTGATTCACTTTGCAATCATATTCACATACGCTTAGCCGATACATCCTCGATGCCCTCTAGTTTCTTATGCCAAACTGTTAGCTACGTTTTTCGAGCCCAAGTCACACAGCTACCAGTTGTCTGCAGATTCCAATGTTAACATGTCGCATGTTCTTGTGTATTTAACTAGACATGTTGCATTTCTTGTTATTACTTGCATTTTCATTTTAGCATTATGACACTCGAAATTTTGACTTAGGCTCGGGACTCGACAATTCCTTCACAATCAGCATGGATTAAATGGTTGTACATGTGTGAGTGTAGTTACAACACTTCTCATCACATGTCCATTGGAATGAGTCCCTTTAAAGCTCTTTATGGGTATGATGCATTTTCCTTCATAGATGTGCTTTTAACAAATAGTAGAGTGCTCGGGGCACAGGATTTGGTACAACAGTGTCAAGAAATCTTGAAGTGCTCAAAGAAAATCTTCAATGTGCCCAAAGCCAATAGAAGCTATATGCAGACCCGCACCACGCAGTGAGGACATTTGAGGTGGGTGACATGGTATTTTGGTATTTTGTGTGGGGTGGAGAAGCTCAAGCCTCACTTTTATGGGCCGTACAAAGTGCAAAGAAGGGTTGGGGAGGTTGTATATCAGTTGGAGCTGTCAAAGCATAGCAAGATACATAATGTGTTTCATGGTTCGTGCCTCAAGAAGGCACTTGGACAGCATATTATCCCTTCTGCATAGCAACCACCCATGGATGAGGAAGGGAAGCTCATTCTAGTTCTGGAAGCCATCATAAATGTCTGTGAGAAGAAGTTAAGGGGTTGAATCATAAGTGAGTATTTGATTTGTTGGAAGGACCTACCTTTGGAGAATGTTGCATGGGAGGAAGTGGCCATTCTTGAGCACCCAAATTTGCAATTGCTTGAGGGAAAGCAATTTTGGGAAGGGGGGGGGCTGTAATGTTCCCTCTTTAACACAAGTTCACCATGGGACCCTTTTTTCCCTAGTTGACTTTATTGGGAACTTAAAGGGAAACACTTTATCATTATATTTTTAAGTTGCTTTATTAAGCCTTGTAATATTTGTAAAAAAAACAATTTTAAGCTATAACGATTAATTAGAAGGGAAAAAAGTGTAATTACAGAATAAGACATGGAGTAGGTGGTCACCTTAATTTAATAAGTGCACCTACCACATGGAGCAGCGTCCCACGATAGAATAAAACATAAAGGTGCTCATTTTAATGTAATAAAGTGCACTCACCACATGGAGCGGCCCACATGGAGTAGTGGTCACTTTAATTTAATAAAGTGCACCCACCACATGGAACGACCCACATGTAGTAGAAAATAAAAGTAATTACCTAAGTATAGTTAGGTCAGCTGGGAAAAAGGTGAAAAGTCAATTGAAAACTAAAAGAAAAAGAAACTATTATGTCCTCAAGGAGGTTAGTCCTCTTTAGGAGGATTCTATTTAGTTGTTTTTATGCCACCTCTAGCTATTTAAAGGGGTCGCTTGGCTTGGAAGAGTCTTCTAAATCCGTGGGCACACAGTTTAACCTAAATATTTGAGCATCAGACATTATGTCCTCATTACTTTGTGTTTCCCTCGCCATAATTTATCCTTGAGCGATGATCAGACCATGAATTTCTCTTACCAGGCTTGAAAACAACTATGAAATCAAACTCCTGAAATAAAAGTATCCATTGATAGATGCGCCCTTGAAAAACGTGATTGTTGGCCAAATATTTCAATGCCATATGATCTGTATAAAAAATGAACGAAGTAACCAACAAGTATTGTCAAAACTTGTGAAGCACGTACATCATAGACAATGCTTCGTGCTTATTAATAGTGTAATTCTTCTTTGTGGGTGTCAAATTCTTGTTTGCAAAGCATATGGGGTGATCCACATTTCCATCTCCATATTACACCAATATTGTGCCAATTGTCATGCCAGAAGAATAAACATGTACATGAAAGAGTTTGTTCCAAGAAGGAAATCATAAGATAGTTGCAATGGTAAGTTTCTCCTTCAATGTATCAAATGTTTGTTATTGCACGTCACCCCAATAAAAATTCCATTTAGCTTTGAGCAAATATTTTAGGGGTGTAAAAATATTTTCATATCCCTTAGTAAATTTTATATAGTAGCTAGTATGCCCAAAAAATCAACACACTTCACTCTGATTGGTAGGCTCTTCTAACCCCAATATGAATGCAACCTTTGCGGGATCCACCAAAATTTCTTCTTTACAAATTATATATCCAAGCAAAGTGCCAAATGGTGTAGCAAAGATACACATTTTAATGTTTAAAGAGATGCTCAATTGTCTACATCTCTCAAACATGATCCTTAAATTATCATAGTGATCTTTAACTAACCCATAAACAATCCAGTCATCTAGGTACACTTACAAGAACTTGTGAATAAAGTCATAAAATTCATGCACAACGATGCGTGAAAACCTAGTGGGCGCATCTTTCAATCCAAAAGGCATAATAGTATACGCAAATCTTCCCCGTTCAGTTGTGAAAGTGGTCTTTTTCCCGGTCTTCGTGTGTAATGTGCACTAGGTGATATCCTCAGAACCATGTAAATGAATAGATTTTGTGCCCTGAAACTCCTTCAAAGATCTCCTCAGTGAATAGAGTGGGAAAAGGATCTATGACACATGAAGCATTCAGTTCTTTGTAGTACACACAAATCGTGATCCGCCCATCCTTCTTGATGTTAATAACCATAGGACTAACCCGCCTAGACTCTTCAATTGGCTCAATGATCCCAAACTTAAGCATATTATCAATTTCCTCCTTTACTTTCACACGGAGGTTTGGATTCATCCTGTAAGCCATCTTCTGAGTCGGGCATGTGCCTTCTTTCAACTTAATCTTCATTTCTCCAAATGAAGGGTGTACTACTTTCAAATCATGATAACCCCATGGAAATAAGTCTTGGAAATCACGTAAAAGCTCTATCATCTTTGCTACCTCCTTCTCTAACTGGTAACATCCAATGATGGCCTCCTTGGGCGCGTCTTCAGTATCAATTGTTACCTTCTTCGTTTTCATGGGTGCATAGTACGCGCGTTCCTTTTCATCCGTAGAGCCCATGACCTCGCGCGCACCCTCTATGTGGTTAACATCCCAGTTTTCCACCTCTTCATCATCAATCATTTATACCATCTTTCCCTTTTCTTTTTCCTTCCAAGTGGGTCTCATTTGTATCTCTTTTGTCTCTTATGTATCCAATGCACCTTGGAATCTAGTTCTCCAAGCAACTCAAGCATGATATCTTGTGACTTCGCACTATCCCCTAATGTCATGCACTTCATGATCTACAATGCTTCATATACTAAAGGTTTATTCGAAAAATAATCAAATGTATGGACCATACCTGCAGTGATATCTCCCTATCTTGTAGTATCTTGCTTGAGCTCAACATGCACATACTATACGCGTGCACAACCTCAAAAAGTGGAATAGAACTTATGCACCCACAGAGATGGTGGTAAAGCCTCAAAGCCTTGCGTCCATTGTCTTTCACAGTTATGAATGTGTATTGAAGCACGAGTCTTCACATCATACTCATATATAATTGCAAGCGCATTTCTCTGAGTGAACCTTGTTGAGAAGGTGATTCTCACTTCTCGCCAACCCAACAAGTTGTCTTTGTGTGTCTCCCACCAACACACTGCTGTCCCACACAAGGTATAAATATACATGTTTTTTCAATTACCATCGTTCTTCCAGTGTTCCTCCATAGTGCACAAGAAATACTCACGCTTTTCTTCACCAGTATATCTTAGTAATTGAAATTTTCCCTTGCATCTAACCATGCATAGCCTAATCATTCTAGTTACTCTCCCTTTCATTTCATGCCCGACCATTTCATAAGTTCCATGGGCCCAATTATCACAAGCAACACTTGTGGTGTCATTGATTAACTGCACGTCTTTCCACTACAGCACACCTTCCTTGGATGGTTCCACAATCTCAGGATCTCATATCGTGCGAGCATAGATCTTGTTCAAATATTCATGCTTTGGAATTTATTCTCTTAGAGTTGGAGCATGTTTTGCTTTCTCTCATCAATTGAGGACAGAAACCCTCCATGGAGGTCTATTGAGGACGAAATCCCTCAATAGCACTTAGATTTGAGGATATAAACCCTCACATCTTCATTGGCGATCTCATACAGAGGTCATACTTGTGCTACAATAGATTTACAGAGATTCAAGGCAGATTTATCAGTGTAGGGAATCATTCGCAGCTAGGGAAGATCAGATTTGCATGGTTTTAAGTATGGGACAGCCACACAAGTCTGTTTTTGAGAGTGCAAGGGTTTCGGACCAGCTGTTTGGCTAATTTCAGACCCTCCCCTAGGGTAGCGACCTGCCCTAAGGTGGATTTTGTGGTGTTCTAGGGCACCGCAACTTCAAATTCAATCATCATTGTGTTCCTCTTATTTTTAGCAGCTGGAATCTTCATTTGTACTTGAGTTTGGACTTGGAATTCTTCATTTACACCCATATTTGTAAAGCGCATTTGTTGTTGATAATTCATTTCTAGATGATATTAAATTGGTAAAAAATACATATTCTCTAGTAATTTTTCCTTGCACTTAATTCCCGCTTTGAAGAATAATATTTTGAAGGATTTCAATCTTATTTCCAACAAGTTTGTGGCTGGTTTCTATCATAAAAATATATGTTTACACCCTGCTGCTAGGGTTTGAGAATTTAATTTCAGTTTGCTTCAATTTACTATTGGATTTTTGCAAGTTCCTTTGGTATTCAGATTTAGCCCAATAGGGACATTACAGCTTTCCTGGTAGCAATCAATGACCAACCGGTGGAGGAGCCCAATCCATAAACGCCTATTCGAGTAATGTAGGAAATGGGTGCGAGAGAATAGTAAACAAAGCACACCGCGGAACCAAAGTCAAGTCATCCACCTCAACAACAAATGCAAATAAAGTGAACATGGATTTGACAAAGTTTGAAATGTTAGAGAGACCGTGGAAGACAAAAAAGAATTAAACAAATGGTGGTAAAGTAGCTTAGGTGTTTCCTGCTAAGAGACAACCTTTATATCTCGGAGAGTGATCTCAAACGAATGTGTGGGACTTGTGTCATGTCCCCTAATACTTCTCAAATGGATGAATTGGCCCAAATTTCTTTTCTTTTTCTTTTTTAAATTCCATTTCGTGTTTTTCTTTCCTGATATAATCATTCTTTGAGATGAAAATATTTCCCAGTTTATTGAAGTGATGTATATGAGGCATACTTGGTTTGGGTTTGTTGGCGTTCTTTAAATTCTCACATTTTTTTTCCAGAAATATTTTTCTCTATTCTTTAAACTGTTGATTGCTTCTTGCAGGCAGCAATTTTTTGAATTTTTTTTGGCAGATAGCCTGGTTGATCATCATAGACCCGTATTCCTTTCGATTTAAATTGAAAAATGACTATATTAGAAGTCTTTCTGCAGCCCTGTTTTGCTCCCCTAATTCGTATTCTATTCTAGAGTATCTAAAAGTTGATAGCATATCCCCAGTCTAGTATTATAATGTTGGTAGATCTAGAGTAACTAAAAGTTTATAGCATATCTCCAATCTAGTATTATAATATTGTGCATCCGCTAATTGATTTAAGTCTTGAGTATTATTTTCAGAGAAACATTTCTGCTTGTAGGCCTGACTTATAAAACTAATTATATATTTGGAATATCCTTCAATTTAAATTCTTTGTATTCTTTTGCTAGTAGCCATCTGAATCCAATGGAAATAAGCCAACAGCTCAGCCATATTGTTGAGTAATGTTTTCCAATTTCTTGAAGAAAACCGAGAATACAAATGCCTTGATCATTTCTTATGACCCACTTGAAGATAGGAAAGAATAAGTCTGTCATTTCTTATGATTCCCCCTATCCTTGCTTCTCCTGGATAGTTTTTTTTTTTCCTTCATCAAAAATGAGTTCGAGCCAGTCTTTCTGGGGCAGACTCCAATTATTTAGTGGTTTTATAAATAACCATTGCATTTTATAATGGAATGGCATATTCCAATTGTGAGTCACTCGGCAGTTCAACATGCTCGAGTAATTCAGAACTCCCTCTTTCACAAATCATTACTAATTCCAAATGTTGTTTTTGATGACACGAAAAATTTGCTTGGGCTGAGAATTTTCATCCTTTTAAATTCTAGCATTCGTTTTCTTCCAATTCTGCCATATGATGTAACTTGGGGCTATCTAGGCAATGTGGTTTTTTCATTTCGGTTCTTTGTTTGTTCCATCTTTGTAGTGCCCAGACTATGATGTCACTCTTTCACCTTTTTCATCTCGGAGAGTCTTGAATTCCTTCCACAAGTATTTAGCCAATGCAGCAACTGATGAAGAGGTGGAGAATAGATTCTCCATTTGCTTTGCAGTTTGGGAAAATCATAGGTCCTATCATTCTTCTTTTTTGGAGATTATCAGTGATTAGAATTCCTTTGTGTAACAGTATCGATAAATTGCTTTTATTTTAAGCCAAGTATGACTCCCAAATCTGGTTACATCTTTTATAGATGGTCTGGAGATTACTATTGAGAATCAAATATGCTAACACATCTCCGTGAGTAGTATGAGGTCAAATAACTTTGTCATGTGCTAAAGATAAAAAGATTTGTCTTTTTTCCAGTTCATCCTTGAAATTTTGAACACATTGACCGAGATTTCCTTCAATACTTTATAGAATAAAAGTGTTCCATGTATGAATGCCTTGTTGGTTCTGTGAACAATAATCTGCAACTGTTATAACATACAGAAGGTTAATCTTTTCAACTTCCTCATAAGGTTTCTTCCCTCCAATACAAACAAGAACCATGAAGATAAATATTTAGTTCAAATTAGAGTAAAAGGATTTTAAACACTGAGAAGAGTGAGACTTGAATAAAAGTGAGTTCAACTTGCAGAAGAAATTGCTGGTGTAGAGTGTGTTTGTCATTTGACTCTGAAAATAGAAACTAGAAGTGTCGGTTGTTTAGTATTCTGCCAAAGTGTTGATGTAATAAAGTTTTAAGTAGTACAAATTTAAAGTTTGGAGTGTTTTTAATCTCAGAAAAGATTTCAGCATATCTTTTTTGCAAAATTAACAATTTAAAAAAAAATCTTATTTAGAATTTTCTCTTCCTTTAGTGTATGTGCACTTTAACCTGGCTGAGTAGTTGAAGGTTTTTCATTTGACCTTCAGCCATGTCATCAAAAATGGATCGGTCAACTTGAGGAATATCCAAAGAGATACAAAACAGACCCTCAAACACTTAACTCTCACATTAAGACAACAAAAAATGCACAAATGAAACGTGGAAGAAGACAAGGAATGGATAACCATCACAAATCAGATTTCACTTGTGTAAGGATGCCAATAGATTCCCAGGGGTTGTCATGACGGTGTTAAAACAGGAAATGGATGACCATCACAAATAGGATTGCACTTGTGCGAGGATGTCTAGAGACTCCCAAAGGTCGTCATAAAGGTGTGGCGCAGCAGGTGAGTGAACCACCCAATGATTACAACTTCAGACATTTCCAAACTGGTCCAAATGTGACACACAATAAGAAAAGGGATTGAACCCTGTAGAGGATTCGTGTACTTGAATAAACTCTCTAAGGATGTCCAGAACCCCATAGGTCATCACAGAGAAGCAAGACAGCAAGGAGTGAAAAACCATCAACAGTTATGGAGCTAGCCATTTCCAAACTAACCCAAATGTGACAAAACAGCAAGCCGAGGGATTGAATCCCATAAAGGACAAGTGTACAGGATTGGCACCTAGAACCCCTCCCAAATGCACTTAAAAAGGGTCAAACCCATCCTCAACATCCATTGGGATTCCAAAAGCCTGGCGGCAGCAGTGACACCTCGCCCAAGAAATTCCAATTGCTCTTCAAATGGCATGTCAAGGGTGAGAAGCAATTAAAATGATCCCTGGAAAGCTATGTACTCAGCTCCTAGTTTGAAGCTGTTGTATCGTGTTTTAGCAATGTAGGTCTTAGAATCTAATTTTGCAGAGCTGAGAGTAGGAGGGTGGTGGAGGAGAGATAGATTGAGTCCAGAAAAAATACCAATTTCCCAAATAGTAGCCACCTTTTGTAATTTGCATTTCCTGACTTACTGAATTTAATGGAAGAAACTTCAAGAATGAAAGCACCACCCATTCCATGTTGGAGTTTTCCCACATTGGGGTTGTCGAAGGTAAACAAGGTGTCTATTGAAAATGTTTTTGTGGAGGTAGACATAAAAGTGGGGCGTAATGGAGGATGTTGTGGTGGAGATGTGCATTGAAAATGTTATTTAAGTCGTGTTATTTCCAAATTTCCACAAGTCGAATGTACACTTTTTCAAAACTTTGGGTTATTTAATCCATGTCAAGTCAAGTCAAGTTGAATCCATTGTCACCAGAAGTATATGGTAACGAATGAGATGTCATAATATACCACTACAAGCTGAAAATTGGAAGCAACAGCTTGTGGTGGGATTTTTCAAGCCAAAAACCAGAAACAGCAACTCAAAGAAGTGTTAGGTTGGAAACCAGTAACGGCAGCCTAACAAGGCATCAAATCTAAAACCTCTTAAAAGGTGACTCGTTAGTGACATCTTGTGTTGATATATATATGTGTGTGTGTGTGTGTGTGTGTGTGTGTGCACAGCGAGGTTTCTTGCTAAAGTCTGGTCTTTGAGTCCTTTGCCATACCTGGTCTATTGTCATTTATCCAACAAATCACACAATTCATATTTTTCTTTCCATTGCAAAAAAACACAAGAGGCCTTTCAGCTGAAAACCCCTGTGAAAGATCCCGCAAAGTGGCTTTTAGTGTTGCATGCACTATGCATAAAAGTTCTTTTAATTGACTCATTGTATGTTGAACCTTGAAATTTGACCATGCATGGGTCCTTGTGGTGGTCAAAAGCAGTAGTGATTGTGTAATGTCCCCTAAGGGAAGGACATTCATGTTAAAATTGTAGTTTGTTATTTTCAGCTTTGAAATATTTTGTAAAAAGGCAAATTGTCAATTATAGCACTAGAAATAGTAGGTTGGTGGCTAAAGTCCAAGCGCCAACTTCAAAATAGGAAAAGAATGTTTAACAAGTGGCTTCGTCCCACCTTAAGTGGGAAAAGTGAATGTTAAAATAGAAATAAAGTATTTCTATTATCCCACATGGAGAGCTCCACAAGGAAAAGAAAGAAAAAAGGCTATAAAGGTTAATGTTGGCGCTCATTGTAAGCCTCATCATATGAATCTTGATATTTTTCTTTGAAAATTGGATCATTGAGCTCACATTTTCAGCCTTCGAGGACAAAAACCCAAATTGGATCCTATTGAGGATGAAAGCCCTCAATAGTCACAACACTTGGGGACAAAAACTCTCATTTGTAGCTTTGGTGACTTCATCCGGGAGTCACAAGTGAGCAACATATTCAGAAATTCAGAACAGCAAGTGTCTCAATCCCTGCTAGGGCACAAGTTCCAGCTAGGGCATACTTTTTGGGGCTGCTATGCCCATTTCCAGCTTGGGTAACCCCTTTTGGGATTTTAGGACAGCACTTCAGTGGGTCAGCACTTCAGTGGGTTTCTGTTGTTGGAAAAATCTGAACTTGATTTTGTTTGATAGCTTCCATTTTTGCAGTCATTTTGAGCTATCATTTGCATTCTAATTCCAAGTATTTCTGAAGATATGGATTTTTGAAGTTTCAATTGTTTTTGGACATTAATTAATTCCAGAATTCTGTACTTTGTTGTTGAAGCACGTATTTTGCATTATTTCATCAAGGGTTTCAAGTTGTTGATATGTATCTGAAAATTTGTGTGTGAGAAATATTAAAATCTGACTTTTACCTAGGTTGCCTAGGGTTTTGGGGACCAAAAACAGGTTGCTAGCCCTCTCTGGCTCTAATTTCTATGTGGCTGTCATAAAAATCAGGTTTATACATGTTTCTGTCATTAATTCCAGCAATGTTCCATTAGGGTTTTGGGGAAAATCCAAGTTCCTCGAATTTGAGCCCAAAAAGGACATTGCAGATTGTACTTCAACAACCCCAAACCAAATCACTTTTAAGTCCATGGTGATCATTTTTCCAATGCTGGTGCATGTTGCCCTTGGTTCTTCATGAAAGATATTGCATGAAGCTTTTCAAAAAGAAGAAGGGTCAGTATTCCATTTTCAAATTACTTCCTTTAAGCAGTTTCCCAAAAAAAATGCATCAAAGGATTTCGGAACACGAGAGAACAAATAGGAAAAAGACTTTAGACTTTGAATAATCGATAGGAGCTCATGGTATATACACATACCCAACTTGTAAAGGGAATGGCAAAGATATGGGGTTCATTGAGACTGCTACTTTCTGTACCAATGTCGGAACAAGAAGACACGTCTCCAATGATTGCTTCCAGTTTGACCATGGCAGCTGCTTCCAAATATTATCTGTTTTTGCCCATGATTAGTAATATAAGTAAATAATTCCATTTCTTTATGTGCAATGGAATTATTTACTTACATTTTGATGAATAATATGTAGCAATGACTATGTATGTGACCAATGGTGAGGATATGGTTAATTTTGCAGGCTTTGGCGTAATTTTGCATTGGAATCCATTAACATTATTTTTATGATAAATGCTATAAAATCTACGGTTTTCTATTTGTCAGGTCTTGTTAATTTTTTCCCCAAGTCTGAGCCTAAAATGAGCCAATTGAATTTGATCCAACTTCGAGTCTCAAATCCCTGCACTAAATACAACATCTTGCGATTGTTGCTCTAGGTGACGAAATCAAGAAGGTATGACTGCACATAACCTAACATTGCTATTGTTTCTCTAATTGAATGTAGGCATCTCAGTGGGTACTTAGGAAGATTAGTCATTACCAAGTAACCCAATTATGATTAACCTATCTAAGACTTATTTCAATATGAAGTAATGTTTTTGTTGTGAAAATGCATCATAGAAACATAATTATGTTCATTTGTTTTGGTATTGAAAGAGCACCGTCCTATTGCAATTCATTGCTCTTATTTGCATACATAGTGACTTGTGCGTTGATGTTATATTATATTATATGCTACTGCTTTTATAGTACTTGTTGTACTCTCCAACTAAGCTGTAAAGAACACCATGGGCTAAATGCTTGTTATCATGGGTAAACCAGACGTAGCAGTGTGAGCAAAGTTGTCACCATTTGGGAACAATAGTTGAGGATGTCAAGAAAGCAATAACACACTAAGGACTAAGCAAACAACCAGCAAAAAGTAAGGGATGTTAGGAAGTCCATAACATTATGGAGAAAGAAGCCTTCAACTGATATGAACATCAGCTAAATTCTTGTATTAGAAACAGAAATTAACTCATTGTTAGTACAGAATAAAAGCTGAACCAGAAGTAGGAGAGAAAGCGACATCAGCTGCCAGGAAGGATTCAGATCTGGTTGTCAATACCCACCGAATAAGAAACAATAGCCACTTGGAACAGTGAATTTTACGATAGAACTTTGCAACTAGAAAGGAAGAGAATGGAGACAAAACCCTCTTTAATTTCCTAACCAGCAGCTGACCAAGTCCCAGCTAAACATTACCAGAATTAATAGTATTATTGAAAAGGTAACTGTATTAAAAATAAAAAATAAAAAATACTGGAGTATTTTATAAGCACATTACAAGACTATGCAATCAAATGCTTTAATCAATTGAAAGAGGATGATACAACAGAAGAATGTTAAATCTAGTACATGTTCGACAATCCCATGGGAGATCAGCAGTATTCAGATATGTATTAATGTATGTATGTATGTTAAAAAAAATTGAAAAAAGAGATGAAGCTGATGATGGGAATGAGTCTAAACTAGAGGAGGTTATAGAAATACTGTATAAGAAAAAGGTACACAAATAGGCAGAATGTCCTGTCAAGTATTGTGGAGTTTGTAATGTGAGGACTCGCGACATTAATGAGTGCCCGTTTAACCTCAGATAATAAAACTGATAAACATTGCTTGATGGCACAGAAAACATCATCAAGTGAAGAACACAAAAATAATAGGAATCTGTAACGTCTCTGTTTTCGGGCTCTCTATCAGTGCAGTTGTTGCTGACATTTTGGGTTTGTGTCAGCATGATCCGAGGAGTGTTTTGATATTTCCAATGAACTCAGTTTGTTTAGAGGGGTTAAATGATGCTTTCAGATGTTATTTCCAGCTTCTGGTTTGGGCTCCAAGATTCTTGGAGGGAGCGTCTATTTTTAGTAAGTCACCCAGTCAAGCTCGTTTATCATCTTTCATCATCGGGATCACTCTTGTGCTGTTAGATTTTGATTCCGATGCTTTTCGGCCATTTCCGCAAGTTGGGTGTAATATGGAGCTATATCTAATTAAATTCATTAAGGTTGCCATTTGAATTAAAATAATGTATCGGGCACCTCACTGTTATAGCTCTTTGGAAAAGAGGATTAACTAATTAATTAAATGATAAGTAGTCCTAAGTCCTATGGGATTACTTATATTTAATTAATTAGTTGTTGGACATACTTTATTTCATAAAGTGACTCTTTAATAATGTCAATGACATATAATAAAGTCACTTTTGAGAGGGAAAATAGAATAAAAAGAAATAAAATAAAGTATTACTCTCAAAAAAAGGAAAAGGGTTATAAAAGGAAGAAAAAGTGCAATGAAGATTCATTCATGACTTGTTATTTTGAAAGAAACTTTTCCTCGAGAGCTTGAGAGTTTTGGCTTGCAGGTTCAGGGAACCCTAGGACGAAAACCCTAGAGGTTTTGGCTATTTGGACGAAAACCCAGATCAGCCCACTTGGTGAATTCATCTCAGGATTCACAGTTGCACATCATTGTTCAGTTTCATGGAGATTCGGTGATTTATCTTTGCAGATTTCAGAGTATTGGAAGGTAGAGGGTTTCATGACAAATTTGTGAGATTGTTCCAATACAAATTTGGAGATATATTGTTCAAGTTTCTACCACAGCGATTCAGGGATTACTTCTTTATGCTAGCGCCTATGTTGGAGGGGGATCTTTTGTCATGGCATCCATTTTGAAGGCATAAACCCCAGCACAGCTCTTCCCTCTTTGGCTATTACATTTGAGGGTTTGTGGTGATTGCATGCTACATTGGAGGCGCACCCTTGCAACAATGATTTCAGTCTTGTGGAGCAAACTTGGTATATCAGCGGCTACATCATCCTTGGACAGCGATTTCCCATTAGAGGCGCATTCTTTCATATCAGCGATTTGCATTTTCAGTTGGGAGTTATCTTGCATGCTGATTGGCCTCTTCCTTTGAGCTCCTATCGGCACTATATCATAAGGGTTTGAAGGCATTTGTAGGGAGATTCCTGGGTATGTTTGCATGTTGGTTTTTATGCACATGTCTGAATTGTATCAGCATTTGGGACAGCTACAACAACTACACCAACAGGGTTCTAATACCTAATTTCATTGTTTAGAGGTTGCCTATTATACCCATAATTGTATCTACAAGAGGACTATCTATTCTCGGGTAAGTTTTGTGATGCTTGTATGGTAAATTCTTTAATTTGAATTACATTTGTACTTGCTGATATAAAAGACATCAGTCTGATTTATTTATATCAGACCTGATTATTATTGCTCTCAATGTTCCTAATTTGGCAAATAAAGATCCTTGCGGTTAGAATATCATTGTGGGTCAATTGGGAATGTTTATTTTACAATTTGTTTGCCTAAATCTCTTGCAATAAGTTTATAACAATAGTATACCAGAATCAGAATTCAGAACTTGAAGTCGCATGACAAGTGTTTGACGAAGAGTCAATACACTAAAACTCAGAAATTTGATATGCAAGTCGAGAAACAACATATGCAGTCAATGATATGAACGATAAAGCGGATCAAGTAGGGCAGGTATATGAAACTGCCACACCACCCAGAACATGACCCAGACAAGCATGCAATTGATATGAGGAAAAGATTAAATAACGGAAAAAAATAGAACCATACAACAATCGGTATCATTAAAAAATGGGGCCATGGTCACAATTCCAATGAAGCTATTAATGGACTGTCTGTCACAAATTGCTTAAGCACAAACACACCAGGCTAAATCAACAGAAGAGCGGGATGTACTATTGTTAGCGAGTGACAGTGTTCTAAAAACAACCATAGAAATTGGGGATATGGTTCTCTCGAACAGCCTGATTTATAGTGGATCTGATGTAAATATCTTACCGAAAAAAATAGGGGAGAAAGTAGGGAGATAACCATTGATAAAAGCAGATCTTAGATTACAATTAGCAAATCAAGAGAGAATTGCTCAATCAAGGATCCTTTTGGATTAAGAAATAAGCATAATGAAAAAAAGAATGAATGTGGTATTTGTGATTATAACAATGGAGAGTGTATTGAAGCATCGTGGTGGAACATTGGGATCATGGTGAGAATGGGTCTATTCATGACTCGGAACACAATACTGTTGCAGTTGAAATTAGTAAAGTTTGGCTGACTATGGATACACTAGAAGCTCGGATAATTGGAGAATAATCTAGCTCAAGGGGTGATTCAAATAATGAAATTGTAACAGATGATAAAGCTGTATTACACCTAGAGGAATGTTCTAAAGATTGTAGCTACACAAACAGGGGATTGTTGCATCGACAGATGGGAAAATATGAGATGTTCAAACCATCTTACAGAGTAGAAGCCGAGAAAGGGGACAAACATAAATGAGTTGGCACCAAAGTAAATCTTTATACTTAATAGATATAGAAAGAGAGGACAACATTAAAGATCGAGTATGGAGATGTGAATTACAAGAAATTGAATCATTTCTTAAAGAAACTCAAGATGGTGAAGTCTGAGGACATATGAGAGCCAAAGCAATGACAAGAAAGATCCTACTAAACGAGTTATTGTGACCAGCACATCATCGTGACAGTGGTGAGTGGGTCAAGACTCAAAACATGCGACACATGTCAAAGATATACCTATGGAATTAATGGCACCCGTCTTGAGGGTGCCAATAGAAAATTAATTAGGAGTAAGAAATATTGTTTCAGTTAAACAAATTAGACGAAAAGATTTTATGGGCACAAATTCACAATAATCAAACAAACTGAACAGAAAAAATACAAATACTGACATGATAACAATATCAGAAATTAAGTTTAAACCAGACATGCTGAATTTAAAATATACAAGGAATTAGCATAAAAAAGGCAAAAAAATAAATAAAGTAATAAGAAAGTCCATATAGAATTCAAGAAGTCTTCTAGAATGGATATGCAAAATTGGAAATTTCGGATGGAACCAAGCACCCCACGTTGAATAACACCTCGAAACTACCACAATACCTTGTCAAGAGAGATATTGGATTGAAGTTAATCGAAATAGAATCATTACAGAGTTCAAACCATCTTACAAAGTAGAAGCCGAGAAAGGGGATAAACATAAATGAGTTGGCACAGAAGTAAATCTTTATACTTAATAGATATAGAAAGAGAGGACAACATTAAAGATCAAGTATGGAGATGTGAATTACAAGAAATTGAATCAATTCTTAAAGAAACTCAAGACGGTGAAGTCTAAGGACATACGAGAGCCAAAGCAATGACAAGAAAGATCCTACTAAAGGAGTTATGGTGACCAGCACATCATCGTGACAGTGGTGAGTGGGTCAAAACATGCGACACATATCAAAGATATACCTATGGAATTAATGGCACCCGTCTTGAGGGTGCCAATAGAAAATTAATTAGGAGTAAGAAATATTGTTTCAGTTAAACAAATTAGACGAAAAGATTTTATGGGCACAAATTCACAATAATCAATCAAACTGAACAGAAAAAATACAAATACTGACATGATAACAATATCAGAAATTAAGTTTAAACCAGACATGCTGAATTTAAAATATACAAGGAATTAGCATAAAAAAGGCAAAAAAATAAAGTAATAGGAAAGTCCATATAGAATTCAAGAAGTCTTCTAGAATGGATATGCAAAATTGGAAATTTCGGATGGAACCAAGCACCCCACGTTGAATAACACCTCGAAACTACCACAATACCTTGTCAAGAGAGATATTGGATTGAAGTTAATTGAAATAGAATCATTACAGAGTTCAAACCATCTTACAAAGTAGAAGCCGAGAAAGGGGATAAACATAAATGAGTTGGCACAGAAGTAAATCTTTATACTTAATAGATATAGAAAGAGAGGACAACATTAAAGATCAAGTATGGAGATGTGAATTACAAGAAATTGAATCAATTCTTAAAGAAACTCAAGACGGTGAAGTCTAAGGACATACGAGAGCCAAAGCAATGACAAGAAAGATCCTACTAAAGGAGTTATGGTGACCAGCACATCATCGTGACAGTGGTGAGTGGGTCAAAACATGCGACACATGTCAAAGATATACCTATGGAATTAATGGCACCCGTCTTGAGGGTGCTAATAGAAAATCGATTAGGAGTAAGAAATATTGTTTTACTTAAACAAATTAGACGAAAAGATTTTATGGGCACAAATTCACAATAATCAATCAAACTGAACAGAAAAGACACAAATACTGACGTGATAACAACATTAGAAATTAAGTTTACTAAACTTTGCTGAATTTAAAATTGTTGGCTAGATTTTATGCACAACGTAAAACCTAGGCAGTCATGAGATAAATCTCCTTCATTTAACGGTCAAGCTCCCGTGTAAGATGTCTATCTACTTGCAGTGGTGAATCCTAATAACTACTTTTTGGGGATTTTACTTTAATTTCCTCAGCTCGTGAACCACAGCTGGGTAATTTTGCAGCAAGTAGCTGTGTTGGGAATATTTGGACAAAGACAGGAATATATATGACATCAGCGAGATTAAACACCAAAATGTGGGAAAGAACCTTAAGTGATAAAAGAGTTTTGCTCAATTTCAGCACCAATGCCACAGGGACATATAGTTAAATCCTCAACTGTTGTATGCCAGATACTGATGGAAGATAAGAAGCGGTCAAAGGAATGCCAGACTGAGCTTATGAGGAAGAATCCAACCAACTTAGACCTTAGTAAATCTGTCCTTCAGGAGGTTTAGACACTGAGGACTGAAGCTAGTGTAAAGACGGCGGATTAAATCAGTAAGAGTTTTGCAAAGTATCTGATTAAAACATGAAGGCAAGAACGAGTTGAGGTAGTGAAGCATCCAACACAGGAACAAACAGGTCCCAGTATAAAGTACATCATATTCCTACACTCTTTCATATATTGAGGAGTCATCCAAACCCAAACAAAAATGTAGAGAACAGTTGCAATCCGATCTGAAACAGATTATAACATGTAATAAGTTGGCTTGATAGATAAGGGTACCCATTTAGACGTCCATAAATAATCTGAAGAGTATTATTTAAATAAGTCTGCAAACCCTTGGAGGTAACAATTACATCTAAGATCACTCATTTTTGTATTGGACTTAGGAATCTCCTCCAATCATATGTACAGATGAGCTCATGACTTTGGAAGAACAACTTCATGTATAGCATGATACAGCTAATCTGAATATTATGCCACTGTAAATGTAATGCCGTATGCAATCTGTCACAAAATTTGGTCGTTCCAGCAGTACCAATACTGTGAGAGGTCAATAACCTGACTCTCCTCTTGCAATGTTTGATTATGCTCAAATAGTGTTTTGCAATAGAGAGTTTTCGTTCTCTTTACAAGAGAGCTTCTTGCAGGGTCTTCATCCTGAGAAGTCAAAGCCACAAGAGCTTCAGCTTACAATGCTATTTGCAGAGGTTTAAAATGCCACATTTGAAGGCCTCTTCTAAGTCGACCTCATCCATTAAAAAGGCAAAGTCACCCAATTTAGGAAGTATTGTTACATTGCACCTCCTATAATTCAGCTCGAAATACATTTCTCTCTGGGAGTTCTGATTGTTCCTCCCATTAGGCCTAGTCAGCATTTTTGCCTAGGGGAAATACAAAATGGTAATTTCATCCTGAAATCTGAGACTACCCTATCCAAATTTTTTTTCGTACTTTTAAAATAATGGGTCGTTTTGTGTTTTTATTGCCAGAAAGTTCTTGTATTGTGTCAAGATATTCCCAAGGAGCCATATTATCCATTTTCGCCAAATACCCAGATGCCCAAAATTGTTATATTTTGTCGTCGGGATTTGCCTGTGGGAAATTTGTATTTAATTATTTTGAGCCCCGTTTGAGGCAATTTGTGCTCCGGTTTAACTCTGTTATGATCGTACATATCATTATTCCCATATACCAGTAGGGTTTTAACCAGGAATGAATCCTGGGCTTTATTTGTAACTTCTGGCAACGTTTTGTGTTTTTTGTGTTTTTCTCGTTTCGTTTTCTGTGAAATTTCTTTGGATCAATTCCTTTGCCGGTTTGGCTTGATTCTTGGCCTGGAGTATTTGGAGATCACATACGCACATTGTGCCAGAAGGAATTCGCCATCGGAGGTCTGGTTCTCTAGGAAAAGACGAAGTCGTGCACCAAAAAGCCTCTTCTGGGCTGGCCGCATTTTTGGAAAAAGAGGGTTTGAAGTGGATCATGGGATTTTTGGAAGCAGCAGGCAGGTGGGAATTTTGTAACTGCCTAGCAGGGTACTTTTTCCCATGGAAGCAACGCCACTTAAGTCACAATGGGAAAATTAGAGGCAGCAAACAGGCGGGAATTTCTTACCTGCCTTGCAGGGTAAAAATTCCCATTGTGGAATAAAAGAAAAATCACTTAAGTGAATCATGGGATTTTATTTGTCAAACGACTTAAGTGAATCATGGGATTTTCACATTGCAGGGTAAATTTCATCAGGACCATTATGAAATCAACATGATTCGATAATCAATTGGTGAAATCATTAGCGACAACATTGGTGAGCAACTCTGGAACGTGAAGCGTACTTTCAGCTTCAAAATGACTTCCTATTTGGTACATGCAGCAGCTTCACAAGGCATCTTCTCCAAGCTGGATAGATGTGGTGTTCTTTCCAAGGACCCCATTTTTGAGTGCTACCCACAGCTTACTGTGCCTGAATGCAAGAAAGATTTCAAAGTGGTCAATGATGGATTCTTCTACGAATTCATTTGCAGGCTAGACAGGGACCTAAAGGCCAATAGGGTGAGCAAGGAAGCGTGGGAAGCTGTATCCAAATTGGCAGTCTATTCATTCAGTTTGCAGATTTCACATACCTCAGGGTTACTGGCTTTTCTGGAGAACCGGTTAAGCTAGATATCTGAATGATAGATTGATCACCATGGAGCTGAGCAGACAACTTGTTGGAGATGCACGACCTTCAGTCGAAACGGCACAAGTCTACGGGCTTCTTCCCGATCACTGTGGGACATTATAGCTGTCAGAGCATTCATAAGCTCGAGGGATGGAGGCGGAGATGTTCTCTGAGTACGAGCAAGAGTTCTTCCCGGCACGGCTGAACTTCGATCCATTTGGAGTAGCTAGGAAGACGATCTCCCAAGAGTATTGCACATGTGCCTTCGTTAGAGGATTTCTGGATGAAGTGCAAAAGTGAGTACGAGGTTAAAAAGAAAGATTTCAGCAGGCTATCAGCACGGCAAGTGTTCGACTTTGGATTAGCATGGATACCTGCAGATCTTAAAGATGATGGGGCCTGTGTTACTTGACACATACCATCAAATGGGAGGAGATAGAGCTGTACTTCAGGATAACGTAGGGCGCTGCCATACGATTGAAGAAAGGTCTGGCGCTGTTCTGGTGAATACTTCAAACTGGTTGCTGACGAAGGGATACTGCCTTGATGAAGCATTGATGAATCAAGTCACGGGCAACTTCGGCGTAGGAGATTCCCTCAAGAGGAAGCACGGAGGAGAAAGCAGCAGAAGGCCCGAGAAGATGAAAGTGCACAGAAGGTCTCAATCAAAGGAGAAGATCACTTCCACGGCCATGACATTAGTTCCGGCTTCTCCAGCATCCAGTACTTCACCGACTGTTGCACCTCAGCAGGACACTTCCATGCCTCCACTGAATCCGGCAACATTCATCTTCTCTCCTCAGCCACTCCGTTCAGCACCTGTTCCAGAAGAGACGTTGAAGCTGCAGATGGCAGAGTTTGAAAGAGCTTTGTCTTTGGATGATTCAGAAGATGGCAGCCATAACACTGTAGCAGTTTCTGATGGAGAGGAAACAGAGCGGGAGATAGTAGTACACTCAGCAACTTCTCATTCTCCGAGAAGTAATTTCTCAGAATGGTTGACTTCGCAGTTGGTTCCAGAAGCTAGAGTGGAAATGAACTTGGAGGAACACGACTTGCAGCTGCTCCTGAGTCTAGGCGGAAAAGATAGAAAACCTAAAGTTGCTAAGGTAACTTCAAGGTTGATCATCGAGGAGTCGGGGCAGAAGTTTGCTGAGATGTCAGTTCCGGCGGAAGGAAAGAAAGAGGATGAGCTCACGGCAGAAGACATAACAGTAACCAGAGTACCCATCGGTCAAGCCACCACAGAAGGATTGAAGCAGGATACACAGACATTGATAGATGCTCTATTCCTTAGGCTTGACAGAGAAAAGGCGGAGAAAGACGAACTTCAGAAGCAGGTATCCTAGTTGTGCGAGATCATAGCCAAGGTTGCTAAATCTTCCACTCAGCCCATTTCAGTGCAGAAGTAGGTGAGTGATCATCTGAGAGATGGAAGATGTAAGAGCAATCAGGTGAAAGCTATCGACGAATGGAAGAATCTGATTATTCGTCAAGCTTCTGTACAACTCGGAGAGGTGCCAGCCCACCTGAAGGTTATGAATGATGCAGCAGATCAGCTGAAGCAACTGGTGATGAGCATAGTAGATATGAACACAGTTGCTGAGAGTAACCTGAGTACTTTGGCCGAAATCAATAAGCTGTCGGGAGAAGTGTTGGTTGCGGAATAGATTGTACCGGACGGATCAGTTGAGAAGGGGAAGCAGCTGGAGTTTGCAGTATCTTTCCGTTTGGAGATCTGTAGAGTTTTGCTGAAGAGGATGCAGGCACTTGAGAGTAAGACATCGTCTTTACCAGACAATATCATTGCTTTCACTGAGGAGGAAGTGGTCGGAAATGTTACTTCATACGTACGGATCATTCCTAGCAGAGTGCCTAATTCCCTGGAAGGGTCTCTTCTGATGGTACAAGGGAGAATTGATGGAGCTACTAAGCCTTTCACGATGAATTCCATTAGCAGACTGGTGGCACTGCAGTCAGATATTGCGAGGTTCGGGCCGAGCTTGGAGGATGTGGAAGCATGTATCAAGGTGTTGAACGAAGGATTGCTGCAGTTCAGGACAGAAAAGGAAGCTATGGCTAAGACAGATGGGAAGATGCTGAATTACATGTTCGACAAGTATATTCAGTATCAGAACAAAAAGAAGATATAAATGTTACAGCTGGCTTGACTTCTTCTATTCTTTCTTCTATTTTCCACGTTCCCGGATGAAATTGTAAAACTTTAAAGTTATTGGTTTTGAAACCATTACTTTAAGTTATGTGGAACAATTCTATTAGTTAAGTGATAGATGTGTCACTTAAGGAGAAGTTAGTGGAGGATGATTGCCAAATGTCATCTTTACTTCTTGTTTATGTTTCAGTTCAGTTGAGTTTCCCATTTGTACTTTCCCTTCTACATTCTATAAGTAGAAGAAGAACCTCCGGGTTAAGGATCAGAATTTGTAAGCAACATTCTTGTGTTCCAGACTTTGTGCTGAAACCCTTGAGAGCCACTTGAAGCAAAGGAATATACAGGAGCAGATTTCCGGAGAACTTTGTGTCACGGTGTATTTTGTTTCTAGCTTTCTATCTTAGATCTTTTAATAAACTTTGTGTTATTTTAGATCTAGATCTAGAGTTGCCTTTGCTTATAATTCTGTGTTTATATCTATTGGTTTCTTCTATGTGCATGCAATCAACTCTGTTATCTATTGATTGGAATGCACATCTTCCCCATTTCTTCCCTGTGTTTATATAATTTCTTTCTTCTATAAATATTTCCTTTCTTTAAACAACTGCTTACTTGCTGCAGAACTATACAGCTATGGTTCATGAGCTGAACAGTTAAAGTAAAACCCCATATAGATACTAGCATATTTTAATTGACAAATCTGACACGGGAGCCTCACCGGTAAATGAGGGAGATTTATCTCATGACTGCCTAGGTTTTATGCTATGTAGAAAATCTAGCCAACATATTTGACACAAATCAACCTCCTTCAACTTGTGCGCCAATTCTGGAAGCTTTTAGCATTAATTAAACTTTCTTCTGAGCAAAAATTCATGCTATCAAATCGCTCAAAATCTTGACGTTTTTGTCTGAATCGCTGAGACTTCTCAGCTAGAAGAAAGAATTAAAGTTATGAAGATTGCTTATATAATCCTCATGATTCTATTGATTAGTTAATTCTTTCCTATTCTGGCACAATTAATTAATTAATACAGCTTTACTCTTCAAGTTCGGCGCCTAAAGAATCATGCATGTTCATGGTTGTTAAGATAACACAAAGTTTATCTAAAACCTTTGAATTTTGAAGTTCTTTAACAAAGCATTATAGTAAAGTTTCCAGAAATCCACCTTTTATTCAATTAATTAAATCATTTACTTTCACAAAAATCACATCAAGGGTTCAACACAAAGTTTGAAATACTCAAAATGCTCATTACAAAAGCCTTTGCTAAACAAGTTCTAATGAACAAAAATTGATGATTCTATCCAGGCTTTCTTCCTCTATTTATAGTGCATAGAGGGAAAATACAAATAGGAAACTTTCAATGATTTCCCGCATGTGGAAGCTATAAAAAGTGAAACAGTTGGCAATCTTTCTCCTAGAATTTTCTTTGCATGACATGCATGATTTACAACTGAAGACTAAATCAATGCCTTGCATGTCTGCCACCTATTCTTATTAAATGACTTTTTCAAACAACTTCAAGTAATGGCTTTTAACCCAATTACTTCAAGTTTTCTCAATTTTTGACCTTAAGTGAGAAAATAAGGAAAAAGGAGAAGAAGAAAGGCAGGTAAAAAAGCATCCCATTAAGCCTTGCAAAACTCTCATTCTTGCCCTCTTCATGCAATTAATTCTCATAGACCATGCTGATCCCCATGCTGTTCACTCACTTCAGCCTCGGATGTATGAATGATTCTCCGGAAGTTGGAATTCTTTCTGTAAATACTTCATTCTTGATTCCTTCTTTCCCTTTTCCACTCCAAAGCTTTTGCCAAGGTGAAAATCTGGATCTTTGGTATCAACCGGCAAGTAATTGATTTAAAGTCCAACTTCTGCAAAAACGAATTGGGAAAACCCAATTTTAGAGGAATAATGATTCATCAATGAACAGTAAGCACTGACAAATTTGCAAATTCACCCTCTGTGGTTTCACCTCTTGGAAAATTGGGAAACTTGGAAATTTTGCATGTACGATTTGCAAACAGACAGTGCACAAAATGTGCTTAGATGTAAACAAGGTTCAACAAACTATCAATATCACCCTTAATTATTTATGCATATGGGTGGAGCCTTGAATTTAGAATGGGAATTACTTTGGGTAAGCAAAATAGAAGTAGGCTCAACGTGGGCTCACCTTTGCATAGATTTCTTAGACACATTAACAACAACTTGGGAGTCAATTAAAAACATTGCCAACTGGGAGACTTTCCATGCTTTTAGCTGTAAATAGTTTTGAAATTTAGAAGAAATCACTCCTCAAAATGGCTCAAGGAGATTGGAGTACAAGATGTTTTTTTCCATGCAAAACGATAGTAACAATGAAAATTTTAGAAGGGAAGTCTGCATTACAATTTAGAAGACAATTTTACTGCCTAAATATTTAAGGAGCACAAATTCCCCTATTTGGCCTTGTGCTTATTCTTTGAAAGGCTTTTAGCAACTTCGATTAATAAAGCAAAAATTTTGAAGCTCTCCAGGATAAACCTTCTTCTGAGGCGCCTCTTTTTGCAAAATTGGCTGGGCTGCACTTCCTTAATGATTAATTATTTCATCTTATGGCAGCTTTGCTTATATAATTCAAAATTCTATAACTTAATTAATTAGAAGACAATTCCTGAAATTACGATTTCACTTAAGTGAGCTTTATAAATGACCTGCCTGGATTTTGTGAATGCTGAGATGGATGATTCTCAAATTAAATACAATATGAAATTCACGATTTAACTTAAGTGAGCTTTTAAAGACTTCCAGTGTGGATTTTCAAGTGGACAAGACAGCTTTGACCTTATCCACTGACAAATATGAAAATTACGATTTCACTTAATGATTTAAAAACTTGTATTATTTTCCCAAATGGGGCGCACTTTTTGACATGAAGGGGCTGCATTAAATAAATAAGTGGGATTTAAAATTTGTTGAAATTCATAAATGAATTTTAAAATTCACGAAATCTCACTTAAGTGATTTTATTTTGAATTTCCACAAGGAAAGACTTGGGTGCAAATTGGGTGACAAAGATATTAAAATGCATTCATTTAAGCTGCAAATTTCCCAAGGATGGGTTGCACTTTTTGAAATTGTGGCAATTTCTATTTTTAAAAGCGTGGATTTTGCAATGGGGATGTAACTACCCTGCAAAATTAAGACAGCTCTAAAAATCCCATGATTTCACTTAAGTTGTTTGACTTTCATTCCAATTAAACCCTGCATTTGCATAAAGGCATCCCATGCTTTTGCACTTAAGAAGACAAGATTCTGAAAATTTTTCACAATGATTTTTTAAGAATCTGCATAGGCATGCTTTAAATAAATTCAATGACTTGTTGCCCCTTTAATGATCTTCCAGAATTGTGTTTTCTTCCTTGGCCATGGCTGCTTGCAAAAGGGAAAACAAACTTTTAGGAGGTCCAAAATTGCCACATCATTTAACTTGGATTTCACCCCAGACAAGGCAAAAACCCTGAGCTTTTCTCTTGGCTGATCTGGTCACCTTCAATAACAAGATATGCCAAAACAAGTTTTTTGGTGCAATTAAAAACACTGGGTCTTTTCAAAACCCTAACCTCCGAGGCAAAATTCTGGCAGGAAGAAAGAAAAGGATATGGGGATTGCTCAGATGGAAAATATCAGAAAGACCAAAACCAAAACACAAAAGAAATTTTAAATAAAAATGAATACCTTAAAACAGTTGCAAAAATTGCTCGAAAAAATTTCCAAAGTCTAGTCAAATACTCTTCCCCGGGTGAATGCTCACTTTGAGGTGAAAGTAATACTGGTATATGTGGTAATAATGATGGGGTGAAGTGCTTTATATAACCTAAATTTAAATTTTAGCTCAATCTATTTTTAAACGAACTTTCAAAATAATTAAATAAAATTTCTTTTACGTAAACCCCAGACGGGTTTAGAAGGGAATTGATTTTGGGCATCTGGGTATTTGGCGAAATTGGCTTATATGATTCTTTGGGATATCTTGACATAGTACAGACACTTTCTGGCAATAAAAACACAAACAACCCATTACTTTAAAAGTACGAAAAGTTTTTGACATGGGGTAGTCCCAGATTTCAGGGTGAACTCATGGTAAGAAGTCAACAAGAAAGCATAAGCAAATTCTTTCTAGATCATCTAATAAGGGAGAGCAAGGAAGTCCATTGGCATGAAAATCAATTTTTCTAAACATAATTAGAATTTGCTTCACTAACTCAAGAGTTACAAGTAGGAAACTAAAGATCCATTTACAGAATTTAATTATCCTTTCGTGTGGTAGTCAAATGGGATGATCTTGATTGGTATAAGTATCAGGGATTCCAAAGAAGAGCCCTAGGTTCAAATCTGCAGATGTAATAAAATTTTGAAATTAGGAAAAGTACATCCAACTCACTCACGCTACAACCCAACAGATGTAAGTCCCAAGTGACATTTGAATCACAAAGTTAACCCCCAGTCATTGCCATGTAAGCCAATGGCACAAAGTAAGTCATGCCAGTGGCTGTGGTAAAAGTGTTGGGGCTTCCAAAGAATAGCCCTAGGTTAAAATCTCAAAGAGATGATAAAATGCTGAAATAAGTATCCAAAGAAGTAGCAAGGGCCATCCTCCAGCAGATAGAATTCAGTCTTGTGAGTAGGCTGCAAAAAAATTGATAGCTGCAGAAGGCAAAGGCTGACAAGAAGCTGATTCAAGGAAGGGAAATTGATGCAATTTGCAGCTAGTTAAACAATAAAAATTCCTAGTCCTCTGATATAGAGTAGACGTGCAAGCATAAAACACCTTTACTCGCACAAGAATTAAGGACGGTTATCATTCTAGGATCCCAAAGAGAGACAACCTCTCCTGAAGCTCCCTGTGAGCTTATTGAAAGGTGTTCAACTTTAGGCCAGATATTTCCAAGTAATCATAGGCTGGTCAAACATAATCAATCTTTTAAGCTTTGGACTTTGGGGGGAGATCCCTTCATCCCTCTTATTTTCCAAGTAATCACTTTCATTGGGAATGGTTACTCTCAATATGTGAAGAAATTGGGATAAATCCCTAGTTGTTCCCAAATTGATCATTTTATGGCCTTCCTGTTGAATCTTGACTTGATTCGTCTTTTTGCCGCTCTTCAAATTAGAATCCATTTTAAATTTCTTATTCTTCTCCTGCTCTATGCCTAAATTTGGTTCTAACTGTTGATTCATACCAGAGTCTCTAACAATAAGAGCTTTATCCACCCCTTCTATTTCTTTGGATTGTTGATTATGTTCCTAGAATTGCTCATGAAATTTTTTCTTACGCTGATAAATTTTCATTGGGTTGTTGTTTACAGTCTTATTTGGTTGAGCCTGGAAAATAACCATCTGCTTTTTTGTCTTTTTCTTCCTACTGACCCCAGACTTCCTGGTGCTTGTCCATCTATGGTTCCGAAACCTGTGAATCCATGAGATCCTCCTGATCCTTTTTCTCTTGTTCCTGTAAGATAGCAAATATGTTCATATTACTGGATTCAACCTGTTCTTTCCCACTTTTTTTAGTTGTCTGCTTATTTTTTGGTGTAATAAAAACATCCTTGGACTTAAACCTGTTCTTTCCCACTTTTTTTAGTTGTCTGCTTATTTTTTGGTGTAATAAAAACATCCTTGGACTTATCTTCCCCTTGTTGTTCTGGAACTTTATGCTTGCAATCTCGTACTAGATGTCCATATTCATGACATAATCAGCATCTAAAGGGTATATTTTCATAATCCAGCACCTGATCCCATTTCTCATCGTCCATAACCAAAGATATTTTCATAGGCAAGGGTTTATTGAGATCCATCAAAACACAGATCCTCGCATAAATCATTTGTTCCAGCTATAAGGAGGTATCTGCAGTCATCATATAAGTACCCAAAGCTTTACTGATGGCCATAAAATTGTTCTGGTTCCAGTACTCAGTTAGAAGTCCAAAAAGTCTAACCCAAATAGGTGCCACAAAAGGAAGTTCTTAATTAGGTTTGCATATATGATGTCAGGGTTTCATAAATAGTCCAGCTCTTCCCATAAACCATGGACCGCCTTGAAAAATGAATTCACGATCGGAAGCTGAGGCAAAGAAAATCAAGAAATACCCATTAGGGTACACAGAAACTGAGAACTTACCTTTAGTAATCCATGTCTTTTTTGCCCAGTCCTTGAAGACCCCTAGCAAAGGTCAAAAGCCGAGAAATATGACAATGAGGCCACGGTTATCCTGCTCAATAATACTGGTCCGAACCTCATATTTTTGAAGATGTAGAACCAGAGTACCATCCACAGCCTGCATGCATCCATTTTCATTTTTCCAGGGATCCCACATAGGCATTCGCAAACGAAGTTTATGAGGGTTTCTACCAGTAAGATAATTACTCGAGGATCCACGAAGAGCTTCTTTAAACTAAACTTTAGCACCCTCTGTCCCAGAAGGCATAGAACCATTCCTCTTAGATGTTGCCATGTCTCAAAACGAGAAGGCAGAACTAAAAGCAGAGCATGAAAACCCAAACCCGTCAGAGAGTCTGGGGCAGGCTCGAAACCACTGCCAGCAAAAAGGAGATTCAAAATGACAAAGAAGGATAAAACAAATGAAACCAACAACCTCGCCAACTCAAAGCCAAGCCACAAATTGCTCCACCTCAAACACAACAGTCACAGATAAAAATGATGCTAAATGTCAGGCCAAAAAGCAAACAAGAGAGAAATGATGCACACAAAAGCCACCACAGGAAACAAACCACTAAACCAAGCTAAAACAAAACAACAAAAGGATCGATCAGAGCAAACGAAAATCTAAGATTCATCAAGATTCATCAGGAAGAATATCTCGAGTCGACTATCATCTTCTCCCCTTTCCCACGAATAAATTCCTCAACCATCTTACCTATTGTGCTCTTCTATGATAATTTTCAGCCCACATTGCATATGAATGATTGTTCCTAAGTGGTGGTATAGTTTTCTGCCCTAAAGGGCTATTAATTAATGTTCTAAGCTGATTTTGATACCCTAAAAGTGTAATTTTCAGTTTGCTGCTAGGGTTTCTAATATTGTTGGATCTGCTGTTATAAAAAATCAGATTATTTTTAGTTGGGTGTTGGTGTATTTTCAGATCTGATTCTTAGGGTTTGTTGCCAAACCCTTATTTTTGTTCAAGCCCTAGAAAGGGACATTACAATTGAACAAACATAACATCAACACATTGCATAAAATCAGAACTGGGAACAATACATGTATACAAAGTTACAAACAGCTCCTGAAATCATAGCCAATGGCACTGATTTCTTCCACAACATTCTCTCTTAATACGTCCGTAGCATATATATTAAAAAATTATATATATATATATGTACATCTACTCATTTTACTCATTTTTTAGTCCATAAAAAACTGAAATAGTAATATAAAACTTGAATCAATGTTCAAAACATTCAATATACTTAAGACTTTGCATTTTTATTGATCATGTGGCTGCCATACATATGATATACGAATATCATGTCAACATGAATACAAACAAAACTTGAAATTTGAAAAATAGTCTAGGATCCATGTTCAAATTTTCAAAACATACAATATACTTAAGATTTTACATTTCATTGTGCATGTGGCTGGACCAGTACATGACCAATTAGGAATTTTGTGCAATATATTCATCAAGATTATCCCTAAATTAATTTTATGCCACTTAGACTAGCTCAACCGTTGCTTCCCAGAACATTAAAACCCCTTAAGCTTCTTTTCCCCACAAGTAACATAAGGGATACACCATTGATACGTGTGGGTACACCCAGGTACAGTCAATGGACAGTACCAAAGTGGCATACTCTATTAAGGTTGAAAATGTCCAAAAAACCTTTGATTGTACCCGATACGTATCAGGCTAAAACTCTGGATGTTTTTGATTTACCCTGAATAGGTGGTAAAATGAATTGTCAGCTGTATAACGACCCCCAGGTGTCAGAGAATGGTTTCTAGCTTTCCTAAGGGCTGCAACAAGTGATCAGGTTCAACCCATATCTTTCCATCTTTATGGGAAATAAGCCCTAAACTCCTTTAAAAACTATAAAAAGAATTAAAAGCAAAGACTTTCCAACGTTGCTCATTTTGGGGGCAGTAAAAGTAAAATCTTAGGAAAAAAATTCATGGGATTCCTACTGTTGAGAGAGGGCTAAGATATGATTGTCAAACCTTTCATGATACTCACCCTCGTCATCTCCGAGTCCTATGAGGGTATTTGAACGCAGCCAAATGTATCTTTTGCGATCTTAACCTTAGGCTTTTCTTATGTACTTCCACTCGCCATTTCTTCCATAGTTCCCTTCATCAATCCTCTATGTGAGATTATTTCTTGCCTTTGAAACACCTTCTCTTGAGGCATATAAAGTTTCGTCCTCTTCTTTGCCCAGTTCCATACCAAGTTTCCAATTTTGACTCCATTTTTGGCGTGTTCTTAGGTGTGCACTAGTGACTTTACTTCATTTGTCTCCAGCATCCGATTCTATGGTGTCCTCTTACGATCATCAAATCATTCTCCAAGTAATCACCATCAAGTAACTTCAATTGTTCCTTGATTCGGTAGCTCATTCATAGATCATCCCTTAATGTCCATTGCTCTAATATCGAGGTTTCTCATTCTATGGCGCATCCCTCGATCAATCTAGTGCGCATTGTAACCATCTTGCAAAGAATGTAAACAATGCTAACATCCACTCAGCCCCACTTTTCCATCAATTTTTGTGACTGCATACTAAGGAATACTTGTACCATCATGAAAGATCGGTCAACCAATTTGTATGCTCATACCATCTTGTCATAGTCAATACTCACCATCATATTCCCAAATTCCTTAATAACTTTTCATACCAGCCCCTCAGATTCTTCTCCTTCATAAAGGTTGGTCATTTAATAGAGACATTGCAGAGGTGTTTCTCATAACTCTCTGAACAGTCTTGGTTTTGAACATTCATTACAAACAACATAATCTCATTGACACAAACCTCTTCCAACATTAGCATCAAAATGTTCTCCATCTAAACACTCTTCCTTCTTCAACATTCTTCCACGCATTGCTCATGATCTCCTCACAAGCAATTTGGCATGATAAAATTCAACTCCAACTATGCCCACGTATATAACATTTCTGACTTCCTTTGAACCAAAACCATTTGACCCACTTTTGCGGCTAACTTCGTGGTGATGTCTTCCAACGCACTACAACCCATGTTAGCATGTGTTTGATCTAATCAATCTCTAAATGCATATCTAAGTGTTGGTAAGGACTTGAACATTTGGAACTTGACACTTCTTTGCTCTATAGTATTTACAAATTCTAGATCACATTTGCGCCACTTCTTCATGCTCTATAGCATAGTTAGCATACTCGTCGAGTACTCGCCGCATTGGCGAGTAATCACAAAAATAATTGCAAACGAATATTCGCTCAAATAACTCGCCAGGAGGAATCGCCGAGTGTTGGCGAATATTCACCAATATTCAGTGAGTCCGAGCATAAATACTCGCCTATACGAGGACATTACGCACAACATGCCAAAAACACTCAAAAAACACGGTTTTTCTCTTTTTAACACACACCCCTTCATTTTTTATCACACAACCATTGAGCATGCATTGCATGAGTTGAAGGGATTTTATAGCGAATTCGAAGAGCAAATTTGAAGAATTGCATTTGGAGGTAAGTTTTTTTTTTAATTCTTTTCGCAAATTCGTTCTATATTATTTAAATTTTATATATTCATATTGTATCCGAATATGTTTTTGTAATTTTAAATGCATTCAATTTAATTGCGAATGATTTTAAATTTTTAATAGTCATTTGGAGTTAAGTTTTTTTTTTATTCTTTTCGCAAATTCGTTCTATATTATTTAAATTTTATATATTCATATTGTATCCGAATATGATTTGTAATTTTAAATGCATTCAATTTAATTGCGAATGATTTTAAATTTTTAATAGTCATTTGGAACCGGAGGTATGTTTTTTAATTCTTATCACAAATTCATTTAATAGTTATTAATTTATTCATGTTTGTTATCGTCATTAATGAATGAAATTGCCGAATGTATTGTTGTAATTTTGTAAATGTTATTTTAATTGCTTTTTGAGAATGTATTCTTATTCATAGGATTTACAATTTTAAATTTGAAATTACAGTTAAATAGGGTTATAAAGCCAATTTTTTAAATTTTAATTTTTAATTAAGTTTACATTTTTTTAATTTTTTAAATGTACATTGTGTTGCAGATTAGAGCTTACCAATGGCATCAGGCTCGGCATCAGGTGGGTCAACATCACTAGCAGGAACCGTTCCCGCTAACGCACATACCATTGCTTGGAAGTATGGTGTACGTGGAGCAGTTCAAGGAACCATGGTTTGCAATTTCTTGCGGCAAAATTTTTCTAGGAGGCATCAATCGTCTGAAGTATCATCTTGCATGTATTGTTTGTCGAGACATTGTGGTATGCCCCAATGTTACAGAAGAGGCAAAACGAGAGATGAAAGCAAAGCTGGCAGAGCTGGAGGAGAAGAAACTAGAGAGGGAAAGGATGCATGCAGCCATAGCAGAAGCCGTTAGACCTGGAATGGCAGAGGATTCAAAGGACGATGCGGCAACATTGTGGGCTCTACTCGCGGTCCACGCATACGAACCGGAAGAGGCACATCTGCTTCATCGAGTTCGAGCAAAGGGATACATAGCTTTTTTGTACCAAGAAACATACCTGGAGCACAACCTTCGCTGCAAGGTACAAGCTGGAACAAGGATGCGCACGAGGAAGCAGATAAAGCATGTGCGAATTTCTGGTACTACAACAACCTTCCCTTCAATGTGGCAAAGAGCCCATACTAGGAGTACTTGGTGACAACATTGACAGTTGCAAGGAAAGGGTACAAGGCACCCTCTCCAAAAGACTTGAGTGGGAAATTGCTCAAGGGTGCAGTTGCAGATGCAACGACAATCCTAGAAGATCAAAAGAAACAATGGCAGAAATACAAATGCACCATTCATTTCATTGGGTGGAAATTTCATCAAAAGGTGGATGGATAATTTTTCACACCTTCATTAATTTTTCTAAAAGTGGCTTCAAATGGTGAGATGGTGTTTTTGAAGTCAATTGATGCCTCTAACATAGTTAAAAATGCAGAGAATTTGAGTTTATGTTGGAGAAGGTTTCCCCTATTAGAGGTGGTATCCAAAATGTTGTGCAAGTTGTCACAGACAATGCAATTATGTGGCGGCTAGGAGACTACTATAGGAAGGGCATCCATCACCCTTTTGGACTCCTTGTGCGGTACCATTGCCTTGCCTTCTTTTGACAGGACATGGAAAAAAATTAATTGGGTGAAGGCTGGTTAGTAACCCTGATGCAATAAATTTAACCAAGTACATATATAATAACTTGGGTTCTCTATGAGAGAACACACTTGGGGTAAAAGTTTGTATTGATGTATTGTTTGCAACCAAGACGTTTGATGCAAAGTTATTTGCTACCAAATATTATTGACCTCCTAAATTGAAAAATAATTTTGGGACAAACCCTATCACCATTTCTTTCAGAAACTAATTTTGTCAATGATTTTATGAAGCAAATAAAGTTAAGTCCTTAAATGGCAGAGATCAGAGGACATATTCAAACAACAAGTATGTTCAAATACTTCAGTCCACTTGGGTTATCATTTCAACCGAATGATCCAAGATTTGTATTTGCAAAGAGAGTTCAAACTAGATCAATTTTCAGGTAAAACATTTTTTTATTGTGAAAAGGTACATTTGGGGAGCAAAGTCAGCTGAAAAAATACAAAGTTGGAACAAGGATTGCACAACAAATAGTAGAAAATGGCTTTAAAGCATGTGTGAAATTAGATTTCATGGAGATGAAAAACCCTTCAATATGGCTTTAAAGATTCCTACAAGGGAGTACTTGGTCTAATAATGCATTGATAAATTTGCATTTTGTTTTCTTTCTCTCCAAGGCCGGCTGAAAATTTAATGAGAAATTAAAGGGTGCAGTTGCAGATGGCAAACGACAATCTTAGAAGAAGATAAAAGAAACAATGGCAGAAATACGGATGCACCATTCTTTCAGATGGGTGGACGGATGGAAGGAACCGCTCCCTCATTTAATTTTTTAACAACTTCAAATGGTGAGATGGTGTTTTTGAAGTCAATTGATGCCTCTAACATAGTTAAAAATGCAAAGAATTTGAGTCTTATGTTGGAGAAGGTCGTATTAGAGGTGGGTATCAAAAATGTTGTGCAAGTTGTCACAAACAATGCAGAACATATGTGGCGGCTAGGAGACTACTACAGGAGAGGCATCATCACTCTTTTGGACTCCTTGTGCGGCTTATTGCCTTGACCTTCTTTTGGAGGACATAGGCAAAATTGATTGGGTGAGGCCGGTTATAAAAGATGCAAGAAACATAACCAAGTACATATATAATCACCCTTGGGTTCTTAGCTTGATGAGAGAACACACAAAGGGGAAAGAGCTTGTGCGAGCCGTGTCACAAGGTTTGCAACTAACTTCTTGACATTGCAAAGTATTTCTAGTTTGTTGTCATCATTGAAGCAAATGTTTGTGAGTCAAGCATGGCTAGACTCACAATATTCAAAGAAAGTTGATGGAGAGAGGACTGCAAAGATAGTTTTTGATGATATCTTTGCAAAGAGAGCTATAGAGATCATCAAGGTAATTTCAAACTTCAATTTATATTTCAAGTCGATTCCTTTATTTTAATTTGTTAAATTATAAATATATTGTTATTTACTTATTTACTTTATTTGTAAGTTTGTAAGTGCTTAGAAATTAAAAGTACATTTTAATTTTGTGTTGGATTGTGTAAATGTTCAGAATCACCCTTGGGAGCCGTTGGTGAGGGTTTTGTTGACCTCCAATTTCTAGTTTGTTTGGTTGATGGAGAAAGCAACTTCTCAACCCTTTTTACTTTTGTCTTAAGGTTATTTTTAAAGAACATTAAAATTCAAGGTAATCAAATACTATTGAGTCGAAATCCATGGATAATGGGTTAAATTATCAAAGAGGCCTGGCAAGGAATAAATTTTAAAACTCAGAGCCGTTGGTGAGGGTTTTGCACTTGGTTGATGGGGAGCAAAACCCTATGGAGTACATTTATGAGGCCATGGATAGGGCCAAAGAGGCTATCCAAAACTATTATAGGGGGGTATCACCAGATTTGGTCCCTTTTGGGAGATAATTGATCGGAGGTGGAACAATCAACTCCACCAACCTATTCATGCAGCGGAGTACTACCTCAACCCCAAGTTTTTCTTCTTTGATGGCTTCACAGATGTGAACAGGGAGGTTATGGAGGGCCTTTCAACATGCATTGAGAGGATGATACCAAAGGTTGAGACAAGGGACCTCATTATTTTAGAGCTGCAAAATTACAAGCATGTTAGGGGGAGGCTCTTTTCTTCAACGTTAGCTATCCGAGGGAGAACCACGCAGTCACCAAGTAATAAAAATTAGAATGTTTACTAAGTTACTTATATGTTACAAGTTACAAATTTAATTTTATTAATTACTTATAAACTTTTGATTATCTTGTTTGTAGGTTCTTGGTGGGAGGATTGGGGAGGAAATACCCCGCATCTTCAAAAGCTAGCCCTCAAAATTTTATCTCAACCTTGTAGCACTTCTGGATGTGAACGCAACTGGAGTTTGTTTGAGGCCATTCACACGAAGAAGCGCAACAAGTTGACTCAAAAACGCCTCAATGACTTGGTTTTTGTGCAATACAATCTTCAGCTTCGCACAAGAAAAGTGGAGGCCACATCGCAGGAGCTTATTGATTTGGATGAGATAGATCCATACAGCAAGTGGACTGGGCAAGAAGAGGAAATCCCTGCATTCACAGAGGATGAGATTGCTTCTTTCGAGAGGGAAGCTATGGAGGGAGAAGCACTAGCAGTAGATATTGGATTGGATGACATCTTTGAAGGTGATGTCGAACATGCAGCAGAGGAGCCACCGCCATCTACTACCAGGTTGGAGCCACAGTCGCAGCCTTCTAGGAGGAGCGAGGAGACGCAACCGAGTGTGGGGACTAGTAGAGGCAATAGACCCTCTCCCCAATATTTCTCTAGAACGGGGAAGAGGAAAATGTAAATTATTGTATATTGTAACTTGCATAGATATGAAATTTATGATGATAATTTTCAATGACAATCATCATAAATTCATAGCACTTATCAGCCGGTTGTTGTATTCGCATGATGATGCGATTTTGTATTGTATTTGTATTCAAATCTAATAGAAAACACTTCTCCAACATTTTATAAACTCATTTGATACATTTTGTAGCTATATTTTGCATAAAATTTATGTTTTTTAAAGAAATTTGCGTATTTTTTAAGTTGTCAAATATTCATAGTTTTTGCCAAGTCAATTTTTTTTGGTTTGCTATTTGGAATACGAGTATGCGAACTATGGTGTGTGATAAATCATGATTGCCTCCAAATACTTGAATATTTGTGATGATCTCATAAATCAATAGAGTAGAACAATTTTCCACTTTTCATTAGCCCACCTAACCGCATAAAGTATCTGGACTAGTACAAGTTGGAAAAATAAAAACACATGCAAAATTTGTAAGAACCTAGGTTCACATGAACTAAAAAGCAAAATATATCCTAAAAGAGGACCCCCCTGAAGACACCTTAAAACAAAGAGTCTAGAGAAGGCGTGTAACTTTAAAGAGGTAGAAGATGAAAGAGATTTCCTTTAAACCTGCCTGCTATATAAAAACAAGTTACCATCCTGGCATGTCTTCCTGACATAATGACGGATAATATTCATGAGCATGAAACTTGTCCAAGAAGATAAAGATTCAGGAAACAATACGACATCAAGGTACAAATAGAAGTATCAATATGAGTCACCAAAAATCTATTGGAATCATAGTCGATCGAGATATAATTTTCAATCTTAATAAGCTTAAAACAGATTAGTAATCTGACACTAAATCCCTTTTGACTTGCCTTGCAACTAAATGAAGAGTAAAAATTCATACGGATTACTTAAACAATGACAGGTCATGTTATATGACATTTGCCTTTCAAAACACTATTTTCAAGTAGAGGCAAATTATCTTGCTTAAGGGATAAACACCAAGGGAACAAAGATGGCTTGGGGAGAAAATAAAACTAAGGAAAGAAGTGACCCAATAAATACTTGCATAGTCAATTGAGGATCTACAAAGTTTCAAAAAGAGGAATTATGTTGCATTGCAGACTACCATTTATTACTAGATTAGTAATAAATCTCTGCTTTTGCTTTCAACAAATTGTATATGAGTAAGGTGTACGCCTTTAGCATCGGTAAATGACACAAATCAACTGCTTTGAATGACAATTTTCAAATCATTATCATTCTGGACACATATTATCTCACCCAAAGTTTGAAATTCAGAATTAACATTGAAAAATTAATTTTTCTAATTGCTTTTAGACATAGAAGGGCTATAATTGAATATGATTAAATATGAAACATCAATAGTTACCAAGATTTGTATGCTCTGACATAATGACAACCTTCCGCTTCCTATGCATGAATGTCTGGGAACCTGTTGACTGTATGACTAAGTTGGAATGCGCAGATTTTGTTTCGGATTTTAACAAGCCTATGTAAAAGAGCTTGCAAGTCTTTATGAATTGAACTCGTTTGGAAGCCACACTCAAGTACCCTTCAAACCAAGTATGCCACTGCACCAGCTATGTATGGTTGTACATTCAGAAAAACCCAGAATGGACCTGCTAGATGATAAATTTTAGCTTTGGAATTAGGACTATCTGTATGTAAATCGCATTTTTTGATTGATCTACCTGCAAAGTTTTAAACATCAATTTGAAATCATTGTACAGAAACTTCAAGGTTCCAGAAAAGCTCTAATAAGATCTCACCTCACAAAGGTTGCCCAACTAATGTGATTGTAGATTGACATAAAAAATTAATTGATCTAAGCCGTAGTTCCATGTGTTGTCAATTTTAAAACACTTCAAATTCTCTTTTGGAAATGAATTCAAATCAAGCTTTATCATGGTTCCTAAACCTCTGATCATTAACCTTATAAAATAGTATCTTTGTTGGTTATATAGAAAATGTTTTAAAAATCGGAACCGGACTCGGAACCACGTCCCACTGGACTGGAACCGTAATCGGAACCAGACCGGTTCAAACTTTATGAACCGGTTTACTAAAAAATACATAAAATTTTACATTTTTAATGAAAACAATATATTTGAAAGATTCCAAAACCATGATTCCAACAATTACACACAAAATATGCAAAGTTTGCTCTTGTATATATGTATGAAAGGTGTTTATAGCAAAATGGCACGAAGTGTCCAATACACAATACATATATCATATATGAGATTCCGAAACAAAATACATAAACAATGAGGCTCTAAATGGCCTCCATAGTCCAGACTCCAAAAAAACAACATGCTATGATCATTGATACATTACAAATACTACAAGTTACATGTAGAAGTGTTTGAATTCTCTAGAATAAACTAATGACATCAATGATCAATCATCAAACTCTGCACCACTGCTGGAAGAATGGGATCCTCAAGGTCATCCTCATCAATATCATCACCGTTCCTTGACTCGGACTCATCCAAACTCCTCAGGTACATCTGCAACAACTAGTATTGGCACGTAGTAGCACGAGTGCGACTAGTGCCTGCTTGCTCATGACGATGGCGGCGGTGCTACTAATGGTCATCATCCTTGATCCAAACCCATCCACCCCAAGTCATCGGGATCAAACTCTGTTGGCTGACTCTCCTCTACCCATTCTGAGGTTGGATCTATATCATCCAAGACAATGGGATCAGTATCAGGTGTTCGGTTCAGTAACTGGTTGTGCCTTAGCCGAAGGTTGTACTGCACAAAGACAAGATCATTCAACCGTTGTTCCCAAACGGTTTCTCTTCTTCGTGTGAATCCGCTCAAAGACAGACCAGTTGCACTTCACATTGGAAGAAGCACTGCAAGTTTGGCTTAGGATCCTAATTGCAAACTTTTGCAATTGAGGACACTGACTACCAAATGAATCCCACCAATGTGCTGCGATAAAAAATGTAAATGTTTAAACAATGACGATAAAAACAAAAGTTAAAAATTAATTCAAACTTATAACTTAAAGGCCAAAAAGCGTAATTCAACAAATTAGACTTATGCTAAAAATTCATGATTATTCATTAAAAAGTTTAATCAAATGAACTTCAAAAAACTTAGAATTGCTTACCTGGTTGGTCCACATCCCTTGCAATCTTTGCAAGGTTTTTCCCAAAGGTACCTGTGGCTCTGCTGAAGAAACTGATTTGTCGGTGAACCTCAAGTTGTTGCATCTCATTAGGGACCATGCGCTCTAGGCACTCGTACAAACCATCTTTTACTTCTCCTGTTTGATCTTCTCCAAGTTGAGCTCTGTAATGATATTTTGGGTTCAAGAAATACCCAGTTGCATGTATAGGCCATGGAGTTGATTGTTCCATCTATTATCGATGATCTCCCATATAGGCCCATACTTAGTTACCCTGTCTTTGTATGTTTCCCTTATCTGCTCCTTTGCCTGATCCATAGCCTCATAAATATAGCCCATGGCTAATTTTTCCCCATCCACCAACCACAACACCTTAACAAGAGGCTCAACAATTTTCACAATCTCTGTTGTTTTTTTCCAAAATAAATTGTCAAAAACTTTCTTTTTGTGTCTTTCCCATCTTGTTTCCAGCTCCACTTTGATGCATTCCATTCATCACTTGAAAACATCTTTTTCAAGTTCTGTTGTTGGGAAATGAGAGATTGCAACGTGAGGAAGTTTGTTGCAAATCTCGTGATGGCTGGCCTAACAAGTTCTCTGCCCTCAGTGTTCTTCCTCATTAGGTTCAATACCCATGAGTGATTATAGATGTATTTGGTGATGCTCTTGGCATGCTCTACAGTGTTCTTGATCCAATCTTTTTTCCCTATATCCTCAAGCATGAGGTCTATGCAATGTGCAACACATGGAGTCCAAAATATTGTTTTGTGTTTAGCCTCTAACATCTTACCAGCAAGAACATAGTTAGAGGCATTATCTGTTATGATTTGTACAACATTTTCCACCCCCACCTCTACAACAATCTCATCCAAAAGCTCAAACAATAAATTTGCATCTTTCACCCTATCAGATGCATCAACCGAGTTCAAAAACATAGTACCTTGTGGACAAGAGACAAGGAAATTTATTATGGTGCGGTTCTTGCCATCACTCCACCCATCTGACATAATAGTGCATCCTGTTTTGGCCCATGAAACTTTACAACTCTTCAAATATTCATCTATGGATGCAACTTCTTTCTTCAAAAGAGATCCTCTCAAGTCATGCATACTAGGGCCTTTGAAGCCCTTACCAGCAAAAGCAACAATGGAATCAAACATCGGCTGGTAATAAGGTGAGCGGGCAGCATTGAAAGGGATATCTGCATCATACCACCATCTAGCAATGTACTCAAAAGTTGCTTCTTTGTATTGCTTCTTCCAATGGTTATCCAAGGTAGGCTAATTTTGTGTTGGCATGGAGGCACTAGCAGTGGCAGGTGTGGAAGATGGAAAAAAAACTTTGAATGTTCTTTCTTTTTTTTGAGGCCGGTTTTCTTGACTATGAGTGGATGGGGGAGGCATATACCGAAAGGGGTCTCTAACATTCACAGAAGGGTCAGAGCAAGATCCTTCAACACTTGAGGCATGTTCCCTCCTCCCTATTTCAGCTTCCATCTCTTTTTGCCTAGCCTTCTCTTCTTATGTTTTTCAAGCATGTTTTTCATTTCCAACCTAATGGGTCATCAATATCAGGTGCATCACATGGGGTAACTTGGCCTCTTTGACCAGCCAAGTGTTGTTTCAACCTATGAATCCCCCCCCCCCCCCCTTGATGTGTTTCTTACAATATTTACAAAAAACTTGATTATCAATTGTGTCTGCATGGGCCCATGTAGGGTCTTTTGATTTGGGGGCCATTGCAAATGCAAACAAATATGAAAATGCAAATAAAAAATAAATAAATTTCCTATTTCTTTTTTAATAAAATTTACAAATAAGGGGCAAGTTTAAAATTTAACATACCTTTCAATGTGCACACAAATGAGGTGAAGAAATGCTCCAAGCTTGTATATGGCACCACAAAGAGCCTTCCAAATGTAGATGTAAATGCCACCACAAAGAGCCCACACTTGATGCCAAACAACTCCAAATGAACACTATTCAAGGCTGCCCCAATCCTCCAAATCCTTGCAAATAAGAGAGGTGCTCACAAATAGAGGTGAGGTGCTCACAAATGGATGCCAATATCACCACAAAGAGCCCACAAGCAATGCCAAACAAGCTCCAAGCCTCCAACTTCCAAGCTCACTACAAAAAATAAACTCTTCAATCTTATGCTCACAAATGCTCACAAATGCTCAATGAGAGAGGTGTGAAGTGATAGGGGGGGGGGGGGTGTATTTATAACACCAAATTAGGGTTTAGAGACAGAATAAAAAATAAAAGAAAACAATTAAAAAAAGACGTTTTTTTTATGCTGGCAGCCGTATAACTACAAAACTTTTGAATGGACCGGCCGGTTTAGGACGGAACCGGACCGGAACCATGACCGGTTTTAGCCCAAAAACAGTCAACCGATCCGGTTTGCATAGCGGTTTGAAAAATTATTAAACCGGTCAAACTGGCCGGTTCCGGTTCCGGTTTGACCGGTTTTTAAAAGCAGTTGAACTTTTTCGTAACACAAGGAAGTGTTCCGTAGTGGCCCTGATAGTGAAAATGGATCTTTGATACCTTCACACATTATGGAGGCATGTGGAAGTGCTAGAGCTCATTGGATGAGATAGGTAAGGTGTCCGTGTTTGAGACGTGCCCCCATTGTGGCACCACATTTAAGTCCACATAGCTCCTTTTGGCCTTTTTCGAAAGACTCATCTAACTGCTTATCAAATGGGACTTGGGCATTAGAAGCATGTAAAAGGTGGAGAAGAATAAATAGCTAGTTGTTAAAAGAGCAAGAGATGAAGGCTAACTTTGAAATTGTTCTAGAGCTCGCTCTAAAACCATTTCTTTGCAGCTTGGGCTTGGGAAAACCACCAACCCTTGCTCATCATTCCATCCTTTCATTGAAGTCATAGTTGAAATTGTTGAATTGAAATCTCCTTTTGATGAAAATCCCCACACCTCAAGAAAGAGAACAAAAGGATTAGAAAAAGCATTCAACATTGCTATATGAGAGAAATTGCAGATGAATTGGTGGCTTGGTGTATTTAAACATGTGGGCACCATTCCAACAATGTCTTAGGTCACACATATTGGCACAAATGGTGAGGATCATTAATGAAGGCACCACATGGGTATACAAGAAACTATAATAAGTTTCACACATCTCTTTTGGCAAAAGAAGTGAGAGCACATACAAGTTAGGATCTTTAAACCGATTAGAGATTCTTGGAAGGATTCAAGAGTGTCTATTATATCGATGGATGGAAAGTTACATACCTCTTATCAACATTGATGCAGTAAGCCCTAAAGGGGCAATGTTTTTTAAGGTTGTTGATTGTGAGGGGGAAATAAAAGATGCACAATTTATTGCAAACATTCTAATTACTAGGCTATTGAGTCGTGGGCCCTCAAAACATTGTCCAAGTCATCACAGACAATAAAAAAATTGCAAGGCAACAAGGTTGATAGTAGACAGTAAATATGAGCACATTTTGGACACCATGTGCAATACACTTCCCCAATCTGATGTTGCAGAAGATTGGGAAAATCCCATGGATTGAGAAAATATACACAAAGGCAAACGAAATTCAAATGTTTGTCACCAACCATCACATGTCTCAGGCCATTTTCAGAAGATTCTCGAGGTTAGAGCTGTTGAAGGTAAGGGAACAATTCATTAGTTTTAAGTTTTCAAAGTTTTTCATTTTAATATTTAGTTTTAAATCAATTTGTACTGTTATTGAATTATTTTCATTCCTTTTTAACATATTTTTAAGTTGTTGAGACTAGATTTGCCTCTCACACACTCGTCTTGAGACGACTTGTGAAGGTAAAACATGCTTTGAGCAGCATGGTGATTGACAATGTTTGGACCCTTCTCTGGAGGGTGGAAGCAAATACAGAGAGAGCCCAAAAGATAAAGGCATGGATCCTTGATGATGATTGGTGGGCAAAAGTTGAGTATTTGTTGAGTTTCACAAAGCTGTTCTTTGGTATGATTATATTTGTAGACAAAGATAGTGCTTGCATGGAGAAATTTATGATGGCATTGACTCCATGCTTGAGAAAATGAAAGAAATCATACAAGCCAAAGAGAAAGACCCTGAGAAAACTTCTATAATGAAGTTAAAAGTGTGGTCATGAAAAGGGGGAACAAAATGACCACTCCATTGCATCTCCTTGCTTATGCCTTAAATCCCAAATATTATAACAATGAAATAGTTGGGTTACCTGGTAGGCAGCCACCATATGATGAGTAAGAGGTTGCAAATGGGACTAGGGCAACATTCAGAAGGTTGTTTCTTGATCCATCTGTATCTAAAGCAATCCGCAATGAGGTGGGGATGTTTGTATCTTCATAAGGTAGCATGGGAGAGGTAGAGGCTCTTTGTGACAAACGTCCACCATGAATCCAATCAAGTAGTGGTAGTACATAGCCATGATGTCAAGTACCTACAACCTGTTGCCATTGAACTGCGCTCACATGTATAAAGTTTGTTTTTTGATATTAAAAATTAAAAATTAAGATGATAACGCTCATTTTTGTATATTAATAATACTTTCAAATATCTTTTTGTAACAGGTGGCTAGTAATTCTTCACAGAGCAAAACTAGAGTACTTATGGCTTCATCCACTCAGCCAAACGGACCATGTTAGCATCCAAGAAGGCTGAGGATTTGGTATACGTACATTCCAATTTGTGCCTCCTAACATACAAGACGGAAGAGTATACTACAAGTCCTAACAAGTTTTGGGACATTCAACCTGAAAATCCACTGGACTTTGAAGCTTTTGTTGCTTGTTTGTCCAATGTTTCACTACTTGGCATTGATGATGAACTTCCACAGGAGCCCTTCACAAGGGTTCGACAGTGGAGCTAAGTGGGAGTGGAGTTGCAAGTGCCATCCATGAAGATGATTTTGAGGATCATCTAGATGATATGTTCTAGGAATTTAGCCCTAGGAAACTGAAAGTGGAAGCAAGTTGAGAACTTGAATGTATTAGTTATTAACTATTATGTTTTTAACATTATGAATCAATACAAACTCAAGTCTCAATTCTCAAAAGTATTGGAAATAAAGTTTTGGCATGTTCTATGAATGATTGTAAGCCCCAAATTTCAATAATATGCAAATTTATAATTACCTTAAATTTATAATTTTACATATATATATATATATAACCCAGCAGCATACCATACCCGAAGTTTTTAAAAATTTGCCATATCAGCTTACCGTACCCGTACCGAAACAGTCTCAGTTTTCAGCAATTTGAATCAATGAGATAAGCTGTGTTTGTGTAAGCGCCTACTTCACCTATTTCAAATGGACGAAAATATAATTGAGGACAATTTGAGGACCAAAACCTTTCCAAAGGATTGGTATTGTATGCCGAGTCTGATTTGGAAAACAATAAATTATCATTTTGGTTGTATATTTATCAATGGATTTGGAGGCAATAATACTATCAATTTCCGAAGGGAATCGACCAAAGGCCCCCTACATTGTTTGCAAGCATATGTGATATGCATGAGAAAGGAGAATAGTCAAATCAAAGATGGAATTCGGAGGGAGGAGCTTATTCTGAAGGACATATAGTGGTTAAAAATGGCACAAGAGGGTAGCAAAAGTTTTCTGAAGGAAAGCGTCTGCCCACCACAAATTCAAGCTTTGAAAATCGTTGAAGTCCAGGGTTGTCCAACATTGTTTCCAGTCCCAATTCTTTAGATTTCAACAATTGATTTGTTTTTGCAGAGTTCCTTAATAATTTTGAAGAAATAAAATTCTATACCACATCAGGTGTCTAAACATACATGGGATCTTCAAACAGATCAAAAGAAAGACATGAAAAATGTAAGCTAGTTCAAAGGACACTTTTGAGGCCCAAAAAGCATCTCCAAATATTTCCTGCCCTAGGAAGGGGAGTCTGTAGATTGAATAATTGATATCAGCCACTGAGGAGGAAACTTAATTTGATTTTCTGAAATTTACATCTGTTTTGAAGAATTTCCGGAGTAGTAATTATAAAAGGGACAATTGGCAGCGATGATAAAATAAACCATATTTGCAACAATTGGTAAATCAGGTGGCATCTAAGTCAGCAATTGAATTCTTCCTTAAACCAACAACTTTGAGTGGTCGAAAATGGGTTACAGGTTTACACCAATCTGCTACAGCAAAAAGCAGATGACACAAGAAGCAATTGTAAGAAAATTGGCACTTATGAAGCTAGTTTTGTCAATAAAATAACAAGGAACTAGCTGAGTAATTTCACCAAAGTGCAGAAGTTGAAAACTAGGATAACCAAATGCTGTCAAAATCTTTCCTCTGTATTCAACATTGTAGTCAGTCTCTCTTGAATAGAAACCTTTCTCTGTTCTTTATCATATTGATTGCCGAAAATTGTACCAACAGTAATGTAATGTCCCCAAATGGACATTTTTTACCACACTTGGATTTTAGGCAAATCCAATACCAAAGCAAGCTTATAAAGAAATATTTATTAAATCACTGTATGTTGGTCTGAATAATTAGTCATAAAATGCGACTAGAGTTGATTGCAAAACCTCTACAAAACAGCAATAAAATAAATGATTTTCCACTCTAGATTGATTTCCTGATTTTTAACAACCCATACATGCAAAAGAACTCAGATTTTTAGAGGAACAAGGAGCTGAAATATTACTCAGAAATATGCAGACCAATATGACTGAAAATGGCACTTTATAACCCTTTAAAAATTTTGGAGACAAACTATTTTGATTCACAAAAATCAGATTAACAATTGGCAACACAAATCAGACTTGAAATGTCTCTCATGCAACACAGATCAGCCAAGAAGTGGGTCGCTCCACCTATGATAAACAGAAGAACAACTGCTACAAACTTGTTCCACAAACCCTTCTACAAATCTGCTTATTTGCTGCTGAAATAAACTGAGAAATCTTTGTAATCACAATGGATAACCCTAGGTAGGAAATCCTCAAATACTCTAAAGAGGGTTTTTGTCCTCTAGAGGCAAATACAAAGGGTTTTCATCCTTAGAATAATTTAGACAAAAGCTCAAAGCTTCAGATACAATTCAGAAATTAGATAATTAATAATCAAGTGTGTCTCCAACACAAGTCGACTTGTCCTTTTAAAGAAGGAAGTGACCCAAAGTATCCACACATGAAACCAATCACTTTTCTCCTCCACTAAATGTTTTCTTCTCTCCATTTTTCTTCTCTAGGCCAAGTCGCATTTTCTTAGAAGGTATAACTTTTGGCCCATAAACCTTTTGCCTTTTTCTATGCTCTTTTGCCTCCTTAGTGCAAGTCGCAATTTTCTAGAAATAAACAATTTTAGCTAAGTGCTTTTATCATTTGGTTCACTTTTCTATTTTTATTAAGTCCATGATAATTTATTAGAAATGCTTTCATATTTTATTTATTGTTTTGGCACTTTATAATAATATATTAGGACTTAAGTCTCCTTTTTAAAATTCTCCTTAGCCGTCGGGAAGACAAAATAGGCTAAGGGTCTTCAACTGGGATGGGGATATTACAAGGCAACTATTGCAAAAATTCAAACGAGCTAGAATTAGAAAAGGTCAAGAAAATCTTTTAAAAAAGGGGAACTGCCAAAGCCAGGGAAGAAACGACAATTTCCTACCAATACAAGCTGCTTAAACAAGCCCAAAATCACATGATCGATGTGGGGAATGAGAATTTAAGCCATTCATTGACAGAATTTGAGAAAGAAAATGTAAGTTCGTGAATTTAGCTAGAGTAGTTAAAGAATCCATCTCAAGAACAGTTCAACTTTGAGGTTCGCAAATTCAACACGGATCAGCTAAACTACATGAGGGAACTGCAGATTCGGTACATCACAAAAAGCCATCTAATACAGAGCCCCAGCAAGAGCAGTTTAGTGAGGCCTTGAGCAAGGCCCAAAAGATGGTTATGGCAGTTAGGGAAAGTACATGTGAAGCAAGTTTGTTCAGGGAAATTCGGATAGTACACTTCTTACCCACCTCAGCGAGGATCTGACAGTTCAAGGGGGGGCAGTGTACACAGCTTAGTGGGTACCTGAGTAGATTGGTCATCACAAAGAAACAAGACTATGATTAAAGACATCTTCCCCACTACAGTGAGGAGCTGACAAACATGACTCGATCTAAATTGTCGGGGCAGGATAGTGTAGGCAGCTTACTGGGTGCCTGGGTAGATTAGTCATCACCAAGTAACAAGATTATGGTTGAGCCGTCTAAAGACATATTATGAAGATTTAATATTAGGTATTGTTATGGTTACGTAAAGGTATCATCCACACCTTTGATGACAACCTAGAGTCATATTTATGTTCACTTGTTTTCGTATTGAAAGATTATCTTTCTATTGCAATCCGTAGTTTTTATTTGCATACATTGCTAGTTGTGCATTGCTTTTATATTCTATTATTTGTTACTGCTTATAGTACTTTCTAAATAGCCTATAGGCTATAAAGAACACTCTAGGGTACATGCATGTTATCAGTGAGCCACATCAAATGACTTAAATACCCTAAAATTGGTGTGAGCTAAACAATTAGACAACTATGGGATAGAATGAATGCAGTATCCCTAACTGCGTATGACTGACATTCATACTAGAAGCAACAATAAGCCTATCCGAGGTCTAAGAAGGCCTTGGAATTTGATGGCAGACAGCGGAACTAAAGCGAAGTTAGCATGCAAAGGGGTTATAAATGACCATAAAAAATCGACAGGATCATCATCAAGGAATGTTCAGACACTAAATGCAGTATGCTGCTCCTAGACTGGCAGTTTTGGGACTTTGGCCATCTTCAAAATAATCAGGCTACTTTATAAAAAATATTTAACTGGTTTTGTAGTTACTTTACATGTGTGATAAGCATTCAAGGTTCGTAAAATTTGGACTAGCATAATTAGCTCAATTCAAATATAAAATATATCACATACTATATAGCAATTATAGGCATGCCCAGAGAATCTACATCCTATGACAAAATTGCCAGTTTAGGACATCTAGTGCAAGGTGCATTTCATAATCCACATTATGGAGCAAAACAAACCTAAACTTAAGGCATCTGTATATTTCTTAGAACAAGTATTAATGTCAAACGAGGGGTCCATCTATTAATGTTCTCTAGTTTTGCTACACGGAGGCATTACCATTACTCAATTTTAAGTCTCAGATTGGTTATGTTGTGTTCTAAGAGTTGGTTAATGCATGTGGCTCTTAATAACCATGCATACATATTTGGGACATCATAAGGCATAGCATGAAATCTCTTAAGAGTTTTATAGCTTCGAAAACTTTTCTGAGATATGATTGGATTGTAAAAAAATGTAGCTGATGATTTTGTTCCCCTTGTATGTGATATTTATATTGCTCGGACATAGGTTCTTGTCTTTGGCATGGTACTGATTCTCCCACATCATGGCAATGAAGTCTAGCCAAGAAGAAGCAACAACATTGGCACCATACCAATCACAAATTAATTATCTTAGCTTGGCTGGAATGCACTGAACCTCTCCATGATTTCCACCGATTCATTCATTGCCCAAAATAGATCATAAGAATCTTAATATTTGTCAATTTGCATGGTGAAAGAGACCCACTATGTTATGTAAGAGTCCAAGAAGTTATAGGGCACTAAGGGCTATGATGAGCCAAAACTGGTTTCGTACCTCATCTTACACAAGAGGGGTGAAGGTATCCATGTGCCATCCCATAAAATGTGTTTGGTGGAAAAAGTTGTTAGGGGCAATGTGCAGGACTTTTAGTCACTCCTCTATTTTAAGGGGAAACTTCCCTCTTCTACTCACCTATGGAAATATATAAGGATTAAATTTACAGGTATGTCTTATAAAAGTAAAGGGAGCAAAAGGATTTATATGAAAGGGTTTCACCATAAATGCTATACGTAGGGAAAAAAATCTATGCAAAAAGAAAATGACACCATTAAAGGAGTATGTAATATCCCCTTCCCAATTGAAGACCTTTGGCTTATTTTGTCAACCCGACGGCCAAAGGGTGATCACAAGGGTGGCTTAAGTTACAATAAATTATTATAAAGTGCCAAAAGAAAAGAAAGAAAAGTAATAAAGCACTTATATTAATTTATTTAACTTAATTATATAAATGTAGAAAGAAAAAGCACTTATTGAATTTGTAATCCCTATAGAAAGGTGCTACTAGCCTTGGGAGCAATTATTAGAGGTCCAAATACATTTTGTATTCTCCCTAGGAAAAATGGCGACTTGCATTGATGAGGTGGTGTCCCCAGATTTCACCCTGAAATCTGAGACTACCCCATGTAAAAAAATTTGTTCTTTTAAAATAATGGGTCGTTTTGTGTGTTAATTGCAAGAAAGTGTCTGTATTGTGTCAAGATTTTCCCAAAGAGTCATATTAGCCAATTTCACCAAATACCCAAATGTCCAAAATTGTTATATTCTGTCGCAGAGATTTGCCACGAGAAATTTGTATTTAATTATTCTGAGCCCCATTTGAGGCAAATTGTGCTCCGGTTTAGCCCTGTTGTGATCTTACATGTCAATATTTCCATATACCAGTAGGTTTTTAACCAGGAATGAATCCTGGGCTTTATTTGTGACTTTTGGCAACGTTTTGTGTTTTTGGTGTTTTCCTGTTTTGTTTTCTGTGAAATTTCTCTGGATCAATTCCTTTGCCGATTTGATCTGAATATTTACCTCCATCTTTTGGATTTTCTCCAACAGACCAGCATCTTAGATCTGATGGTCTTCATTGTATGCACACCCTTGCTCTTGGAAAGCTCCATAGCCAAACTGACTTTGGCACTGCTGTTCATATGAGTATGCATGCTGATTTGGAGGATTTGTTCAAAACGCTGATTGGAGGTAGGAATATACTGCTGTTGTTGCATGTGAAATCCATGATGGAAATGAAGTCATGATTGCAGCAACTCCTCATGGAATGGAAAAGAATGAAAATAGCATGGGAATCCTTAGAAAGATGGATGACCCTAACATGTATGGAAACGTTGGAGAATAATGCAAGCCATTTCGCATTAGAAACTGGGTTGCTTGAAACGTCAGATCTGGCCAGTACCACGTGCCAGAGATGTGTCTTGCAAGTGCTCTCTCCAAAGGCTGAAATCTTCACAGGAATTCAAGATCAACCTTGCAAAAGATGAAGTGAATTTCACCATCTAAGGTCCCACCGGGCGTGCCATAAACTGTTACGTGCAAAATCACAGCACCCCTGGATCGCACATCAGGCTTCTAGGTTGATGTTCAGGCATCCAGTGTGATTGCACAACATGGAAACCTCTCTCCAAGCGTGGGACTTGTAAAACCGATCGAGAGGGAATCTCCATTTGAAGGCTGGTTCCTGCTCCGTAAACTACCTGCCACAAGCTATTACATGTGTCAGGCATAGCTAATCTAATCCATGGGATCTAACCATTGCCAAGGAGATAAAGAGAGAGAGAGAAGGGAAAATTTCTTACAACTTGGACACGTGGCACTATTTTACGGTGACTACGGGCCAGAGAAGGAGAACTGTTGGACATCTATCGAAAACTTGGTATTTTTCACTTTGGGACAAAAAGAGGTGAGCAATTCTCCCACGCGATGGACAGATGCATCACAGTGCCACAAGGCATAGATTTCACACAGATGCGTGTCCCAAAACTCCATAAACACAGCTCCAGATCTGCAGTTGAACGTTGGAAACAATTTCATAAATTTTCCTGCAATGAAGATGAGGCAAGAAGAAAACAAGGCAAAAATTGATTCGAAAGGATGGCTCTTTCGGATTTTCGCATCACAAAACACGTACCTTTGTTGCTTCAGAAGTTTACACAGAACTATCTGGGACATCTCCAAACTTAGTAAAATGGCAAAAAAAAACGCCATTACAGAGTAGGGATCCGAGTTCGAACGTCCCATTTGTCCCGGACTGCCTAGAGACTAGAAAAGAAGCCGAGTTTCGAGCAGATAGAATCGAACCCAAGCTCTGGTTTTTTGCAATTTTTTCAAATGAGCCAAATCGTTGGCTTTTACATTACTTGGATGGGAGAGTTAGAAAGAAGCCGAGGGGACCCCAGAAAACGTGATTTTGGAAAACGTGCAAGCCCATTCCTACATTGACTGCAGGACTGCATTAACTCAGCATGGAGGAATCTTACCAACCCATTACCCTGTCACTTTGAGTGAATTTTGGAGGAGACATGCGTACCCATGGTGAGACCTAATTTGTAGCCACCTTCTAATGTCACTGTCTATGGCTAGTGCAGAACTAAGAATGCGACTCCATTAGCATAAAAACGGAGTTGTTGAAAGGTCGCTTCTGGCCATTACCACACGTCAGGGGCCAAGTTCACTCAGGGATTTTGAGGTCTTCAGTGCTTGTACAAGCAAAACTCGAGATTGATCCCAGAATCATGTAGAGCATCTCAACAGCTTTCCGTTGATACGTAAAGAACGTGGAAATCTGAGCTCTGGATCAAAAGGGATATGGCAGATCTGATAGATTTAGGAGCACAGATTTATTATCCCTTTAACGGATTTTGGAAATTTTTGCCCTATGCTCTGAGCACTTTCAGTGATGACTATCGTGACATAGGATTTATGTACGCGCCATTTGGGACCCAGAAATACTTAAGCCATCTAAGGAAGGAATCCTTCAGTGCGAAGATGTGTAGTCTATTAGCAATACCACAAGTATTGCTTGTGATAATTGGGCTCATAGTACTTATGAGATGGTTGGATACAAAGTAAGGAGCACATTTGTGAGGAAAATCAAACCTCGTTGCGTCAGTAGGATAGGTAACAACTCTGTACCTTTGTACGCTAGGGAAGGAGACCCTACAATATTCCTGCATGCCATGGAGGAACATTGGATAGACCAGTAGGAAAGAAGAAGTATGTTAGCATATACCCTATGCAGGACAACAACATGCTGGTGGGTGGTTCAGAGGGATAATATTATAGAATGGAATGAAGTTAGGACTACTCTTACAACTCAATTTTCCAGGAGTAATGCACCTACTCAAATATGTACATATCATGGTAATCAACCTGTTTAGCACCACATTTAGCAGTGTGAGAGGATCTAGACAGAGGGGCAGGGAGCTTTACAACCTTCGATCTGGGTAAAAAACATTTATTCCACTTTATAAGGTTTCACACATGCTTGGTATGTATATGCAAAGCTACATAGAGAAACTAGAAATTGGCATGAATTGATTGTAGGTATGGTCCATAATTTTGACTACTTCTCTACTAAACCTCTAGTACAAGAGGAATTAAAGGTTATAAAGTGGTTAACTATGGGATATAGTGCAAAGGAGGAAGAGCTCATTTAGGATTTATTTTATGAGAATGACTCAGGGGTGCATTTTGATGAAGGAACATAGACATATGCCATGCTACTTAAGCGTGCTTGCTTTGAGAAAGAAAAAGGGAAGATGATATACATAGTGTATGATGAATAAGTAGAAAATACTGATATAGATCATTCAGAATGTATGCACGAGGTCTTGGACAGTGCAGATAACAAACATGTGTTCCTATCATGAACCTATGAGGACAAAGAAATTGAATATTGGTACAGATGCTAAACCTAAAGAGGCAATAATTAGAGATTATTGATCTAAATCTGAAGTAGATTAAATAGTAGATTTGTTTCATGATTTTTTAGTACTTATTTCTTAGGGGCTACCATGAATTTAAAGGAGTACATGAAACATTAGGAGAGATGAAGATAAAGCTTAAGAAAGGTGTGCGTCCAGTCAGGAAGAGACCCTACATGATGAACCCTAACCTACGCATAAATATCAAATAAAAATTTGACAAGATGTTGAAGTCTGACATCATCAAACCCCTAGAAGGATCAAAGTGGGTTAGCCCCATGGTTATCAGTATAAAGAAATATTGTCAGATTAGGATTTGTGATGTACTTTTGGTCTAAAAAACACACCTATTATATTCTTACGAATAGTTGTTCAAGCATTCCAGGACTTTATTCACATCTTCTTGCAAGTTTACCTAGATTATTGGATGGTGTATGGACTGGTTAAGGATCATTGTGACAATTTTTTATTAATATTTGAAAGATGTAGACAGTTAAGCATATCTTTGAACATCAAGAAGTGTGTGTTTGCTACACCTTTTGACACTTTTCTAGGGCACATCATCTATAAGGAAGGTTTTTTAGTATATCCAGCTAAGGTTGCAGTTATTGTTGTCTTGGAAGATCCTGCCAGTCAAAGTGTGGTGTGTGGATTCTTGGGTCACACTAGTTTTATAGAAAATTTATTAAAGGATATGCTAAGGTTGTCACACCCTTGGAAGAGTTACTAAAAGTAAAAGGGGCATTTTATTGGGGAGAACAACAGTAGTGTGCATTTGATACATTGAAGGAGAGACTTACTACAATGCCTATTCTGTGTTTTCCCTCATGGGACCAACCACTTCATGTACATGTGAATGCCTCTGGCACAACCATTAGCGTGGTATTAGATCATCCTAGAGAAGGAATTATAGATCATCCTATCTATTTTGTTAATAGAAAGTTGACTCCTGCAGAGCAGAATTATACAACTACTGAGCACGAAGACTTTTCAATGATCTATGCACTACATAAATTCAGACAATACCTTTTAGAAATACCATTCATATTTTACATTGATCACATGGAATTGAAATATTTGGTAAACAAGCCTATTTTACAGGGGTGCATATGTTGATGGGTGCTTTTATTCTAAGAATTTGATTTCACAATTGTGGTAAAACTACGTAAAAGTGATTATGTCCCAAACCATTTATCATGAATTCAGTTGGGGGAGGACACACAAACATTTGAAGATACAATGTCGGATGCACAATTATATAGGTTACAAAGGGGCCTTTGGACTTAGAGGATATTTCTATCTTTTTATGTATAGGTGTGGCACCAAAATGAGTGAAATCCTTGGAGAAGAAATAACTTGCAATTTGTGTGACGCCTTTTTTGTTGATTAGTGGTGACCTATACAAGTTAGGCCGAGATGAAGTATTGCATCGGTGTGTACTAGAGTATGAGTGCGCAGACATCATGGAAGAGGCTCATGGTGGTATTGCAGGTGGACACTATGCAGGTGACACCACTACATGCAAGATTCTACTTGTTGGATTATGGTGGGAGACCATCTATAAGGATTGTAAAGCATATTGTAAGGCATGTGATCACTATCAACATGTTGGTAAACCTGAGCAAAGAGATGAAATTCCTTTAAGACCTATTCCTAGTATAGAGCCATTTGATAAATGGGTTATAGACTTTGTGGGTCCTATTTCACCAGCCACACATAGAACTGGATCATGCTACATCATCACTTGCAAATATTATCTTACAAGGTGGGAAGAAATAACACATACCAGAGATTGTACAACAACTACAATAGCCAGGTTCTTATGGGAAAATTTTCTTCAAAGGTAGGGGTTCTTGATAAGATTAGTCATTGATAGGGGTACACACTTTTTGAATGAAATGATCAAGGTCCTATTAGATGAATTTATGATTGCGCACCATAAGAATACACCCTATCGTCCTCAGGAAAATGGGACTACTAGGGACATCAAAAATATTTTGAGCCAGAAATTGACAAAAATTGGTGACTTTGGAAGAAAATATTGAGATGATAAAGTTTCTGCCATGCTTTGGGCATATAGAACAACATACAAGAGGTTACACAAATCCACAACCTTTCAGTTGGTGTTTGGCGTAGAAGCAGTTCTTCCTATGGAACTCATGTTACCTTCATTGCGTATTACACACGCTAGAGTTTTAGCTGATGAGAAAGATTTGGAAGAAATAATTAATAAATTTATATAGTTGGATGAGATGCGTGCCATATCACGTTGGAGTTAGAAATAGGAAAAGGCTAGGTAGAAAGCATGGCATGATAGGAACATCAGGGAAAAAAATATTGAGATAGCACAGATGGTGCTTCTTTACGACACTAAGTTTCTACACCATCTGGGCAAGCTTCAAGTAAATTGGTTAGGACCGTATATTATCAATCATATGCTTTAATTAGGTGCTTTTCAGTTAGAGACACTTGAGCGAATACAGTTACCCAGTTACTTTAACGGGATTAGGCTGAATCCATACTATAAATAAGTCTTCTTGGTGTTTGTAATAAGGCAATGTTTGCATTTAGAGTAGGTTTTCATTTCTGTATTTTTGTAATTTTTTTTCTTTTCTTGTCGCTATGATTTGTCAATTTAGTTGGTGTTTTACGTAATAAGTGTGTTTGAGTGCTAGAAGATAATTTCCATTTGAAGAAATTTTATGTGAAGAGGACTACACAAACCAGTGGTGTGGGGTGACTGTTTACAAATTGGTACACATAAAGGAACAAACTACTATAGGTGTTATTCAAGTTTACAAAGGAGTTGTTAGAAAGGATACTTCTTTAATAAGATGACCATAGATGGGGATAAATGAGGGAACAATATAACATGAGGTAAGAAGTGATCATGGAGACTACCAAGGGAAGGTGTAGTGGTGAGGTACTCAAGCACATGGAAGCGTGCTGAGGAGAAGTATGAAACTAGAAGGTAGGAAGGCATGCTAGAAGGTTATAGCTAGGGAGAGAAGATGTAGCACATGGATATTGTAAAAATGGTCAATTAATGAGAGGATTTTTGGTTGGTGAAGGAGCAATAAATGCACTAAATTTTAGAAAATATATATAAGGACGTGATGTGGGTTCATTATTACCTTTGCTATCACAGGTATTTGAGCAAGCTGAGTGCAATCGAGCTGAGCAAGCCATATTGAGGTGCGGAGAGTGTGAAACCAGAGGTGGAGAGAGGATTATTGTATAGAAGAGGCTTGCATCCCCATTAGTGAAGGGTTTGAGTGAAGCAAAGGTGTTGAAAATAAGCTAGGGCATGTGGTTTTAAGATAGGTCATGCAGGTTCAATCTAGGGGTTGAGTTTGTTCATTATAGACAATGAAAAGGCATATTTTTATGATGGCACTAGAGAAAGGACTTGCAGCACACACGAAAGGAAATAAGAAGGTAGAAGATGAAGTTGAAATGGCTCCCTAGAGTAATTTTTCAGAAATGTAGTACCCAAACTGTGTTATAGTTAGAAAAGAGTGGGATTCTCACATCCGCAGGTGCTGAATTTGTAATTACAACCACCATACATCTGATAAAAAGAAAAAGTTGGGTGTATTATTAAGTACAAAGACCAACAAGCGCATTGTGGAGGATATGCCAGTAAATGATGATGTGTGGTAGAAATTGTTGAAGCGGGTAGGAGTTTATCAGTTGCATGATCTCCCATATTTTGGAAAGTATGAACCACTATACTAATGGCTGATGAGTAGGGTCCATAAGGACTTTTTCTATTTCTACGGATGAAGGGTTTGAATTACAATAGACCTGATTTAGACACTAATAGGATTGAAGGGCACATGGATAGAAATGTTTAGTGATTTGACTAATAAAGAAGGAATTGTAGAGACAAGAAAGGAGTTGGGGTATACTAAGGGTCCGTACAGAATGGACATTGATGAATTGAAGAAGGACACAATGGTGCAGGAAGCAACGCATTTGGTAACCAATTTGAATGATCAAGAGAGATGGTCACATGTGAATACCATGTGGCTGCATGTTGCGAAGAAAATGTCTCATGGACTAGTCTACAACCTAAGAAGCTACATTGCAGACACCATTTTTGAGGAAACGCACACATGAGAGAAGATAAGTTTTGGAAGTATCCTCCTTTCCCTTGTGTTTGTAGAAATTGGAGTGCCCGATGGGCCAAATAACAAGATTTGGGAGTATCCCATGGAAAATAAGTCCCTCACGGAGATATTTGACAAATATTTATGTGAAGGATCAATGAGTGGGCCATTTAAACAAAAGGTGGAGATGCAATATGACTGAATTTGCGTGAAATTTGAGGAAGAGTGGCGCATTACCAAGGAGATACCATTGGTGGTGGGAAAGGTGGAATAGTTTGTGGTGTACGAACATTTATGCATCATGAGATTTGTTATGATGGATTGGGCATTGAGCCCATGGTGAAAATTGTCATATGCCTTCACAATGCGCTACTTCCAAGAAGCATTCTACTAATTTACTAATGCACGCTAGATGAAATTTAATGTAGACAAGGTAGAATGTGACTACCACACTCTAAGGAAGGCATATGTTTATCCAGGTTGGGCTTCCTATATTGATAGGCTCATCTTATTTTCATAAGTATGAATCTAGTAAGCTTGTATATTGGAGATAGTGGAGACGTGCTCCTATAGCTTTAGCTTAAGCCTAAGTTGGAGAATAAATAATATGTAGAAAATGAGTTCATGCTCCTAGGGCCACCTAAAGGTAAACATACAATGGAGAACATGCCAGCCCCATAGCCTACAGAAACCATAGTGGTGGATGAGGAGGATGAAGAACATGAAGATAGTGGTGGCTTAGATCATAGAGGCCGAAGGCAGCCCACAGAAAAAGTAGAGACTAAACACATGGGTACTCCACCTCAGGTACAAGAAGAGGACAAATATTTTGATGTAGAAGTCATCCATGGGGAGTACCTCTTTAAAATGGTATTAAGAAGAATAAGGAACCAATGCGTGGGAACCCCATAGTCTGCGAGGTCATCACCATGACTCTGTCCTTAGAAAGAGACAACTGAGATGAAGAAGAGAAAACTAAAGCTAAATGATGAGGCAGAGGAGTCTGCAGAGAGTGCGCCTGGAACCCCTTTTTAGCTAGAAGATGTGTAAGAACCTAGGGATGAGGATATGAAGGATGAATAGTAAGGTTTGAAGGAGACAGAAGAAGAAGAACATGATATTTCTCAAAACATCGAAGATCAAACTCCAAACCTAAGAACTCAAGTTCCTAAGGGGCCAAGAACGAAGAGAAATATTGGGGAGCATGTTGGGCCAAAAATGAGCTATGTTGAGGACACCAGTAAAATTTTGTGTGCCCATTTACAGAGTATAATGGGTCTTAAGGGGTTGTATGGATGGGATTTAATGGACCTAGACATGGCCACTATGCGTGTGAGGAAACCACTATCCTTGTCTATGAACAATCGCATGGATGATCCTAATTTTGATGTATGTGAGGAGTCATGTGTGTCCTGAAGAATGAAGAAGGAACCGTAGAGTAGGAACATTACTATAAAGCCCAATCTCATGTCTAGTGAGTAGGTACACATTGTATTGGTTAAGGTATCTACAAAAGTGGTGCATACGAACATAGATAAGGATGCCACTATTAGAGAGCTATGAGAAGATAACAAGGAAAATATTGAAGAAATAACATGTCTAAAAGGGGAGAAGTACTTAGAAAATAAAATGAAGCCTTTATCACCATGGTAGAGGAGATTGGCGACTCTGTCTTGAAAGCAAGACCACACTTAGAGTCTAAGGTAATTAAGAAGTTTCCTTTAGCTATGCATTATGTGTGTACGTTAGTTGATTTGGTTCTTGAGGATGGATCGATTCACATGCTAGTGCCAAAATACCCTGAACAAGAAGCAGAGAGAGTAAGGGCCTCCATGATTAATTATATTTCATCGTACGAGGCATCAATCAAAATTTTACAGGAAGATCTTAAGAAAGTAGATCAAGATTTGAACATGTACGTAGCTCCAGATGTAGTGATCAGAATAAGAACTATATTGGATGATAATGAAGTTCTGAAAGAAATGAAGGATGAGAATTTAGGGCACGCAGAGAGATTAGCATTAGTAAAGAAAAAGTGTGAAGCCCTTGTAGTAGCACAACATCTACATAAGGAAAGGCTGGATGAGCTTGGAAATCTCATAGCACAAAAGACAGATCTTCTAGAAGGACAAATATCTACTATGGCTAATATTATAATAGTATTACAGAATGAAAAGGGAGAGATGACAAATAGTCCCTCCTCTCTAGTTCTTGACCTTGTTTGTATTCTTTTCATGAACTTGACAAACTTGGGCTTTTGAAACCAATGGATTTTGTCTCTTTGGGAGTTTCCAGATGTGCAAACTCAAGGATCCTTAAAAGCTAAAAACTTACAACAAGTGGACATCAATCTTGCTGCAAAAAATGGAAACTTCTTGGTCTCACCAGGCATGGTAAAATTGTTAGTGAAGAATCATAACATCCTTGTATGTCTACCACCAGATGGGTTGAGACTCTTAATGTGATTACATGATATGGAGCATATTTCAAAGTGTGGGACCTTGCGAGTTGAGAGAGATCTCAGGATTAAGGCTGGTTCATATTCCTCTATTCAGGTGCAAGAAAATAAATTGCAGAGGATATACTCTAAACCTACTCTATTTTACCAAGGAGACATGGTTGAGAAGATGTAATAAATTAAACCTAAGATAATGAGGTGATGCAACAAAGGAATGTTGGACACTAGTTTTGCAATTTAACACAAACCACAAAAATGCAATACAAACACCATGCACAGGTAACCAAGCTATAATGAGAGGTCAGAAGGAAACATATGAGAGCACCGAGAATCATCCATAGACATATATTATTGATCCAGAGTCGATACAGTATAGTATAGTGGCCAAGAGGCAAAATTTAGCATTACAACTCGAATGGGAGTTTAGGAAATCTCCACAAATTCTCTTGCAGCAAAGGGAAGAAGGGAGGGTGCAAAACAAAACTGTCCAACCCTTTACAATGAACCCAACTCCTTATTTTATAGATGCAACATGGAGAGAAGAAGGAGAGAGATAGGCAGGAAAACTAATTTGAAGCTCAGCTACAAGTCATCACTGCCTCTACAAATCCACCCTAAATCTATTAAATCGGTCTCAATTACTTATTCAGAACATATAAGGAGGAAGAATGATGAATCAGATCAAGTCCGATCTAGTTTTTGGAGCAAATGGATCCCATATTAATGGCACAAATATGTTTTCCATTTATTACCCACTTAACCTCATCAAAATTAAAGTTTCATATCTCTATGGCATAGACAAGGTTGAGATCTTTCCAATGGTGCCAAATTTGTTGGATTTCAGGCATTGGATCAGGAGATATGCTCATTTGGATATTTGAATCGGGTCCATACAAAAATGGTAGAAAATAGTTAGCAGAACGGTTCCATGGGCCCAAAATTTACTTTGCGCCCTTTGGTACAAAAATCCAAAAATGCAAAAACACCCCATAACCCCTCAATACCTTTTTGTCAAAAAAACATCTTCGGGCCCACCGGTCCACATTTTATATTCAGGAAAAAATTCACTCCAAGGCCTGCCTATCCACATTTATTTTAGGTCTGACATGTGGATCCTTGGGCATCGACGGAGGCGTGACTCATTTTAATACTTTATATCTCTTGGAAACAGAGTCAAAAAGTTAAAATTACATATGGCAGCCTGCCTTCCCACTTTAACCTAGAATATGGCCACGTACAAGGATAGCACGTGTTTGGGGAAAACTTTTGGATTTTGATTTTGAAGTTGTGTCAGGATGAAACGTGGATCCTTCCATGGATTTTCTCTATTCCTTTTCATTTTTTGACTAAGTATTTTGTGTGGCAGGGCCATATATCTAACTCGGGACACGTGGAGACATGGCACTTTTCTAAGGATCCACTTTTAGATTTACCTTTGAAGATGCGCTGGGCTGACATGTGGAGGCTTGGCACTCATTTGAGTCTCTACTTTAGGTTGTGCCTTTTAAGGTGCTCCGTTAAGACACGTGGCACATTCCACTGACACTTTCATACTTAAGGAATTTTTTCCTGCTTTCCATTTGACTTTTGTTGACCCCTAGCCACATGGAGGGCTGGCGCAAGTTTGAGTCTCCGCCTTGGGATTTCGTTCTTGAAATTGTGCTGAGATGACATGTGGTTCTTTCTACTTGTTTGGAATTTTCAACAGTCAGCTCTGACCCTTTTCAGGCCTGGGAAACATGGAGGATCCATGCTTGTTTGAGTCTACTTTTTCAGTTTAATCTTTGGAGATGTGTCGATGAGGCACGTGAAGGCTTCCATTGATTCTTCCATACTTAGCCAATTTTGGCTCACTCTAAACCATTTTTAAAGCCCAAAGATTTTGAGACTTTCTCCATTCCTCTCCTTTGAGCCTCTGGTTTTCTTAGATGTTGTTTGGCCCTTCCCCGACCCTACTACTACATTTTAGACTCCGTCTATAACCATTTTTTTGGATTCAAAATGTGGGCTCGTGCGACGGAATCGTCTCTTGAATTTCTTTCTGCACAGGGCCGTGTTTGATTAATTTTTCCCAGGGTGAAATTGAGATAACAATTTGGTGACTCACAGGGGAATCTACCTGCTAGATGAAGAGATTAGTTGCCTTGTTGTATCCATTAGGCACAGATTTGTGGGTGGTGGCCTAACATTGATCTTGTTCCTCTGTAAATGGGCCCTTTCAAACCCTATTTTAGTTTCTCTATATTTTTTCTATTAGAAAATGAGAAACTGTTATCGAAACAATGGGTCTCTCTGTTACTAATACTGAGGGGTTTGGTACATTCACCTGGAGGCACATTGAATTGCATAATGACGCAAACCTGGAGCAACAAATATTGTGCCACATCACTTAGGGAAATAAAACTTATGCTACAGGAAGACAATGTACATACACACTTAGGGAAATTAAAAATCCTATGCTAACATTTATAAGGGTAGAATATTCCTTTCAGTAGCAATTTTTGAGATGGATCCCTTTTACTGGGATCTATAATTCTTCACCATCCAATTTAGCCAGTTGAAAGACATTGCTAATTTTACACCTTGTGATCATGTAGGGGAAACTCCAAATGGCATCAAAATTTGAATGCTTTCCTGTCTTTTCCCAATATACATCCCACTTCAGAACTAAGTCCCCTTCTTGCAAGGTCCTCGTTCTTGCTTTCTTATCAAATCCCTTCTTGATCGATGTTTGATCTATTTCCATGCTCTGAGATTCATGCTCTTTTGCTTCTCCTACTTCCATCAGCTCCACATACCTAATTTCCATAGTTTCAAACTCAGCTAGCTCGAACTGTTTCATGAGTTCGAGAGCGGGCAAATCCAATGATATGTGTAATACTGCCTCTTTTCCATATGCAAGCTTGTATGGGGACCTTCATGTGGATATTTTGGATGTAATCCTATCATCCCATAGAGATGATTTGAGCTTCGTATGCCAAGCTCTCTGATTTTTATCAAGATTCCTTCTGATTATCCTTAATAGGTTCTTGTTTGTGGACTCTGCTTGGCCATTACCTTGAGGGTAATAGTTTGATGAAGTGTTGAGGTACACACCATTCTTGACTTTCTATTTAGTGATCCATGTACCAAGGAATGCCTATGCATTTTCTGATATAATAGTGGCAGGGAATCCAAACCTGGTAGCTATTCTTTCATAGAAATCCAAGATTTTGGATTCATTTGCTTCTTTTAGTGCCACCACTTCAGTCCACTTAGTGAAATAGTCTGTTACTATAAGTATCCACTTGTGGGCCTTACTTGAGTTTGGGTTGATCAATCCAATGAAATCTATTCCCCATTGCATGAATGACTAATCCACTGAAATTGGGCAAAGAGGGCAGGGTTGTGTTGGTCTAAAAATATGTTGGTTAGGCAGGTTGTGGGGAAACAGGCCAATAGTGTGAAGGGTAGATCCCCTCTTCGAGACAACAAAGTGAAACTGGTTTATTTCTAATCTATCAAGCAGGAATCTATGCAAATATACACTATTCTAACTTTAAGGGGGTTTGGGATCTCATCCCAGTAGAGGTGATTATAACTATGAATAGAAAGGTAGGAAGGAAGGAATGGAGAATGGTAGATCCGAAGGAAGAAAAGAAATGAATTCCAAGACAGAAAGGTCAAAAGGTTTATGCTTTGGGCTAGTAGTAAACAGAGCCAAACTTACTTGCATAAACAATTAAAGCAATACTTATGAACATATGACAATAGTAGGAATGAATCTAACAAAATAAACATATAGATCTAACTTAATAAAGAACTGATGCAAATAACACACACATTAAGCACAAATTCTAAATATGTGTATTAATATTTCTTCTGTTATAAGAAAACACAAAGTCTTTCTCTCCTCACTTCTATTTTTTTATACAAAAATGTTCACCCTAAATACAACAAGTATTATAGTATTTATAGAAGGAGAGGAGGAAAGAAGACAAAAGAAAACCCACTATTTACAAAAGAGCTAGAAAAAATCTAAAAATTCAACAGTTGACTTGGGCAAGTTTTTGGATGGCAACATCCAATGGTGCAACATGGATGAGGTCATATTGTATGCCAACAAAACTTTTTAAATATTTTATAAAAATTATCAACACATCCCAGAAAGAAGAAACTACTCTTCGTCATCTCTTTGCTCAAATTTGGTATCCTACTTTTAATCAGGAGATTCGAGGTGACACTGCTCTTGGTATTCAGCAAACCTACTGATCATTACTTGATGTTGACATATGTAAGTTCAAGAACGGATGCAGTTGTTTTGCAAGAAGTATCAAGAAGGTCCAACACAGAAGAGCCATGTCAATTGTCATGTTATTAATGATGAAAGTTTGAATAATAACATAACACCTTAGAATGCATGAGAAAATAGTTAGGTTTAGCTTGCAGAAGGGAGAACGAGAAATTTTAAGCATTAGGGTGCAAGGTGCAAGTTTACAACAGGTTGCAGGAGCTTGTTATGCTTTGGCACAGTTGGGAAAGTATCGACATGGGCACAGTGGTGCCAGGTGTCGACATGGGAAAAGTTACGCTAAGTTAGAAAGGGCACAATTTTGAGAGTTACATGAAAAATTTTGGCACCAAAGGGTAAAGCGCGGGGCGCTAATCTGTAGCATACAACATGTTATGTCAATGTTGTGGAAGTTGCGCCTGTGCCTCAAAAATATTTGTAAAGTGTTCTTTAGCTGGGTGTGAAAAAAAATCGTGTTACATTAGTGCAAAGTGTGCCAAAGCACAACTTTGGAAAATGTCACAAGGAAAAACAGTGCTCCAAATTCAATAGCTAACAGTTGGGAAAATTTTTTGATTCTCACTTTTCTCTTTTTGGATTTTTCAGATGGCTAGGAAAAAAAGTGGCAAGGTAGCAAGCAGGGATGGATGATTTTTAGCTTATTTCAGTAGCAGGGGCCTTCTAGATTTGTAGATCTGGTAGGAGAGGAAAAGAGGGTTTCAATTTGGTTGGGAAAATATTAGGTTCTTGGATTTTAACTGTTTAACACACACCCTAACAATTAACACAACAAAACAGAAAAAACAAATAGGAGAGGAGCCACTTACCTGGATTTATAAAATATGAAGAAAAATGTGGGGGTCCACAAGCTTGAAAATGACACGTGAGGGCTGACAGGGACATCTGACATGTGTAGAGAAAATACTTTTCACAATTTTCAATTCATGAAAATGACATCTGTCAGGCTCATATTTATAGAAAAAATGACATTTGTGACCTCACCAACCTCCTATGGCACGATTTTTAGAGTGTCAACATGAGGAAATTTGTGCTTATAAAAGATGCTTAGCACAATTTTTAAGAGGTTAACGCAAGGATCTCAGCGCCAAAGGATTAAAAAGGGGGAACATATTTTTGTATGTCGACACTCCCAAAATTGCGCCCAATGTAAAAGGGCACAATTACAATCATGTCGACATGAAAATTTATGCGCCGAAGGATAAGCTAAAAGTGGCTAAGTCTTGAAACAACTTAATTTTTTGAAAGGATGTTTTGGGCTTCTTCGAACGTTGTCAAACTTCCCTCGGGGGCCAAAACAAAAATTTTGGTGTAGTTGCCTACAAATTGCCCTTGTCAATTTTACAGGATAACAACTAGCTCTTTCTGTGGACTATCTTTGAGTGGAACTTAAGGGTAGAGAATCCCAGAATTTTCATGTGCCTAACCATTGGGTTACAGAGAGTTAAAAACAAGGGAGACCAGGGGGTGAACAAAAAGAAAAAGAAAGGGAACACACAACAAACAGAAAGAAAACACACAATTCACAAGAAAACTATACAAAGAAGAGAGCAAGCTCTACTTCCTGAAGATCTTTAGGTGTTGCCCGCTATAGGGAAGTGGGAGCTCAGTTTCATCTAGATATGAGAGATAGAAACTATTTCCTCCATTGCACTGCTTGATTTTGTATGGCCCTCTCCAAAGAGATTCAAACTTTCCGTGCATACCTTTAGGTTCTCTTCATTTGTTCCACAGAAGAACAAGATCTCCCACTTGGAAATCTCTCTTCTTATCTTTCTTGTCAAATAAACTCTTAACTTGATTCTGATGTTCAGTGATCTTGTCGACCACTTTCACTCACTTTTCTTTAAGTTCCGTCAGGTACATAATCCTCTTTTCAAGATAATTATGAAAAGTTTCATCTTCATTTTCTTGAGCCAACTGCAGAGAAGGAAGTTCTGTTGAGATAGTTTCAACATCGATCCCATATAACACTTGGAAAGGTGACCTGCTGAGAGACCTCTTTGGAGTGATACGATCTGCCCACAAAGCATCGTACAATGATTTGTGCTAGGACCATTGATTTTCATCAACTAGCTTCCGTATGATAGTTACCAGGTTCTTATTACTGGATTCTGCTGGACCATTTCCTTGAGGATAATAATCAAAGGCATGAGCCAAGGTTATTCCGTATCCATAACAAAAACCAATAACTTCTCGTGAAGAGAAGTTGGAAGCATTTTCAGTAACGATTTTGTGTGGAATGCCAAATCTCACAATAATATTCTCCTTGATGAAGTTACAAACAACTTCAAAAGTGGCATGCTTGATAGGTATGGCCTCCACTCATTTCTTGAATTAATCCATTACTATTAGGAGGTAACTATTCCCAACACTCGATTGAGGATTGAGCACTCTAATGAAATCAATTACCCATTGCCTGAATGGTTCGTCAATGATGACGGGCTTGAGGGGAAACGCAACCAGCTTTGGTTTTCCAACAAATTGTTGGCAAATTTCACATTTTTCTACCCAGGTGGCTACATCCTAAAATAGCGTTGGCTAGTAGTACATGGCCCAAATGATTTTATGTGATGTCAAAGATGAGGATAAGTGACCACCATAGGTTGAGTCGTAAAAAATTTCCAACAATTTCACCTGTTGTGGCTTGTCAACACATCGTAGAAAAACACCATCAATTCCGCATTTGTACAATCCATCATCCCATATGACATATCTTACAGCTCTGAGCTTCATCATTCACTTTTACTTTATATTAAGGTGAATTGGGCACTCGCCATAGGTGAGAAAGAATAAGATGTCAGAATACCATTCGTCATCGGTGGTGATAAATAGAACCATGGGCAAAGAATCCACTTTCTCTAGTTCATTTCGTTCTCTATCAATGTAATCAAACTTCTCTTTAGGTACCTTTGAGTCTTTATTTTTGGCCATTAGCTGACACAAGCCCTTACCTCTTATCAACTTGGTTGGTTTTATGTCAAGATCGTATTCTTAGACCTTTGCAATTCAATTCCCTTGTAAGCTCCCTAACTCCTGTTGAGTTAGGATAGACTTAAAAGCCGTGTCAGGAACCAGCACTACTGTATGAGAATTCAGAATATAGTATCGGAAGTTATTGACCACTTTTACCATGGAAAAGGCATGATTTTCCAATTGTGACATATTCAGTTCATGAGGCTTAAGAGGAGAGTGTTGTATATATCTACCCCCCGGGTAAATATAGACAACGACAAAAGGAAAATATGTCGGAGAGGTCAAAAAACCCAACACAAAGGAAAATATGTCGGAGAGGTAAAAAAACCCAACACAAAGGAAATATGTCGGAGAGGTCAAAAAAACCCGACACAAAGGAAAATATGTTGGAGAGGTCAAAAAACCCGACACAAAGGAAAATATGTCGGAGAGGTCCAAAAAACCAACACAAAGGATTTTGGGTTTCTGGCTTCAAGAAACATGAGACATGAAGCATGAGAATTTCAAGGCATGTCCCAATGCTTGGGAGTTCCGAAAACCCGAAGCACTACCTATGCAAATCGGGTTTTGGAGTCGGGAAAGCATGGGGTGAAAACATGTCGAGCCACCTTCCAAACCTGATGCATATGCAAGTCCAATTTCCGAACCCGAAAAAAAGGAAATCTTGGAAAAAGTGGTGGAAGTGGGTTTCGGGAAAACACAAGCATCAAACACATGTCGAGGCATCCTCCAAACCTGATGCAAATGCAAAGGAGAACCCCGAACCCGACTAGAAACGGACCCTGACGCGGGAAATATTTAGATGGCCATAAAGTTTCACAGGGAGCTCGGATTCACATAAGGTTGGACTTTTCAGAAAGCTTACAAGGTCCTCTATCCAATTACGAATGGATATATTTAATTGGGTGAGAAAAAGTTCTTCAAAAATGTAAAATACAGTTCACCATTTTTTGGATTTGTTAGGGTTCTTACTTACTTCCATAATGAGATGAATTAAGTGCAGTCTAAAACCTAAAACCTAATCTAACTTTCCAAGGAGACATGGTAAGAAGATGCATAAAAATAAACCTTAGTGCATGCAATGTGCTGACGACAAATAGTGCCTAGCTGTTAAATGACAAAACTCATAGCAAAAGTAAACAAATTCTATTGTTTCTAATACAATAGTGCTTTGAACTAACATTCATGTCAGGGAATTAGATCTTGTCCACTTTGTCAACAAAGGAGGTTGGAAAGATCTCCTTGGACACTCCATATTAGAAAGCATGCACCGTATGAATTTAATGAAGTTTGACTTGTGCTTCAAACTACCCCTATGCGCAATGGAGCATTGAATGCTCCCTGAACCAGACCAAAGACTAAATCAAATATTCTTCTAGATCGCTTAAGGGAATTGTTGTAAATATCTTCCCCTCGGGTAGATATAGACAAGCAAAAGAATATGGAAATCAAAGAAACTCAGAGCCCGATATTTATTGCGTCACCAACAACCGAAGGTGCAGGTAAAGGGCACATGACACTGTTATCCTGCAAAATTGTCGAGGGAAATTTGTAGGTAACCATACCCAAAAATTTTGTTTTGGCCCCAAGGAAGTTTGACAACATTCGAAAGAAGCCCAAAATTCTCTTCCGAAAATAAATTTTTAAGGACTTAGCCATTTTTCAGTCTTTGTGCCAAAGGCGCAAGGAAGTTCCTGTCGACATGCTGAAAAGTGTGCCAAGGGCGCTGAGAAGTTCTTATCGACATGCTGAAAAGTGCACCAAGGGCGCTGATAAGTTCCTATCAACATGCTGAAAAGTGCACCAAGGGCGCTGATAAGTTCATGTCGACATGCTGAAAAGTGCGCCAAGGGCGCTGATAAGTTCCTGTCGACATGTTGAAAAGTGCGCCAAGGGCGCAAGGAAGTTCCTGTTGACATGCTGAAAAGTGCGCCCTTTTACACTGAAGAGTAGTTTCTTCCCGGGATCCATTGATCATTTTTGTGAAATATTTAAAAGGCATGTTGGCATACACATTGAATTCCTCCATGTTGCACCATGGGATGTTGCCATCCAAAAACTTGCCCAAGTCAACTGTTGACTTTTTAGATATTTTCTAGATATTTTGTAAGTGGTTGGTTTGCTTTTGTCTTCTTTTCTCCTCTCCTTCTATAAATACTGGAATACTTGTTGTATTCAAAGGTTGGACATTATTTTTTTGCCCCTCCCTTCTCCTTTTGTTGTAGGTGGATTTTGTGGAGTTCAAACCTCCCATCTAAAACTGCAATGCAACTTTGCCTCTTGGCATTTTGTAGTGTATTGTATCAATCTTTGGAGCAAATAATGCATGTCTGTGGATGATTCTCAACCCTCTCTGTGTTCATTTTGCATCCTTTTGATCTTTCACTACAATTTGTTTATTTGTGCATGATCTTGCATTACATTTTATTGGTTTGTGTTTATTGGAAAAACAGGTTTTCTTCATTCCTCGGTGCATCACCTTTGTTAGTTTAGGTTTTTTTTTTATGCATCTTCTTACCATGTCTCCTTGGAAAGTTAGATTAGGTTTTTGAGTAAACCCTCTACATTTTTTATGTGTACATCTGAACAGAGGAAAGGGAACCGGCCTTCATCCGGAGATCTTTTCCGATTCACAAGGTCCCACACTTAGGAAAAGCTCCATGTTATGCAATCGTACTGAGAGTCTCAACCCATCGAGTTGTAGACATTCAAGGGTTCTGTGATTCACCATAAACAGAGAGCTCATGAAATCAATCGGGGATTCAATATCTTCGGAATTCTTTTGCATCAAGATAGCTGATACAGTATGTGTAGATGCATAACTGTACATGCTGAAGTCTTTGCTGAAGTCAGGACACACTAGAACAAGGGCATGGGCAAAAAAGGTTTTTATGTCTTTGAATGATATCCTACCTTCCTCACTCCATCAGAATTTTTGGGACCCTTTCATCATATTAGATATATGATGAATCTTTTCAGCAAAATTAGGAATAAAGCGTTTAAAAAAATTTACCTTCCTAAAGAAAGAGTGAACGCCAGTCTTGCTTGTAGGAAATTTAAGGCTCTGAATAGCCTTGACTCTTTCAACATCTATCTTAGTTCCTTCTTTTCTAATGAAATGTCCTAGCAACTGTCCTTCAGTGACCCCAAAAATTGACTTCTTGGAATTTAGTGAGATTCTGTGCTCTCGGCATCTAATGAAGACTATTCTAAATGGTCGCAGTGATCACTTCATTTTTTGGAGAACACGGTCAGGTCATCTAGATAAACCATGATGACTTTTCCCATCATACCTTAATGAAAATTCCATTGCTCAATGGAATGTGGCACCGGCATTAATCAAACCAAATGACATTCTGTTTTTGGTGAAGGTACCCCAAGGAGTGGTGAATGTTGTCTTGAACTGATCTTCAAGCACAACTTCAATTTTATTGTAACCTGAAAAACCATCAACCATAGACAACATTTATGAATTGGTTACTACCTATAGCACTTGATCCATTATCGGCAGTGGATAGTTATATTTTAAGGATGACTGGTTCAGGTTGCAAAATTCTACACATATACATATCTCACTATTCTTCTTCCACACAAGCACAATATTTGCAACCCAGGTACTGTGATGAATTGGAAAAATAATTCTTGTGTCTAGCATTTTCTGAATTTCAGCTTGGATGGTACTTGAGATCTTGGGGTTGTAATTCCTTTGCTTTTGACAGATAGGCTTGATGTCTTCCTTGAGTGGAATTTCGTGTCGAATGTCCTTTGTCTTGAAAGACTTCAGATCAGCATAAGACCATGCCAACACATCCATGTACTTTTTCAGAAACTTAACGATTTTTTTTTTCCTCGGGTGTACAACACTTCCCGATATTTAGGGAAAGAGGATGTTCTGCAGTACCCAGATTGACGGATTCAGCTTCTAGAGAAGAGAATGGATCATCCTATCACTTTTTCTTAACAAAATGGTCATGATTATCAAATAATCATTCTAAGGAAACCAAACCATTCGGAATCTTATTTCCTTTGAGCTGTATCACCGTATCCATTTTAGATTCATGTGCTTGACCGGTGAGAGACTCACAACATGTAGAAGTTGATCCATCGAAATGGAGTTCTTTGAAATTGTCAGTTTTCTCCAAAAAATTAATAAGCTGGTTTTCATCATTGAACACTTGCCAGTGTTGTGAATTATCTAGCACACTTGGGTGAAAAACCACTTCAATGGTATATGTATTCATTTTTAGCCCTGGGTGAGGGAGCATGAGAGAGGCTGAGATAGCCAATGAATCAGCCATGTTATTTTGATCTCGTGGAATAACTTTGATTGAGAAAGCACCAAATTCTTTGATGTTGTCCCATACGACATTACGGTAGTGTCTAAGCCAGTCATTTTTTATTTGATATATCCCTTTTACCTGATTGACAATTAGCTCAACATCACCTTACACTCTCAGATTCTTGATTCCCTTCTCTTTTGTAGCTTGCATGCCAAGTAACAAGGATTCATACTTGGTAGTATTATTCGTATTGAAGAACTACAACTTGAAAGAAAAAGGGAAAATATCCTCTTTAGGAGATATTAGAACAGCCCCAACACCACTTACACTTATCACACAACTGTCCATCAAACTACAATGTCCACACTTTGTTGAGATCCTCCTCTTAGATGAAAATGTCCATCCTATCTGAGTCGGTGGAACAAGAAATATTTCCCATCCCTGATGATTTGAAAAGAATCTAGAGCCTTAGGGTCCATCAGAGTTGGTGACTAGATATTTCTTTTGTGACTCTGGTTCCAATGTCTGCATCACCCCTTTGACAGGAATCCTGTCTTTAGACTAGTCCATATAAATTTCCCCACCAACTTCTTTACAAAAGCTCCTCCCTAGCAATATCTCGTATGCTACTAGAATATCAGCTACAAGAATAGTCATTTTTACCCTTTTTTTCAGGAAATGCCACAAATGCAAAATGTGCATCCTTGATCTGATCGATCAATGGTACCTACTTGGTTTCCATGGAGTAACATCTACCAAAAGGTTTAATAAGTGTGAGACCTAAAGCATGGGTGACCTTTGCTGGAATTACATTGTCAGAAGCTCCAGAATCAATTATACAGTTACTTAATTTATGACCATTGATCAGGAGAGATAGTTAAAAAGGTTTAATTTTCCCTGACGTGGAAGTCGAGGCAATGTTTACGTGAGATGTAGGAGGAATGGGAAGAATTCCTTTTGGGGAAATGGGAGGAGGGACTACAGCCTAGCTTTGGATATACTTAGTTAATCTTATAAGCTGCTCTGAGTTGGACTAAAGGTACTCAGCTTAAGACATCTTGATCTTGGTATTTTTGGCGTGATCAACTATATCAAATGCGACCAAGGGTTTCACTAATGAAGGAATGGGTCCATTGTTTCACGTTGGTAGAGGAGGATTACTGGTCTTTATGAGGCAGGAGGAAGTCTGAATTAGAGGAGGGACAAGAGGAAAAGATTTCTTTACAAAAGGTTTAATAGGAGGTTGAGTAGGAAGGGGATTACCTCTTTTAATGATCATTGGAGGAGGAGTTACCACAACCTTTTCCTTTTGTTTTTTAGTAGCAACCTCTGCTTCTTTTCCATGTGAGTGAGTGAAAACTGTGTATGATTGTCCGATCGCATACCCTTAGGTACCCTATTCTTCATCAGAATCCTCCTCTTTGAATTCCATATACCCAATAGTAGAGTCACCAGTCGGTTCACCGACATCTTGATCATCTTCTCCTTGTGATGAAGGTTCTTCATAATTTGGCTCATCTTCTTCGATTTCAACCAAAGCATTAACCGAAGGGGCTTTAATTGCTAACCTTAGAGAAGCAGCAGAAAAATGTGGCCTTTGAGCGACGTTTTTGGGAGTGAAGTTTGCAGTCACTTTTTTACCCACTAAGAACAAGGAAACCTCATGTGCATCAGCCTATCACCCAGTGGGTGCTGGGCACTCACCCGAGGCACGTGAGAGGGAGATGAGTCTCTCTTTTATACGATTCTAGTGGAAGGCATAGCTCATGATTCTAACTTAGTGATTTAACAGACATGGAAGGTTAAAGAGCTCAGGATGGATTCTACACCCCTTCAGTCATAATAGAACCAAAGCGCACAACAGAAATAATAAAACTAAGAGTTATAAATATACTACTATACTTAACCATTTAAGTAAGATTCATGATTATATAAGAATAGAAATACAATAGAAATGTGTAGATAATACAGAGAAAGAGTCTTAATACATTTGTCATGACAACCTTATCACATTCATTCATAGTGTTTACTTATAAAATATTACAGAAGGCAGACCGTAGTCATGCGCCATGTGTGGATCCATATATGTATCCTCACGACAAAAATTTCATTCCCCATTTCCCCATTACATCCTTACTAGAATTATGTACCCATTTTCATCCCATAGTTCCTGCAGTAATTCTATAGAGCTTCGCTATCTCACTTTCCTTCTTTTTCTTTGTCAAGGGCACGCTTATAAATAGGCCTCTGAGCTCTAACAAACTCCTCAACAACCTTAGATTTGGCCCCAAGTGTCAAGGTGTGGGTCACCCCGAGAGCATGCCTCTCCATGTCATGATTAACTTTTTGGATCTTTCTACAACAAGGTATATTCCCTCCAGGAAACCTTGTCGCCATGCTGGAACCTTATCCAAATGGAACATGTTCTTCATGTGTTTTGTCCCAAAGGAAAAAAATGGCTGAGTCCCGAATTTTTCTTCACGTGGTGGGTGCGTCCTTAGTTCTCCAAGAAGCCTTTTGAACTCTGCCTTGCGTGCCTACGCTTGCATGCACTTCCCCCGACCATGCGTGGCTATGCGCCCTTAATATTTGGAAGATAAATTAGGGGCCCAAAATTACCCCACACTTCCCCTGTTCTCCACCCTTGATAAGCTTCTAAAAGAATCCAGTATAAAAGAATGCAAGGCCTTGCCTTGGAAAAGAATGGGGGGGAAAGAATAAATAAATGGGAAGAGAAAGAATAGGGGGAAAAATTCCTAAAGAAGGAGGAGGGGAAATTTTTGTTGGAGGTTAGCCTCTAGTGTACTCTAAGCACTGACTTCCTTCTATGACTTTAGTGTAGATGTCGCCAACCAAGGTTCTCACCTCATAGTAAGTTATCCCCTCCCCTCTGTGTGGTAATGGTTTCCACCATAGTCTCTAGTTCTTTAGTGTGATCTTCCAGGGCATCCATCTTCCTTGTGATGACCTTGTAGAGATCTTTTAGCTAGGTTTTGATTGAGACTCACCGGTTCTCAATGGATTTGGATTTATTTTCTACCTCAGCTATGATCCTTTCCCACTTGGCTCTATTCCCCTTATTATTTTCTCTGAATTCCTTCAACTCAGCTTCGTTGCTAGCAAGCAGTATGCTTGTCACTTTGTCTTGATCTGCACAGTGGTTATAAGTGACCCCCACATTTTGTGCAGCTGTTCTTACGTTGGTGAGCACCTTGTTGTATTCACCCATGAGTGTGACAACCTTCAACTTGTCTTCTTTCTCCAAGCGTTCCACTACCTCTTCTATTGACTCTAATGCCAAGGGCTGCCTCTCTATGGTGAGGATCTGAGTCAAGTCCTCTAGGCACTCTAGGGAGGATCTATACTTTTGTGCAGCAGGGTTAAGGTCTGGGTGCTTCGTGATAATCAATTGGGAGATGAGCTCCACCTTCTTGGAAACTTTGTGTACCCTAGCCTTTTCCTCCTGAAGCTCCCTTTGTAGTTGAGCACTGATTAATTTCTCGAGGCTGAGATCCTTCGTTAGCTTCACCACTTCTTCCTTCCTCTTCTCCAACAGGTCCTCTAAAACTCTAACCCTATCATTTCTACCGAAGAGCCTAGCCTCAATTTCCACTAAGACTTTGTTTAGCGCACGTTGCACACTTGCTCATCTGATAGTTGTTACGTGTTTACAATGGGGTTGTCCCCCTTTCCTTCGGACAACTTCAATACCGCTCCTTGGTTAATCTTGAATTTAGGCTCATCAAGGTGGGAGTCGAATGCCCAAGATAACATCTTCCTCATTCGTGGGTATCCACCCTCAGGGTCAAAGGACTCCATGGTGGTGAGCTCCTTGGTGGGCATGGTACTTTGGAAATGCATGCACACAAAAACTTTGTTGGGGTCATCAATGTAACCCATCACTATTCTTCCCCCTTCCACACGTTTACTTCCCATGTGCACGCCCTTGGGAATAGTTACCGAAAGAGTTGGGCCTTTTGTGCTACTTCCACTCTTCTCCCTCTACTCCTTCTTAAACTCACCAAGCACAAGCTCCGCACTATGCACCCCAACTCTTCATTGACCAAGGCATCAATTATCTTCTCTACCTCCCTTGTTTCCTTTTCATTCACCTCCTCCTGAGTGAGCTTGGGCATATCTAGCTCCTTGGTACTAGCCCCTTCACTCCCCTCTTCACTACGTGCACCTTCCTCCCTTCGGGTGCCTTTCCTCCTTACAAAGATGAAGGCATCATTTACATTCTCAGCCTCCTCTCCTTCTGAGTCATGGATATCAATTGGCTCTTGATCCACCTCCAGCTCTTCCTCTTCATCGTCATCCCTTTCACCTACATAGGCTTTCAGGTTGTCTATATCTTCAGACCCTTGTTCCTTTGTTCCTTGTTCTTCTTCTCTTGCAGAAAACTCTAGAGTCGGGGATGCTGTCTTTTCTTCATCTGAAGGTTCTTCAGGGGATGGTGGCTTCGCAGGCTCTGGGGTATTTTCCTTGACCACCGTTCTTCTCTTCTTCCAGACATAGGTACTTGGCCCCGCGGTACCTACATTCTTCCTTTCCACTGCCCCTTGTTCTTCCTCTTCTTCTTCTTATTTCTCCTTGCACTTTGGCGCTAGCTTCTTCCTTCCCATGGGGTCATCTAGGATGGATATTTCATTCTCTACATATGCGCCCTTCTCAAACTTTGGTCTTATGCATAGGTAAATTCTAGCAGCAGCACTCTCAGCAATCGGTAAGGTCATCGCCTTACGATGTGCACATCCTACGACATGTACCTTTCAATGTACGTGTGCTTCCCCAGGTAGACTAGCTTCTTTCTCATCTCTCTATGTTCACTGTCAAGGGTGGACAGGTTGAGTTTTAACTTCTTTGACTCCTTGTATCTGTTTACCCCTACTTGGAAGAATTGGGTAGTAAATGAGAAGGGGAGTTTTTAGCAGGGACTGCAACTGTCATCCACCAAGATAAATCTGCCAATGCAGAAGTGTTGGTACACCAAAAACTCTACTTCTCCTTAAGTCACTGTGGGGAGTTGCTATGGGATCTTCCATTCTTCCCCAAATGCGTTCCTAAGGTGCGTATACCATTTATCCAAGAATTCCTTGTGCACCCCCGTCATTGAATCACAAGTATACTTCTGGAACCTATCCACAAGTGAAGGGTCTTCTTCGGGGTACTCCCATACGAACTTATCATATGCAATTGGCACCCTAATTTCTGAGAACACAATGGTTAATAGAATGTTCCCAAACAATATCTTTCCTTCGTCCTCCGCGTTGCTTATAATCTCATCTACTATGTACTAGGAGATATTGTACATGGTGCCTTCAGTGACCTTTCTGCAGACATTCAACCAGGGCTTACTTACCTAGGTCCACCTCTCTTGTCCATTTATCTTGGAAACAAGGTGCACATCCATTTTCATCACCGGATCACTGATATCCGTGACGTCATAGTACCTCGATCCCTTCTTATAATCCTGGGATGCGATGGTTTCCTTAATTGCCTCCTCATCCTAGAGGTCATCTAGGATCATGTCCCCTTTATAGCTTAGGCTTGTAAAGTGTGAGATTAGTTGTGGGGTTATGCACATCTTGTGCCCTGCGAAGCAGAAGTAAATATGCATGCACGCGTGTCATTAACCATTGGTATAGGTGCTTGGGATTACCAAAGTAGGGAAACTCGTAAAGCTGGAGAAGCCCTACCTTCTCCATTTTCACCTTGACTACATCATTGTAAATCAGCATCCCGTTAGGTGTTCATTTGTTTGTGGGGTGCACCAGCTCCAACACCATTTCCTTCACAATTATACTCGACCAGTGATTGTAATCGATTATGGTCATCTGTCTGATGTGGGACTCCCACTCTTGCCCAAGAAAAACCCCATCCGGGTATTGCATCTCTGAGTACCATTCCTCATTGGTATCCAAGGGGATTTCATCTTCTTTCTTCTTTCCTTTTCCCTTCCCCTTTCCCTTCTTGGATTGTACTACAGGATTATCAACTAGTTTTGTGGCCTGTCATTTTACCCTTTGCTTTCATTCCCTGGTTACTTTTGAGTTGTTTAAGAGTTTTCTTCACACGCCCTGTGCCCTAGAGTACAAAACCTAATTTTTGACTTTCCTCCTTTGATCACAGTGCTCTTTCCCAACATTCCTCACACCCATGAATCACTTCTACTCTAGTTTGTAGATCAACTAGACCGATTGCATGCAAGTTTCTGAGATTATCCTTCACATGAATTAGCTCTCGAACCCTAGCTCTTGAAATAAAATTTTTCTCCTTGTTTTCGCAAAGTAAAATAATGAAGTTACCATCCTTGTATTTATATATTTTCCCTCTTTTATGAATTAAATGCTAGGATACCTACCACTATATGACAATATTTAATGCGGCATTTTCAAACAAACCCGACTTCAGCACTTTTCCTTGCACGCCCAATCCTTACGCGGAAACTTTTTTCACCTGCACCCAATCCTTGCGTGGAAACTTTTCCAGCCTTCTGGTGCACAGACAATCCATCTTGACAGAAGACTTTTGCATGTGTGTTACCAGTGCTAAAGGAACCTCTTCCATCCTCATGATTCTTACTTTCACCTACCTCATGTTTTTTCACTTTTTCCTCCTTTGTACGTGGATTTCCAATGGAACTCTATTTTTTCATCCATCTTCCTTCCTAATGCATATTTTCAATAGGGCCAGTTCGAATGGTCTACCAACTCAATCTTCCTATAGAATAACTTCATGCCTCTCTTAATCACCTCACCCCACACTAAATCGATGCACTGTCCTCTACGCAATCATAAGTTTAAAAAGTAATAAGGTTTTCTGGCACCCAAGGTGTAAAACAAGACAACAACGTGAAAGGGAAAAACAAGAAAGGAAAAGCATAAAAGGAAACTCTAAACTAACTGGTAGAACTACCTTATTTACAAACACCAAGAAGCATTATTTATAGTAGGGCTTCAGCCTACTCCCATTGAAGTGTCTAGGTAATTTTGTTCCATCCAGTACTTGTAGCTGGCACGTTCCTGAATCAAGGATGTATGAAATTACATAAGGACCCAACCAATGCACCTTCAACTTTTAGGATGGCATAGAAATTTAGAATCATATAGCAATACCATCTGGCCAACCTCAAACTATTTGTTTTTAATGTGGCAGTTGTGCCATGCCTTTTGTTTAGCTTTTTTAGTTGTTTGGCTCCATCTTGCTAGTGAGTGCCTTTCATCCAACTTTATCAATTCATCAATTCTTTCTTCCAGCACTTGTTCATCATCCAACCCTCCCGCACACACCATATGTAGTGATGGTAGCATAAATTCAACCGGACAAAATAACCTCTGCATGCCAAACACCAGTTGAAATGGTGTGGCCTTGTTCAACCTTTTATACATTGTTCTGTATGCCCAAAGGACTGCTGACACCTTGTCATCCCAATCCTTCCTACCCATGTCACATATCTTAGTCAATGTGTGACTAAGGATTTTTTTGAATGCCTCTACAGTCCCATTTTCCTGAGGGTGATAAGGGGTAGTCTTGTGATGGGCTACCATGAATTCTTCCAATAGAATCCTGATTGTTTCATTTAAGAAGTGAGTGCCCCTATCACTTGTTAAACTTAATGGGCACCCATACCTGCTGATAATGTTCTCCCATAAAAATCTAGCAGACGTGGCTACGGTGCAATCCTTAGTGGGTGCGGATTCTACCCACCTTATTAGATAATCATTGTAGGTAATAATATACTATGAGTTAGTCCTTCGCGCAGCTGGTGAGATTGGTCTGACAAAATCTATTTCCCACTTTTCAAAAGGTTCCATGCTGGCAATGGGGCATAAGGGCATTTTGTACCTTTTCCCAAATTTTCCAAGGCACTGGCACTGGTCAAAGGCCTTGCAAAACTCAATACAATCTTGGTGAATTGTCTCCCACCATAGTCCAGCGACTAGGATCTTGCACACGGTTATATTCCCTATATAGTGTCCTCTAGCAATCCCACCATGGGCCTCTTCTATTATAGCTACGCGTTCATGTTCTAGTACACACCAGCGTAAAACCTCATCATGGCCCATTTTATACAAATCCCCATTGATCAACATGAAGGGTGTTGCACGTATGGCTAACCTTTTCCTTTCCAGAGAATTCATCCCTTTGGGCACCACACCTTCCTTAAGAAAGATAAAAATGTCTTCTAGTTCTGAGGGCGTGTGCCGCAACCTGAATAGTTATGCATCCGACATGGTTTCCTCGATACTCTGCATGTCCTCTCCCGAATCAATCCTTGATAAATGATCTGGCCCACAATTTTTCTTTCCCAATTTTACCACCACTTTGAATTCAAACTCCTAAAATCAAAAAACCCAACGGCATATGCACCCTTGTAACACTGATTTTTTTACCAGATACTTCAAATCCATATGGTTAGTGTAGAATATGAAAGGAGTTTCCAACAGATATTACCTAAATTTGTGGAGTGTGTAGATCATTGACAATGCCTTGCACTTGGTCAGTCATTGTATAATTCTGTTCTTGTTGGTGTCAACTTTCTACTTGCAAAACACAAAGGATGATCAACAATCCCCTCTCCTGGTTGAGCAAGAACGGCTCCCATTGTTGTACCAGAGGCATCCACGTGGACATGGAAAGGTTTATCCCATGATGGGAATCGTAGAATAGGTGTGGTGATAAGCCTTTCTTTTAGAGTGTCAAAAGCCCTCTGCTGTGCCTCTCCCCACTGAAAGGAACTCTTGTGTCTGAGCAATATTTCCAAAGGCATGGACAATCTTGGCATATCCCTTAATGAACTTTCTGTAGTACCCAGTGTGTCCAAGAAATCCATGTATGGTGCTTTGGCTGGTAGGCTCCCCTAACCCCAAAATAACTGCAACCTTCGTGGGATCCACCAGTAAGCCCTCTTTACATATGATATGCCCCAACAACGTCCCAAAAGGAGTTGCAAAGATACATTTCTTGATGTTGAGGGAGATCCTCAACTGCCAACATCTTTCAAACATCAACCTTAAGTTGTCACAATGGTCCCTTACTAATCCATACACTGTCCAATCATCCAAATATACCTAAAGGAACTTGTGGATGAAGTCCTTAAATGCTTATACCACTATGCGTGAAAATACAACGGGTGCATTCTTCAGCCCAAAGGGCATGACTGTATATGTAAAGCTTCCTCACTCGGTGGTGAAAGTTATCTTATCTTGGTCTTCCTTGGCAATCCTTACTTGGTGATATCCCAAGAATCCATCCATAAAGGAATAGACCTCGCGCCCAGCAACTCCTTCCAAAATCTCTTCAGTAAAGGGGGTGGGAAAAGGATCTATGATACAAACAACATTTAATTCCCTGTAATCCACACATATCCTAATCTGCCCATCCTTCTTTATGTTGATCACCATTGGAATTATCCACTTTGATTCCTCCATAGCCTCAATGATACCGGATGCTATCATCTTGTCTAGTTCTTCTTTAACCCTTACGCGCATGTTGGGATTCATCCTGTAAGGCCTCTTCCTGACCGGGTGCTCACCATATTTCAACCTTATCCTCATTTCCCCAAATGAATGGTGGATACCTTTCAACTCATGGTATCCATGTGGGAATAAATCCTCAAATTTGTGTAAGATATCGATGATCTTTGATATTTCCTTGTTCAACCAATAGTCCCTAATGATAGCCTCCTTGGGCTCCTCTTCTGAGCTGATGTTAACTTTCTTGGTTTTGAGTGGTTCATGATACACATGCACACATGCATCCACATTGTCAACTACTTCACGTGCCCCAACCAAATGGTTGACATTCAGGCTTTCTATCTCCTCTCCATCAACAAGGTATACCATCTTTCCTTTCTCCTTTTCAGCACACGCGTGCTCAAATTGTATGTCTTCTAGTTCCTCCTCTTCAAACTGTGCTTCTAAGCTAGGTCCACCAAGTAATTTTACTAACCTATCTTCTGCCATGGCATAATCCCCCAGAGTGAGGCACTTGATAGGCTGTAACGCCTCATCAACTGGTTGCTTGGTACTTCGGTACTCGAATGTGTGGACCAAGTCAGCTGTTAATTCCTACCAACTTCCTATTTGGCGGCATGTTTCAGAATGGATATACCACGCGCACACACAACCTTGTAGTGTCAAATATAGCTTATGCACCCAAAGAGAGGGTGGTAAAGCTTCCGCGCCTTCTCCCCAAACCCTCTCACATGCCTGGATGTGGGAAGAGACAGGTCCATTGCCACTGTAATTTCTAATAGCGGTGGGTATGTTACTTTTCGAGAATCAGACAGTGAGCACAATTCAAACTTCATGTCATTCCAATAAGTTCTCACTATGCATGGCCCAACACCTTGTTGTTGTGCCTATCAAAACATAACCTAGCATACTTCATCACTCATCCTCCCTCCAGCGAGCTTCCATCTCTCTAAAAAAGACCTCAGGGTATACATCCCTAGGATACTTTATTATTGTCTTCCCTCTCAGGCACCAAGCTATATGCGTTGTTATTACCTTGGTTACTGATCCTTTCAGATGTCAGCCAATCAATTCATAAGTCCCATGCGCCCAGTTATCGCAAGCCATACTGGTAGTATCACTGACAGATTGAGCATCATCAAACTAGATGACTCCTTTTATAGGGTGGATGGTCTCTGGATCTCTTATGGAGCACACATATATTCTGTCTAGGACTTCCTCCCTAAGGGGTTCAATATAGAGGGTGGACTTCCCATCAACCAGTGGTATAACTACCCACTCTTCCTTGTTTTCAAAGCTTATGTACCCCTTGTTAAACCGGAGATCTGCATTATTCTTATAACACCACAGGTGCCCAAGTAGAGCTAGGAAATTATCTTCCTCGGCAAGTGCCAAGACTTAAAAATCCCCAGTGAACCTAGTCCCCTGAATTGTAATGGTTACATCCTTTAAGATACCTATGGGCATCACCTTTGTTTTATTTTCCATATATAACACATTTGAAGATGGCTGTAATATAGGTATTCCCATGTGATGCCAGGCATCTAGAGTGAGAACATTAACCTTTGTGCCTGTGTCAATGAGGATGTTGCTAAGCAACCATACATCCACTACTGCATTCAGGGTAATCTCTTTTTCATAATCAAGGCTGTGAGGTGGGAGGTTTGCATGCAGGATCTTCCTTTCATGTTCTTCCCTGGCGCATGGCACCTTTTCTCTCAACCATGCCCATAGCAGGGGAATAATATTCTCCTACCTCAGCAGTTTACACACCTCCTTAACCTCATCCAAGTCATCCCTTGGTGCTTCTACTAGTCTCCTTTGCTCATCTTTTCTAGTCTTCTCTTTTAAGCATTGGATCTCCCCTTGTAAACTTTGAATTACATCCATGGTTTCCTAGTAGACTTCTTTCTGGTGAGCCGGGTTTGGATACTTCCCATGTACTAATTCTTCTCTCGAAACCAGAGGTCTCTGCCTAGGCACTTCCCTTGCGCGCGTCGATTCTACCCTCGTTGTTACCATAACAGGCTCTAGTTCTAATTCACGTATTACTCACGGAAGCCATTGTGTGTCAGCCTTCTTAATACTCACCATGGCAGTGCCCTTATCCTTCCGGTACTGCTGACTCATATGTTCATACAACTCTGGGAATTCTTCGTACTTATGTTTTTTTCCACACCAAGAGCATTGTAGAAGATCTAGACATTCGTGCTTGTAATGGTGTGTGGCTCCACAATTAAAACACGTCCCACACAGGAACTCACTTTTTCCTCTGCGGTTACCATGACCAAAAAATCCCCTTCAAAACCCTCTTCCACGCTCATCTCCATCCCTGTGCTCCTCATACTGACGTTCAACTCCTTTGGAACTGTTGGTAATGCTAGTCTGGTGCACACCAAGATCAATTACCTCATGAATCTGGTTAATCAATCTACAATCCTTGGTGTCATGTGTGGTTAAGGTACATATTTTGTAATAACAAGATACGTTTTTACAGATCACTCGCTACAACAGGGGGCACCTACTTGCATCATGGTCCTCATGACATATTTTACAGTTTACTACCATGGTGAGTACCACCTTCCGAGTACATATCCCACCAGTATCCTTTGTGTGTCCTTCCATGTTACAATCCATGCACCACATCCCTCTGCGAATCTCTAGAACTGTGTTGGCAGACAATTTCTCCAATTGCTTAGCCATGGCAGCAATCTGAGCCTCCAAAAATGGGCTAACACCAGTGTCAACACTACCAACTGCTTCAGCACGTAAAGTAGCTTCCAATGCTCCACACGGGTCTGTGAATTTTTTATGAGATAAGGCCCTCCGAAAGGGTGTGATCAACCCTCTAACAAACATTGAGCATGTTGTGAAGGGTGGATATCATAAGACAACTTAGAAAAAAGAGTTTTAAAGTATGCATCATATTCTCACATGATCTCTACCATTCCCTACTATATTTCTTTGAGAGAGCTAATGCTCTTCTATTCAAACTTAGGTATGTGGAATTCTGCTAAGAATGCATTTCTCAGTGCGGTATAATCCACAATAGTTTGATGAGCGTCATACTTTCTATACCAACTATGTGCACATCCTTACAAGTTCATTGCAAATTAACTGGCCTTTTGATCTTGGGTCATGATTCCCTTCATGCGCCATAACAGCTTGAACTTATGCATATGCTCTGTGACATCTTCTATTCCACTGTAATCTAGTAAGTGTAGAGACATCTCGAAAAAGACTTGAGGAGGTGGCTGAGGCCCTTGCCCTCGTGATCTAGTCCCTTGGCTTCCTCTGGTGTTTCCTCCTCCACCAGATCTAATGGACCCTGAGCCACCAGCTCCACCACTTCCACCTCCAGATCCTCCTGTGTTAGGTACAGGGCATGTGTTTGTTGTGCCGAGTGCTCCTGTCGTCCCACTAAATTGTGTACTGACAGTTTGTGAACTAGTACCACTCCTAGTCGTAGTTCCTCCACCACCTCCTAATGCACTTCCAAAACCAGCCGTATACGTGCCTTGCCCAAACATTCCACCAAATACCAGAATAGTGTGTGAAGCCATATAAGTCCCAAACGAGAAATTATATGTTCTAGGCACCGATCGGTTGCTTCCATTGATATCAAATGGATTAACTATACTTTTCCCTCATTCAAACAAACCAAGCGCCAAGGTCTGGTCACTAGGTGGGGTCAGATGCACACCAACGACTCTTCTCTCTCTACATGATAGACTCTCATCAGAAGCCACAAGGTTTTCTCTCCCATGCTTACCAAGATGGGGTACCACAGACTGCTTGGGTTTGACATCCTCTGCATGAACCTCAACTCCTTTCCACCATGTCTGGCTCCATAACCCACTTGTAATCCTGTGTTGTCTATCGATCTCCTTTTCACGTGCTTTGTTATACTTGAGCCACCTCTCCTCCCTTTCCTATTCAGTCGTCAGATCAGCCATCCTTCCCCAACCTGGCTTCCTCACCTAGTGCTCAGGGTGGTTTATCCGGCCATAGGGAGTGCCTCTAAACCCATGGTTACCATCAATATTTTGATTTCAAGGGGAATAACACGTAGAAATGATCCCCTGGGATCTCGCAAGAACTCAAACTCAGCAACTTTTGGACAGGGAATACATGGAAATGGCATATTCTAGAGTGTAGCTAGTCAGTACTCCCTTCCACCAATGATCTATAACACAGGTCCACATTAGATCAACATCTTGCAGGTTATGTTACATTTATTAGGTCCAAGGTTATGATCTATAATGCCACCCCTATCTAGATGTATAATCCGAGAGCCATTTGAATAACTCTACTGGGAAACAACAGAAGAAGATTTTATATAACTCATGATAAAGAGTGTCTTCCACCCATCTTTGCGTATCAAACCCAGATCCAGTACCAAATCTCTGAGATAATTCATCCTCCATGCTCTTAAACCAATCTTCAACACCTTCAAGTGTTAAGCGCTCCACCATCACTATACAAAGATCATGATATATGTCATGCTTCCCTACAACTTCGAAAAGAGGTACTGGAAATGGAACCAAGATGTAGTCACTTTTGCACCCAATAAGAACAAGGGAACCTTATACATGCACGTTGGCCTATCACCCAATGGGCGTTGGGTGCTCACTCGAGGCACATGAGAGGGAGCCGATTTTCTCTTTTATGTGAGTTTAGTGGAAGGCATAGCTCATGATTCTGACTTAGTGATTTAACAGACATGGAGGGCTATAGAGCTCAGGATGGCTTCTACACCCCTTCAATCATAATAGATCTAAAGCGTGCAACAAAAATAATAGAACTAAGAGTTGTAAATCTACTACTATACTTAACCATTTAAGTAAGATTCATGATTATATAAGAATAGAAGTACAATAGAAATGTGTAGATAATACAGAGAAAGAGTCTTAATACATTTGTCATGGCAACCTTATCACATTCATTCATAGTGTTTACTTATAAAAGATTACAGAAAGGAAGACCGTAGTCATGTGCCATGTGTGGATCCATACATGTATTCTCACAAGACAAAAATTTCATTCCCCATTTCCCCATTACATCCTTACTAGAATTATGTACCCATTTTCATCCCATAGTTCCTGCAGTAATTCTATAGAGCTTCGCTATCTCACTTTCCTTCTTTTTCTTTGTCAAGGGCACGCTTATAAATAGGCCTCTGAGCTCTAACAAACTCCTCAGCAGCCTCAGATCTGGCCCCAAGTGTCAAGGTGTGGGTCACCCTGGGCGCATGCCTCTCTATGTCATGATTAACTCTTTGGATCTTTCTATCGTAGGGTATATTCCCTCGAGGACACCTTGTCGCTAGGCTGGAATCTTATCCAAACAGAAAACATTCTTCATGTGTTCTATCCCAAAGGCCAAAATTGGCTAAGTTCTGAATTTTTCTTCGCACGGCACGTGTGTCCTTGGTTCTCCAAGAAGCCTTTTGAACTCTACCTTGTGCACCTACACTTGTGCGCTTCCCCTGGCCATGTGTACCTATGGGCCCTTAAGATTTGGAAGCTAAATTAGGGGCCCAACAAAGTTCCTCCATGGGATATTTCAGTACGAAGTAGTAGATTATGGTTGATTTAATTGCTTCTTTAATGAGAATAAGTCATTTGCCATCTTCTGGAATGTTGGATCTGATGAGGTATCCTGAGAGGAAGTTGAGGCCTTTGATTTTGACAGCTCCCATATTAACTCACTAGATATAAGAAGGTTTGTCTTCTATCTGAATGGCTGTAGCTTGAGGAAGAGCCAAGGTGGGTATCTGTTCCTGTAAAAGTAAGAAACTTACTTTTGAATTCATTGTGTTCAAGAAGAAACACTTTTGATTCTCCAATGTCGGCATCATGGAGAGTGGTACACGGTTGATTAGTGAATTGAATCGGATGATGAAATCGTGCATGGTTTCATTGGTATCCTTCTTCATGTGAGTGATTTGTGACAATAACACAAATGCGTCTTCTGAAGGTTTGTATCTGTCTTCAAATGTAGTCCGCATTGTGTTCCAATTGGCGATGGATCTGACTGATAAGTGCAGGAACCATTCTATTGCAGGACCTTGCAAGGTCTCCAAAAGAGACATACTGATATGTCCTCATGAGTCACGTCCAGAATGCTGTATGACATAATAAACGCATCAATATGTGAATCCTGTGATTTGATTTCTACTTCCATCAAATCTCGAGAAATTTTTGCAATTTCTGTGAGGGAGGGGGTTGACTAGATGCGGTAGTGCTAGATGACGCATGGTGTTTCCCCATGGTACAGGAAGATTTGCTACTAGTTGAAAAGTAGAAAAAGAACGTGAGCAGTGAGTGTGGTTCCACTTAGCAAAAAGAGCACTGCAAGTTGATTTTGAGGCACCTTGTGAAATCCGGCTCTTTCATGGAGGTGAGGCACTTCTTACTGATCGATCCACTGAGCTCAGTGATGTGAATCATGCTGGAGTGATACTAAAATTGTGCCTTTGAAGTAGATCAAAAATTAGATCAACTTCTCCACGAGCTCTTCTACTATGAGTAAATGATTCACCCGCCAGCATATCCATTCAGATCGGCAACAATCAGGAGCAAGTTTATAACAATATTTTTGTTTATACTTGCTGATTTTCTGATTTTTCTAGAAAAAATCAGCAGCATGTACTTTTTCCAATATTTAATTTTACCCTTTTTAATAACAACCAATTGCATTTTTCTGACAAAGATTAAAAAGGATAAAAAGTGGGTCAATTTAGTAGGCTGATTTTTGGATCCCTGAACTTGAATTTTGCAAGGTTTTGAAAATAACATGAATTGTTAGAATCTTAGATCTACTGAAATATACAAGTTTTTGTAAAAAATTTAGCGAACTAAAAGTTTCTATCTGGTCCAGATCTATGGATTTTCATAAGGAAATATTTTAGTTTTGATCACTTATGCAAAATTTTTTATTTTTAACAAAGGGCTAAAATTTGCAATCTGGTAGTTATTTTTTAAAGTTTTTTTTTTTTTGTTATTTCCTTAGTTTCGATCCCTAGTCAGAGTCGCCAAAAACTATTGTTCTAAAAATCTATCGAATAGGTAGGTCATGGGGAAATAGGCCAACAGTGTGCAGGGCAGAGCCCCTCTTCGAGATAGCGAAGTGAAACTGGTTTATTGTTATGTTTCGCTCGGAATGTTTCGGTGTCTGGGAATAGAGTTACTTCTATCCTTTCATTCCTTTTAGAAACAGATAAGGTTAGGGCTAGGAGGAATACCTGTTGAATGTCGAGATGGTGTGCGCGTACCGTAGAGAAAGATCAGGTTGACTGCGAAGAACTCCTTTTTGTCTTGGAAGGACTACCTGCAAATAAGAACACAAGACCACAAGATTTGATTAGACGGTAAATGAGGGAACTGCCTTGGGCCCAGGAAATATAAAACTTCCTTTTGAAGGTGGTCAGTTCCCCTGCTAATATGAATTAACACCAAAAAAACTATAAAATATCAATTAAATTGCTTCGTTGAGACGGGTAGGGGAAAGGCTGATTTCTGGTTTTGAGTCACAATAACCGATACCGGTTGCTGATAACCGATATCGGTATGGTCTAGGATCTGTAGGTTGGTTGTTTTATGGGGTGGTTGTGTCGGAGGGTAACGGTGCTGTTGGTAAGGCTGGTATATGAGTGATATTAGGTAATGAGATGGTGAGAGGTAAATGAATGATAGTTAGATGTAATGACACATTGGGTAGTGGATCTAGGAATGGATTTATGGGGACTGTGATTCAAAAAGTCTAAGAAATGTTATTAAAGATGACATGCAAGATGTAACTTACTGGTTATTGACGAAGATGCAGGTCCAGGAACTCTGATGACAAAGGAAAAACTGAGGTAGGATGGCCTGATACACAGAAGATGAGATATCTCCCTCCCGATGATCAGCTGAGTATCACAGGGCTCTGGTATCCAGTTGCAGTCTTGGGCTTGATCCCCTTTGCTGCAAACTCTTCTTGTCTCTTCACTTGTCTCTGCTCAGCCAAGTAAAGATCCGGATTCTCTTGATCGCTCCTGATTCTCTCTCTTGATTCAAAAATCCTTCGACCTTTGGTTTTGGTTTGGGGAGCCCATTTACAGGGAACCGATGGCGGTTACATAACCGACGGCGGTCGAGTAGGAACCGGTATTGGTTAGGAAAAAGCAGGCTATTTTTAGTAAAACCGCCCACTTTCCCTGCTTTTCTCCCAAGAGATTAGTTGCGGGCTTGGTCAAGTGACTAGACGGTTGGTTTTGGGTGCGAGAAAGGGGTCATTAGTCATGGGTGTGTTGTCTACTCAAAATTCCCCTCTCTAACAAGGACAAATTTTGAAAATTTTGAGTCTAAGTGCTTTTTCTGAGATACCCAGGTTGTGAAGTCGAAAGAATCTAAGTTTTGGGTCATTTTGTAAGTATTTCGGGTCTGTCGGGACTTTCTGTCCCACCTGTCCCAAGTACGAAAGTGCAAGTTGTTCCCCGATCGGCCGAAATCCCCGAAACTGTCCCATTCTCGGGCCCGTCGGAACTTTTTGTCCCAAGTGTCCCAAAACTTTTGTGCGAGCTTTCCCATTTTCGGCCGAAACTCCCGAACCGCGTACTTCGCGCATTTTCGTCCCACAACTTTTGTGCGAGCTTTCCCATTTTCGGCCGAAACTTCCTAGTCGCGTACTCCGGAATTTTCTGTTCCAAAAGTCCCCAAGTCCAAATGGGCCTGCTGTTCCAATTTCGGCCGAAATGCCTGAACCGCGTACCTCGCGCATTTTCATCCCAATTGTTCCAAAAGCTTTTGTGCATTCTCTCTCCATTTCGCCCGAGCCGCGTGTTTCGCGCATTCGCGTCTCACCTGTTCCAAGCGTACCAAGTGTCATTCATACTTAGCTTTTCCCGCTCATTCCGAATATGACGCTCTTTCAAATTGGTGGTGGTGTATTCAATGCGCATTAAATTCATTCCGCTCCTCAAACGGCTATATAACCAAGCATACCACCTTCGCATTTTTCACATTGCTTTCTTGCTATCATTTTCTCAAACCCTTGCAACCTAGTTCCCTTTGCAAATTCCTTCCAGAGTCTGGGTCGCAGCTCCGAATCTATCAATATGAAGATCAAGTTTCAGGGACAGGAGAAAATTTCTCCACTCGAGTCTGCCGTTAGCAATATCGGAGACAGTGAAGCCCGTCATCTCGACTTCGGCGACTTTTGGTCAAGAATGACAGATGCAAACCCTACGCCGATGGCACAGATGATTAATGATAGCGGTTTGGCTTTCGCCGGAGGTTTCCCTATCTCAGTGCAGTGTGTTGATACGGTACTTTCATGCGGAGCTCACTTCGACCCCGACTCGAGCGAATTGACAAATGTACACGGGGAGCTCATTGCCAAGCTAGACGCTGCCGCCATTGGAGCTGCTCTGAGGATTCCGGAGATGGACAATGCCATAGTCGTCTCTCGTGATCAAGCACAGGCCATGTTCGACCAAGACAGTGATAAATTATAAAGCTCGAGT
>JAHRHJ020003688.1:0-129188 GCA_019776745.2 Taxus chinensis | reverse complement strand
CCAAAATGGTGATGAATGTAAGTGAGTGTAAATCAACAAGTGGTTTGTACATTGGTGAAAATTGTTTCGCTCAATCCTATCAATTATTTTCATACCTTAATGAAACTTGATAGAATGAAAACCCTCATCCTTAACACTAAGCATAAAAAAGGAAAGTTATTATAAATAATAAGGGGGGCCAATGAGATTTTGAATAGAACATTTTACCATATCCCACATGTCCTATTTTAAAAGAAAAAAAATACATAAAATATACAATAGTCACAGGCAGGGGTAGTTTTTATTTAGAATACTTTTATGGGTTACTTAGAATATATTGGATGAGATAGTTTGAAAGAATATGAAAATAAACTCCTATTAAGCTATTTGATTCCCTGTAAATATTAAATAAGTGATATATGTTAGGTACTAAACAGTAATTGCATCTAAAAAAATGTAATGCGAATGCCCAAATGATATATGTTATTTGATTTAGAGGGATAGTTATTACTTTTATAGTTGATGTTGATTAGGGGTGTGATTGATTTTTTAAGTGTAGGAATATAGATGAAGCATTACATTTATAGGTTTTATCTCTATATTTCAAATTTGTTAAAAATTTGTACAAATACATTTGCAAATCTTATATCATGAGTGGTAGCATTTTCTGGACTATTTTATTTGAACTAAATATGAATACATGACTTTTGTACATTTGTAGGTTTTATATCATGAGTGGTAGCATTTTTGTACTGTTAATAACATGTTGATAAGAGGTGTGATTAATAGTGGAAGTGTAGGAATATAGATGAAACATTACATTGAAAGGTTCTATGTGTACATTTAAAATTTGATACAAATCCAAACATATACATTTGCAAATCTTATATCATGAGAACTGAACTAAACATGAATACTTGAAGACCTTCGTACATTTGAAAATTTAATATCATGAGTAGTAGTCTTTTTTGGCCAATTTTATTTTCACTAAACATGAATACATTTGATACCCCTTGAATGGAACTTCTGCTTTGGATACAAGAAGTGTTGAGTAAAGTAGTAGTGGAGGTGCTATCAAAGTAGTGGGTAGTATTTACGATGGGTTGAGTGATAGTAGTTTTTCCTCCGCCTTTCTTCTTGCTTCAAGTGTTGGTACGCACACCATTTTTTAGTACCTTTTGAATGAAAAAGGAGGGGAAATGCGCAAATTGGCAAGAGAGGGAAATTTGGAGAAAGTTGTGAATGTCAGACCTTGCCTTTCAGTGGTGCTAATGTCAAAAATTAATTTATGCAAAGTTCATCCTTGGAACTCGTGGATAGTTAATCCCCAAGCCATTTTAATTGGCAATTGTCTTTGATTCCCTCTTGAAATGGGGGGTATTAGAATATGTAACGAGTTGGAGGGATCCCAACATGGGTTGTTGTATCTATCAAATTTGATTACAACAAAGAGTGGAAGTTTAGGTGGTGCCCTAGTTAATTCATAAAAAATGTCAATGATTATGCATGTTACGCCATTTGCAAGGCCTATATCAACCCACAAATTAACGATAAGCATGATTTTTTTGTGTTTGCAAAGAAGAAATTTTTGTTACAACTAATCATCATCAAGTTCTCCTGAAACAACTTGTTTGTTACTCTAATCAATGGAGTGAGTGATAGGAATGTTCAATGCTTTCAACATTTGAAGGTTGTGGGGTTCTACATGGTCATTTTTTTGCAAACAAATGTGGTGCATCCTTGAATTTGTTGATCTCATGTTGATAAAGATGTGATTCAGTGCAAGACATAAGGAGTTCCTAGTCCTCAAAAAGAGGAGCTGATTCTTGAATGTGGATAATTAGTTGGCGAAAGGAAACTCATGGTAGTGGTGGTTCCTTGTTGACGAAATATTGTTTTCAAGGAGATGGAAGAATGGAATCCCTTCTATAAGCTAGCTTCATATGAATGGCTTACATACAAAGGAATTTCCATGACTGATGATAATTACTTGAGGTCACCGATGAAGATAATAAATATGTTACCGAATTCAAATGTCTTGGAATGTCGAAAAGCTACTTGGAGGCAGTAGTCAATCTTGTTGAGAAAATTTGGACCAATGAAGCTCATTTCATCAATAAGGATATACTCAATATCATTAAGGGACTCTTGAAAGGATGAAAATACATGGCTATCAAGGGGTTTTAGGTCTTTGATAGGAATCTAAAAGCACACATAGATTGTGGATGTAGAGATGTTGAATGTTAAAAGCCCGATAGGTAAAAGCAGAAGGAGAGGCGAGAGAGATGTGGTGGGTGCAGTTGTGAATGATCCCCTAATTTTATTTATGAGATATGATTTTCCTATGCTCGCAGTACCTTGAATTATTAATTTCAGTGCAGATAAATGGAATTTGTTTGAGTAGTGGTGTTGTATGGTATCAAGAGCCATTTGTTGTTCTAAAGACAAAGGAAATGTAGATGACGGGGGCGGCACCTGCATGTTGGTGGAATTTTTTTCGTCTTTATTCACCTTTATGAAAGATGGGTCAATTATCTGCAAAGGATGGTGTACATCATGAATGTTCCAATTGTGTTGGTTGTAAAATTCTTGGATGCCCAACATTTCAAGATTGTTATGGTGTTTTTGAGACATTTTGCCAAAATTTTCCATTCACGTCGAACAATGTTCTGATGTTCAGAGTCATATGTACTATCAGAATAATGTCTAGTGTTTGAGGTATAACATGTAACATGTCATGGTTTGTATTTTTTTTTGAACATGTTCCAGATACAACTGATTTCATGAGGGGTTGAGCCAATTTTGGAAAAAATATTGTGAAAAGGCTTGTATAAAAAGAGTTTTAACTAGAAAATAAGGTCAAAAGACGTTGAATCCTAAGGGGAACATCCCAAATTCTTGGGTGGACAAGAACACTTGTTGGAAATGAACGTAATTTCCATTTATCACCAGTATGGTACTTGTTATAGCTCTATTCTCGAGCAACCTGAATAAGAGATATGGGCTCTATACTTGAAGGATGGACCCTATATGCATCCAAGAAAAGGGTCGTTTTTTGTATTTGAGACTCAATTTTGTTAACTCATCTCAATATTTTCTTGCCAACATTTAATGAAATAAAATAATGGTTGCACATAATAAGCATCGATTTTTGGAGCATGTGGTAGGTTTCTTGTGCGTTAAGGTCATGTTCAATAACACTTTTTATAATAATTTTTTGAATGGAAATATGTGCTAGAAAATTAGGTTCACTATCTCTTGAGAATGTGGAAAGCATTTGGTAATAGGTTTCTGAACGTTGTTTTTCCTTTAAAATATATTTTTTAATGTACTTCAGGACTGCATGGTGATAAATCACGGGTTGGCATTCAACATTGACTCTCCATATAGATAACATAGTTTGGTTGTGGATGTTCAATATATCATCATTTCTAGAAGGGAGGTACTTAATTTTCCCATCTCTCTCAATGACCAAAGATAAAATAGGTTGAGTGTTCCAGGAGGCATTGGACTAACATTGTAGGTGTGACTATTTTTCCCGTAAACATGTGTGCTTAGTACATTTAGTGTGGTGTTGAACATGATCAAGTAGTTCTTCAAGGTCTACAAGCAGAGAGGAATAAATTATTTGTGTTGTATCAAACAAGCAAGGATCATCTTGAAGTGACCTATGAACAAACTCTAACTAGTTGAAGCGGGTTGGGGGGTTCTAGATAGACACATACTTATCGAAGTATTGTTTAGTTGCTCCAATAAAGGTCATATCTTCCCAGTATAATGCATCAACATTAGGAGCATTTTCAAGCCACAAGAAACAATGGACATGTGTGGAGCCTCTATGCTACCATTCAAACCAATGAGAAATATGGTACATAAACAAAAGCTATATAGCTTGAAATATAGTTGGAAAATAAGGGAATTGTGTTACATGTACCAATAGTCTATTGCCCCAAGGTTTTTATACAATAATTCTTCATTGAATATTTTAAACATGTGGTGCAAGTAAGCAGATACACGTTGAGCATTAGAAATTTTTTTGAGGGTCCTCCAACGTTGTGTGACATGAGCATCTGTAGGTACATTTGTAGATCAGACAATGAATCTAGAGTGAAATATAGGAAAGGACAATGAACATCATCCGACCCTATAAGAACTAGATCCATAGCATTTAGGTGGATATTAGTGCCTAGACCCATACACTAGTACCAGTGCTCCTATCCTTTCTTAGGCACTCTTGTCATGTACATTTTCAGAGTTCAAAACGTTAGTGAGCCTCTGTGACATTTTTCAAATTCTATTGTTGTTATTCACTTTCCCAAATCACTCCCAAATTCCTTTGAAATCAGCTTTAAAATCAGCTCTCCTTATCTCCCTCTCTTTCTTATGGTTTCACATTTACATGCTTGTTTTCTTGTGTCTTCTATGTATATTAGAACTTGTACATCATTTATAATAGTAGTTACTATATAATTTATATTTAATTAAAATTTATCTTAAATCATAAAGTAACAAAACCGTGGGTGGGAACCAAAATGACCATCATGGTAGCACATCAAATATAGAGTTCATTCATGCATGACAACCTCTTTCAAGTGTGATTGTTGAAACATTGCTTTCCTTTTTGGAAAAAAAGTTGGGAAAACCGTGGAGAAAGGTCCCTCTGTGTTGTATCCATTTATTGGTGAAAGTCTAAGTTTAGGCCATGACATAGTTAATGGAGTGTTATCACCATGAGAAAGAAATAATTGATCAATTTCCTTTTCTTTACGTTCCTTTATTGTGATTTTTTTTGCACAAAATAAGATGAATGAGAAATAAAAAATTCAACATAGTCAACATAAGAATCACTACCATTCTTTATAAAAGTGTTATGCATTTGGGATGGTTCCATTGTGACTGTGTTAAGAGAGGAAGCAACATTTACTGAATCATATGGAAGAGAGGAAAGGGCATCATTGTTGAACTAAGATATCTTTGTAATATGGATCGTGGCGATATTTTATATTGCAAGGTCGCTCAAACACGATATCTACTGATGTAGAAATCATACTTTGTTAAATTAGCTTCTTCCCTTTGTATGAGTACTATGTCCAAATCTCTAAGGCAATGTGGTAGGTATTTTTCTATTGGAGTAATGTTTTGCGGGAAACTTATGGTGTGTTCTGAGTATTTGTATTGTCTGCCATGTACTTGGGTGACTTTAAAGAATGGATTAACTCGTGTGATTAAGCATCTCCTCGATTTGGGTTAAAGACACAAGAACAATAGGCTGTCTTTTCAGGGTCCATTTAGATGTTCACCAACAAATCTATTATTTTGCGAAACCGACATTGGGCTTCAATAGTCTGCAGTGAGGATGAAAATATGGGAAATCCCTATGTATGTGAAGGGTTGGGGTGTTCTGTTTGAGTGGATGGTGGATTGCAAGGTGGAAAGTAGTTAAAAGGAGACAAGGAACTGGTTGTACATGTACGAGGAACCGAATCAAGGTTTGTACTTGAGAAAAAATAATTTGGCATCCCAAATAGATGGGAAGACATGGAAGTAGTAAGCACAAATGTGTTCGTATGAAAGGAATTCGTATGGCCATGCAAAAAAATTTCCATGGAAGTTACTTTCAGAATGTTGGTTATCAATCCTTCTCTAGTTGAATTTGATGGAAAGATTGGAATGTTAGGGAATGGTAAGTATTTGGTCGATGTAAGGTTGACGGATATTACAGATTGTCGTTATTCTACACTCTATGTGACAACGTTGTTGCTCAACAGTTATGTGAACTTTATTTTTTGTGTAGTTCTCTCTTCATCGAGCTCATTTTGTAGGAGTCAATATGATTAAGAAGTCACGGACTTATGGAGTACCACCTGTTGAAAAAATCCCATGTAAGTCAGTAAGGAATGATACATTGTTTGATGACATTCAAATGTAGAAATAGTCAAATTCAATAAATTATATACAATTGAAATGCATGTGGAGTTCCATTGGAAACTATGCGTAAGAAGTAAAATTTTGAGGATAAAAAACTACATATGTTGCTGAAGGAAAATAATATTATCTATATGGAAAAATATAGTACGTTCACATAGTCTACAAGGATGAAAATATGTGCATAACAAAAGTGCAAGTAATATTCTTTTATTTTATTAATAGTACTTTTAATCCACATAGTAGTATGAGGCAATAGTGTGTCGGTGTAAAAGGAAATACAACAGTTTTCTATTGAAGCAGGGAAAAAGAGGGAAACATTTTCAGAAGTGCTAATGGATAATCATGGAAGAAGGTAAAGGAAAGATAGATATGAAATAACTAATATAGCATTGATAGTTCAAAGTATAGAAATGAATGGGGGGTGTAAAGTTTGAACGGATGGGTGCATTAGAAAACTTTGCGTAAAGAAGGTTACGGGAGATGCACTGTTATCTACTTTCTTTGAATTAAGGATGACACATTTCAATCTATCAATTCCACGGTAAATCTCTTTTTCAGGGAAAGTGTGAAGCAATTTGCTTGTTATAGAGGGTGTCAGATGGGAGTGGTCATTAGAAGAAAACCAACCATGAAGTGTAGTAGTTTTTGAAATTAGAGGGTTGACGTAACATTTTTTACTTGAAATTATGTCAACTGATGTCTCATCGAAAATGGGGACATGATCATCTTTCAAGGACCGGGAGATATGGTATATAAAGAATGTCTGTAAGTTCTTTGTTTATCTCATCTAAATGTTTTCCCCACAAAGTGACAGTGACAATGAATCCTAACATGTCCTTTAATTATATAGTTCTTATCTTTGTTTCAGACTGGTCATGCCTATAAATACTTGAGCATGGTGACATGGAAATAACAATGCCAATCAAATCAACAGAAGACCCGATGGCTCTTGCAGGTATGTCCTTGATTTTGGTGAAGTGAAACTGATGGGAAGGTATTTTATCCTCATTTTTTATGAGAGGAGTTATGGTTGAAGACAGTTGCAGGAAACTCTCCAAAGCACTGTTCAAATGGTTGTAACATAGTCTCTCATCAGCAATCCTCCCATTAGAAATTGTATATAGCTTCCCATTTTTAATTTGATCATAGAATGTTTTGGCAACCTCATTGAAACAGGTGATGTGGATTTCTCCTCCTTTCCAATCCACAAAATCAAACCTAAACACATAACCATCCCCCTTTGCATTGTGATATTCGCAAAGGGTTGTTTTTGCTAGGGCACAGCCCTCTACAGACCACATGCACATAAATGTATTCAATCTAGTTATTTGAGTTGGTGTTCTTACAAAATATTTGTTAACTTGTTAGGATACGTTGGTTATTAGATTAGTTGTCTTTCTTATCTTGTTATCTCTTCTTCCATCATTCTCTGCCACTATTGTGGATCTTCTCATTTAGTTAGGGAGTCAGTTCAGATTTCAGTCCTATATATACTGTACGTGTGCTTTGTTCTAGACAGAATAATATGAGATAAATCTATCTCTGCTATTTCTCATTCCGTAGCTCTGTTTCAGTTTGGTATCAGAGCAAAAGATCTATTATTGGAGGAGTGCACCTGTGCTTCCAGTTTTCTGAGAAGGAGACGAGCTGTGAGGCGTTGGATAGGAAAAATGCACACTGCTGTTTTGCTAAGCATTTAAAAGTGTGGTCAGATGCCTCGTTTGAGTCTTGAAGGCTATTGTCCTGAGTGGAATAGTGGTGCCTGAGGAGGTCGATTCTCTGCTGTATCCAGGAGTGTCTGCCACACACAAAGATGTCCAGATTGATGCTCTCTTGCAGAGCCTTTTTCCATGTGCTGAGGAAGTACATGCCCTGCAAAAATGCAGCTGCTAGAGTGAAATACAGTGTAGCATATAGAACTCTCAGATTGCTGTTTTTTTTAGAATGTTGCTCTGTATTTGTGAACAGATCCAGATGGGTGGAGCACCTGAAACCATGAAAACATCACGCTTCTACTTCAACCTGAGTTGACTGGAAAAGAATTGTGAGATTGATCCGAAGCTGGTAGGAACAATGTTGCTGCCTGGAAGCTTTGAGCAGCCATCAAAAGCTGAAACATCGATTCTGTTCTGCCAGCGTGATCGAATGTAATCAGAGTCCTGATGTTGTTGCTTCAGGAAGATACTCTAATGATTTACATCAAACTCACGGCCAGGAGAGCTAATGTTCGAAACCTGAGCGTATTGAAGACAACTCTGTGGAGACTATCTGAGTGTTGGAGACGCCGTGGAGATCTCGCCAGGAGAGAATTTATTTCTGTGCGCGGAGACCTTCAAACGCTTGTCGAGGTAGTTTTGAGTCTACAACAGTCTCTTCTACACTACATCGAATGTCGAGTGTAGACAACTCGATTGAAAGCGTCAACAACACGGTCGCCACAGCTGAAAGCCACAACATCAACTCGCCAGCCAGAGAACACCGTGGAGAAGCTCCTGAGAGCTCCGGGTTCTACTTTGCTTTGCTGAACGAGCTTCAAAATTGCGGCAATCTTGCATTCGACAAACTTGTTCGAGAAGGACTCCTTGAGTACTTTCTTTTCGACGTCAGCTGCCAAGCAAAGCGAGTACGGGAAGAATTAGAAGCCGGATACGACGCAGATTGTGACGACGAAGAAGAACACCCTGCAAAGCGTCGCCGTCTCACAGCACGTGAATATCGCGAGCATCTACGAGCCAGTCATTCTCGACAGTGAGTCCAAATTGTAATAACTTTTTCAAATAAATAAATATTTTTTTTTATTACAATGTCTGCTCCGAAGTTACTTCTGTCTGACGCTCAGTTGCTCAAAGGGCCTAATTTTGCGGCCTGGAAGACAAAAATGAAGACAATCCTTCAGTTTGAAGGATTATGGGGAATTGTCACAGGGTCTGTGCCTGCTCCCACAGCCCCCGATGAACTAATAAAATATGACATGGCTAGTGCTAAAGCCTTGATGCTGATAATGCTCAGTATCAGTGATGATGTGCAACCGCATGTTCGGAATGCGGAGAAACCCAAGGAGGCCTGGGACAAGTTGGCAACCATTTATGAAGCCAAAAATCAGACAAAGATTCTTCATCTTCAGTCGAAGCTGCACACCCTCTCTATGGGGTCTGACGAGAAAGTGGAGGAATTCCTGCGTCGCGTGGCTGAGTTGAGATCGGAGTTATTGGCACTCGGTGAAACGGTAGACGATAAACTACTCATCCCAATCACCTTGAGAGCACTCCCTTCTCAATTTCGAGTGTTTGTTACAACACTGAATGTGTCTAAACAAACAGTGACATTCGAAGAGCTTGTGAATTTGCTGCAGCAGGAAGAAGCTATCACTTCATCGCATGGGGAGTCTCAGGACAAAGCCTTGTTCTCAAAGCCTAATCGTGGCCAGAAGAATCGAAAAGGTCCCCCAGAGAAGCCAAATCCAGCGCAATCCAAACAGAAAGATCAAAAGTCAAAGAGATGGTGTCACATTTGCAGAACCAATACTCACGACACTGATCACTGTTGGCACAACAGCCTGAAACAAGGGCCTTCAAGCCATACAAGCACATCCGGGCGCGAAGATTTTCAAAAGTCTAAACGACGTCCCCGCTGGAGAAAGCAAAAAGGACATCTTGCAGCCCAACAAGAAGATGATGAATCTGATGAGGAGACATCAGAAGGAGCCCATTGTAGTAAGAATCTTGTACTCGTCTCTCAAACTTCTCAGCCCACGAAGAAAGTCTGGTTGATAGACTCTGGTGCAAGCAAGCATATGTCAGGTGACAAGAAGCTGTTTGATTCACTACACGAAGAGCCAACTGGAGATCGAGTTCGGATAGCGGATGACAAAGAGTACATTGCAGAAGGAATAGGGAATGTGACCATTCCTCTGGGGCCACGAAAATGTACACTTACAAAGGTACTATATGTTCCTGGCTTGACTAGCAATCTTTTGTCAGTTACTCAGCTCTTGAATCATCACCTTAAGGTTGAATTTCTTGTTCAAAATGGCATTAAATCATGCTTAATCTCCCGACAAGGTACGGTTCTTGCTAAAGCCTTTGTAAAAGATAAGTTATTTGCTTTAGATACTGTTTCATCTTCTGCAGTAGCTTTATCTGCTTCAACAATAGAATCAACTGCCTTATGGCATTTTAGATATGGACACTTGTCGGTCGGTTCACTGCACCAGATGAGTTCAAAAGCAATGGTCCGTGGACTACCCAAATTGTCCAGTTCCTTGCCTATTTTCCCTGGTTGTCTTGCAGGAAAACAACATAGAGATCCGTTTCAAGCGAGCACCTTCCATGCCAAGAAGTGTCTGGAGGTAGTTCATACCGATCTGAACGGCCCATTGCCTGCTTCGTTTTCAGGATACAAATACTTCCAGTTGTTCGTGGATGACCACTCTCGCAAGATGTGGGTATATTTCCTAAAGCAGAAAAGTGAGGCTCTTCAACACTTTCAGAACTTCTATCATCGTGTTGTCAAAGAGTCTGGACAACCACTTCTTCTACTCCGCTCAGATCGAGGGGGGGAATTCACATCAAAGAAGTTCTTGGCCTTCCTAAACCATCACGGCATTAAGCAGCACCTGACTGCTCCCTACACGCCCCAGCAAAATGGCATTGTTGAGCGTCGCAATCGCACAGTGATGGAGATGGCTCGCTGCATGCTATCAACTGCAAAGCTAGGAGAACGCTATTGGGCTGAAGCAGTACAAACGGCTGTATATCTTCTCAACAGGGCACCAACAAAGATTCTACTGAACAAGACGCCAGAAGAGGTATGGAGTGGTAAAAAACCATCAATTTCTCATTTGCGAGTATTTGGTTGCACAGCATACATGCATGTCCCAGCTCAGAAGAGAAAGAAGGTAGAGCCAAAAACACTCCCGTGTATCCTTCTTGGCTACAGTACTACCTCGAAGGCGTATCGTCTCATGGATCCTGAGACAAAGAAAATATACGAGAGTCGGGATGTGGTTTGTGACGAGTCATCCTTTGACTCAATAGTATCAACAGAAGATCCACTTCCAAACACATCTCACCGATTAGTCTCTGAATCAGATGATGAGCTGGAGGAGACTACTCAGAGAAAAGAAATGCTACCAGGAGAACTATTTGTTGACCTTGGAGAACTGCAGAATGTGACTCCACATCAATCCTCACGGCAACGACACAGTTCTTCTCAAAAGCAGTCAAGTTCTCATCCGAAGTGGGTACAAAGAACTATCAAGGACTCAAATTTGCAACAACTCCCAGATACATCATCCGGAGTCAAAACAAGGAGTCAAACAAGAAATGAGGTAAACTTTGCACTCATGAGTTCACTGATGAATAGCTCCGAGCCAGATAATGTTCGTGAAGCACTCAGTCAAACTCAGTGGAAGGAAGCTATGGAAACAGAATATGACTCACTCATGAAAAATCAGACATGGGAACTTGTCGATCTGCCTACAGGAAAGAAACCCATAGGCTGCAAATGGGTCTTCAAGACAAAATATAAGGCAGATGGATCCATCGACAAACATAAAGCACGACTTGTAGCCAAAGGATATGCTCAGAAAGAAGGCATCGACTATGAAGAAACCTTTGCACCCACTGCGAAGATGAAGACCATCAGAGTAGTTTGCGCACTTGCAGCACAGAAAGGATGGAGACTTCAGCAGATGGACGTCAAGAGTGCTTTCCTAAATGGTGATCTGAAAGAAGAAGTATACATGACCCAACCTGAAGGATTTGTTGATGAAAATCAGCCTAAAAAGGTATGTCGTCTCATCAAATCTCTTTACGGACTGAAACAAGCTCCCAGGGCATGGTATATCAAGATCAATGATCATCTTTTGCAGCATGGGTTCACTCGTAGCCCCTCAGATTCAAATTTGTATATAAAGAAGGTAGGAAAAGAAATTATCATTCTGGTTGTTTATGTAGATGATCTTGTGATCACTGGTAGTTCAGAAGATCAGGTTGATATTGTAAAGAATGATCTCAAAAGAACCTTCGACATGACAGATTTGGGGCTACTACATTACTGTCTTGGCTTGGAAATATGGCAAAAGGAGCATCACATCTTTGTCTCCCAGACAAAGTACGCCAAGACACTCCTGGAAAAGTATAGAATGTCCGACTGTAAACCTATATCCACTCCCATGGAAAAAGGCTTGCAACTTTCAAGATTCCAGGACTCACCTCAAGTAGATGCTACTCTCTACAGGCAATTGGTTGGAGGGCTCATCTATTTGACATACACCAGACCAGATCTCTGCTATGCTGTCAGCTATCTTTCCAGGTTCATGCAAGAGCCAAAGAAATGTCACTGGAATGCAGCAAAGCATGTTTTGAGATATGTCCGAGGAACAACTAATTATGGTCTGGAATATAAAAAGAATGATCAATTCTTCCTACAGGGATATGTCGACTCGGACCATGCTGGATCTGTTGATGATAGGAAGTCAACTACAGGATACATATTTCATCTCGAGATCTGGACCTATCTCGTGGATAAGCAAGAAGCAGAATGTTGTTTCTATCTCATCCACAGAGGCAGAATATCACGCCGCACGAGGAGCTGTGTGCGAAGTGATATGGATACGTCGCATTATGGATGACCTGGGAATTCCTGAAAAACAGTCACCTATTCTCTATTGCGACAATCAGAGTGTGTTGAAGCTCGTGCAGAATCCAGTCTTTCATGAACGAACAAAGCATATTGAAATTGACTGCCATTTCATTCGAGAGCACGTCTTGAACCATCAAATTCAGCTCCAGTACTGTCCTACTGAAGCACAAGTTGCTGACATTCTCACTAAATCTCTTGGAAAAGTGAAATTTGAATCTTTCAGAGGTCACATTTGCAAGAATAATGTAATAAGGGGGGGAATGTTAGGATACGTTGGTTATTAGATTAGGTGTCTTTCTTATCTCATTATCTCTTCTTCCATCATTCTCTGCAACTATTGTGGATCTTCTCCATTTAGTTAGGGAGTCAGTACAGATTTCAGTCCTATAAATACTGTACGTGTGCTTTGTGTTCTAGACAGAATAATATGAGATAAATCTATCTCTGCTATTTCTTCTAAAAAGCGCAAACATGAGGTCTAACCCTTTAAACAATTCAATTTACAAAAAAGTGACATAATGTACAAATCTTTTCATGAAAATAAATAAAAGTTGCATTATTCTTTCTCGACATTTTAAAACTATATGTATTTGTGTGCAAATATATAATGAGGAACATATTGAAAATGGTTTTGGTTGGTTTACATAAAGAAATGATCAATTGTATAAATGAAAGATATAATTAAGAACACATTAAAAATTTGTTGTTGTTGGTTTACATAAAGAAGCTTGCAATTGTATAAAGGAAAAACTGAGCAAGCTTGTTGAAAAGTTAGATTTTGTGTTCCATATGTTCCGGCCGCAATAAATACATGCATTTATTTGAAACGAATTACAAATTATTATATTAAACAAATAAAATGGAAAATAATAAGAACAATAGGTACACTTGAAGTGACAAAACTATAGGTATTTGTATAGAGACACAATGATAAAGAAATTAGGAATGCATAGTTGTTGGAAAACAAAAAATTGATCATGTGTTTGATAAAGTTTGATTCTCTGTTGGATATATAATGCCACGATATATACATGGAATTATTTGGAATGAGTTACATTTTGTTTCAAAAAACCTTATAGACAAACATTTATAAACTAACTACTACAAGCTATTTCTTTTAAATCGAATTTCTTTCTTTTTGCTTGTGTAATTTTCTTTGCACGTTTCTTGTATTTTTTTCCAGTTGCAGATGCCTCAATTGGAATTCCCACTCTACTCAATTTGTTGTGTGGTTCATACTTCATTGCATCTTCGTTAGAATCATAAATCAAGTAGAAGCCTCGTGAATGCATCTCCAATCGTTCGGAATTTTGGAGAGAAAAATTGGGGATGTTGGCATTAGGTGGAGGCAATCTCTTATCATCTTGGGCTATCACTGTTTTAGATGGTTTTAGTTGCCTATAATGCAAAACATTGAAAAACACATTGAATATGTTTAAAATATTCTTCCCTCTGCAGAGTGAGGCATAATTATTGTCAAGCCCATCGAAGGGGGAGAATTATGTTTGTAGTATGCATATTACATTAGAGAGGGAAAAGAAGTGTGTTAGTCCAAGAAGATATTATTATTGATGATGAGAAACTTTAAAAGCCTTGTCGTTGATCAATCTAACGCCAAACTTGGGATGTTTCGAAATGTCCTCATTAGGGAATGAGCCCCTCGACACATAACGAATCATGTCATTGATGAAGGAACATGCCCCCACATGTCACTTCAGAAAAAGGATTGGAGCCAACTATAAATATAAATGAAAGAAGCAAAAGTAAATAAAATGAAAGTACTCTACAATAATTTTTTAGTCCATAACACAAAAAGAATAGAATAAATAAATAAAAAATTCAATCAATAATGAAACCCACCTGAAGTTCCTTTAGATACAACACTGTCTTCTTTACTGCGGGAGAAAGAGAATCAAAAATATCAGATTTCTACCCATCTAGGTGCTACAACTTATCCTACAAAAAAGAAGAAGAAGAAGTTAAAGAATTTTCATAAACAATAAAAAGTGAAATTCAGTACTTGTAATCTTCACAGATACTCTTTTATCAACCAACCAATTCATCTAAAAAATAAGTCTCTATATTTTATACAATGCATTTTAGAGTACTAAGATTCATGAAAACATTTCAATAGTGCAAAATGACAGATGTTAACAAATTACTTATTAATTTCAGGTCCTGGGGATAAGTATGAAAGAGTTGTCATTTGAAGTGATACAAATTCATTAGGAAAATGTTACACTGACTGGAAAAAATCCAAGTCACTAATAGCATCTACATGTGATGAAGATGCCAGTAACGATTCCTAATTGAGGGATTTGTAAACTCTAGGGAAATGCTTAAATTATCTCATAGTTGTACCTTATACTAGCATTGTAATCTTAGCAACCAAAAGAGATCTGAATTGGGAAATAAAATTCACATCCAATCATTATTCATTTAACAGCTAAATCCTTCAAAATATCAACCTCCCTGGTGCTTAATAGTAGAGAAATATTGTGCTATAATAAAAAAATGTGTGTTATACTGTGTGATTTATAGTCCCCTTGCAACCAACTACAAAAATGAAACACAACTCACTAATCTAGGTATGATCTACCCACAATTTCCTTGCATTGAATATGTATTTTATAATAAAAAAATCTAACCATTAGGCATTCAGACCAGAATATCCCTTGAGTGAACATATAATTTAAATATGGTTTGCAAAGGCAAATGATTTTCTATGAAATTTCATCAAACACTTAGGCTTACATAGTCTATGTTTGATAATAATCATGATAAGGAAATTAACAAGCTACAATTTAAGAGATCCAACAGATCAATTTGACCATCCATCTTATTATCCATAAATCCAAAACCAATGCTTTATGAATAACCATTGGGTTTACCAATAGGAAAACAAATTGAAAAGAAAAGGATGTACTCCCCTCACCTAAACAACTTTCTGCAGAACAATCCACAAGGAAGAACATAGACAAGAATAATTTCTAAATTGAAAGAATAGTAAAATCAACACATATTCTAACATTGTAATTCAAGAAAATACAATTAGAGTTACTTTGTTCACCCAAATGAATTCAACAGTAACTGAGAACCTACCAAATTTAGTCAAAGGATAATCCCCAAACCAAAAAGCATAGAATATTTCCCTGTGATCCGCCTTAAGAGGAAATCCTAATTTTAATCTCTACAAGAAAGAAAAACTCATTTTCCACACTTGCAACCGCAAACAATACAAATATTAGTGTGACTGTAGCTATAAATCTAAAGGCCTCTTTTTCTTGCAAGAATGGGTTACTAAAACAACAAACTTGACTGCAAAATAGTGTAAATTAGTGTTTGTGTATTTGAATAGATTTACTTTCAATAAGAAATCAATTAACTTATACATACCTTGGTATAGTAATCTTTCTAGATCCTTCTGACAATATGATGACCACCCAAATAAACCACCTTGAACTTGATTTTCCCAATACTGAGTTCCTCATATGTGGGATAATGTGTCAGTTGATGTTGCACTAATCTCTAGCATGCCAAGTCAAAATCTAATTCATCAACAAATAAAGAAAAGGAAATCAAGTTCAAGGCGTTTGTTTTGGCTCAACACCGGCCATTGGATTATTAAAATTAAAAAATCACTCCATAAGATAATCAATATAGTTTCCATAAAAATAACATATACTGTATGCATGAACCCATAAAAACCACTAGGATGCCTAAAAACATGCCGAACAGAGTCAAACATGTGTATCAATTTTTGTGTAATGGGTTTCACCGTTAATCAAAATGAGAATTTAAAAATAGAAAAACAAGACCTTTTAGAAACTAATACAACGGTTGTGAGCGTAACAATTAGAAACTGAATAAGTCAATTGAAGAAACCCCAAGCAAAAGAGTTACTTAGAAATTATTAACAACAAAAAAATAGGAGCTTACAAAGGGTTTTCTAAAGGCTAAAATGATGTTGAGAAATCTATTGAGTGTTTGGAAAGGAAAGGGACAACAATCTTTATTAACGAAGCACCAAGCAAAACCTCCAAATAAGTAGAAAGACCTTTAGAGTCCCTATGACATAAAAAAGAGGCAATAATTAATACTCCAGTCACCTCTCAAATAGGGCAGAATGTTTTCTGAAATCTAAAATACAGACAATATGCTAACATTGTGTATTCTGGAAGTTGAAATACAATTAATAAGATAACATTTCCTTGTGCCATAAAAAAGACGAAATAATTAGTACTCCAACCATTTCTCAAATAGGGAAGAACACATTCTAGAAACTGATATACAGACAATAAGATAGCATTGCCTTGTAAAGCCACCCGCTCAATAATAATGCAATAATGACAGACTTCAATAGCCAGTTCAATAAGATGGGAAAATCCATTAAAAATTTTGATCGAGATACAATTCTAACAAATTGCTTGAGGGGATAACATTGACACATTGAAGAGATTTTAACCCATAGACAAGACTGCAAACCTCATCTCTAACATGCAACACTATAATATTGATCAAAATTTTAGATGGAATGCCCAAGCTAAAAGAAGAGATGGAATGAGGGCTATTTACATTAATAATTGTTTTCATTAACATTTTACTAGTATTAGCTATTAGCTAGAGATCCTCTCACAACGAAAGGTCTCTAGGAACCCAACCCTTAGGTTTGAGGGAGATCACATTTAGGAATTTTTCTGATGTTAAGGCTTGACTAACAAGAGAAATCCCCATCCACTTGATTCTCCAGCTCCATCAAGATCATTGTTTAGTGTTGGACTTCCTTGACATAGCTGGAAAACGATGAAAAAACTAAGTTAGGTCTTATTGGCTTTGTTTTCTATTTCTTTCACGTTATTTTACATGACAGAGAGTTTAGCATTCCTTTCTTGAATGGGGCACATAAAAATCCATATTAATAATTTAAAAAAGTGTTGTGATTTTAGGAAAGTATTCTAATAGATTTTCACAGTTTAGTACGTGGAATTTTCCTGTAGGGTAAAAAAGTATTATCATAAAAAAATTAAAATTAGATTAGATTTATAGTGATCTAAATTGTCAGGAAGGCCACAAAGATTTCAAAATTTAAAAGAAACTTGATGTAATTTAAACTTTTAAGAAAGGGGGTTTAAAGTAAAAAGAAACTTAACGTGATTTAGACTGTAAAATAGGCCACAATTTTGCAGTAATGGGCATAATCGCTATGATAATGACAATCTCAAGCCACACCGACATGGCTTCCATGTTTATGCATATTTTTCCACCCATGCAAGGATGGATGCAATTCTGAAGTGAATTTTTACAAAAGAGATAACCCTCATACATGGGATTCCAATCTTAACAGTATTTTAAGCTCAATACTGCAACCCCACTTCACCCCATCAACGTAGGTTGCATTCAATAAGAAGGCTATTACCAATTCACCTAACCAAAACAATCACCCCTTCAGTACAATGAGATGGTAAAAGTCATTAAAAATTTTTATCGAAATACAATAAAATATATATTATAACGCCAATGGATGCGTTACTTGTAAATAGAGAAAGGCGGATGATAAAAGAACCAGGATAAAGATATGTAGGAAAAATACCTCGTTAACAAATCTTGCAGACAAATAGATACGCACTCAACATGCATAGATATATACCATGCAGAATGCAAGTGCTAAATATACCCCGCATTCATGCAAGTGCTAAAAAGGGAAACTACTAAAAACAACCAAAAAAAAGCAAAAACGTCAAAATGCCCGTTAAAATGCACGTCAACTTTAATCACCTGGTAAAAACATCAAAATGTCCATCAAATTTAGAACAGTGGCATAAATTACCACAGGCCCTTTACCATAGGGGGCACCTTCAACGTAATTACTTATACTACCAACAAGGACATAAAATTCCCATCCATGTTTAGAGCGGCATTGAGAGCCAGGAGCTGCTGAGTGAAGTTCTCATCCATAATATCTGCAAGGCCAAGATCCGGCGCATATGTTTCTGGAAACTCAACTCCCTTGTCATTAGAGATTTGGGGTTGCAAAAATTCACGAAGTATTTCTTTACAACCAATTTTTGGTTTATTATGTTATTTTTGAGTTTATATAAGACAAAAAGGTAAGAGGATGGAGAGGTATTCGATAGCTTTCCTATTGTGTTACTTCATAGTTTTCACCACATCCCAAATGGTGATGAAGTTGATTTGATTAGAGCTTTCACTGATCAGGTTATGACTAGATTGGTGTTTTTTTATTGAGATCCATATTCTTCTCATTTAAAGAGGTTATTTATGAACAATTAGAATGAATGATGAAGGGGTTTTCACTCTCACTAGTGGTGGCTAACCTTTTTTTGGAATAATTTGAAGATACCGCTTTGTTTTCCTTTCTATAGAATCTGAAATGGTGAAAGAAGTTTGTTGATGACGCTAACCTTTATCGGCAGCATAAACAATTTGAGGACATCCACTCCCACATAAAAAATTTGGCAGATAGTGTCAAATTCACCAAGGACATTGAGAAGGATGGTATCTTACCTTTCTTGGATGTCATCCTCTCATATAAGAACGATGCCTCGCTACTTTGTTTTAGATTACAGGAGATGTACACATACAAAACTTTATTTGGATGCTTTCTCTCTCTATTACCCATTGCAGAAAGATGGTGTTTTGAATACTTTGGCTACTAGGTCTTATATATAATGATGAGCACATAGAACCAAAAAAAAAAATATTTAGAAGGGATTTTCAAAAAACATGGCTATAGTGGAAAACAAATTGTTAGGGCACTCAAAATAAGCTAGAGGGTGCCTAACAAGAATCATAAGGAGGGAACTTCGTTAGAGAATCTTGTAGTATTCTTACTTTACATTGAAGGTATATCCAATCAAATTTCAAGAATCTTAACATGCCACAATATAAGAACAACTTTTTTCCCGAGACCTAGTTGAGGAATGTTATAAAATTGACTAAAGATGACTTAGAACTGAACCTTGGGAGTGGAGATGAAAAAATTGAATGCTCTTGTGGGGTTTACTCCATTAAAAAAACATGGTGATAGAAGTGACTCAAGAGATCAAATTGATCACCACTCCTTATACTAGACTTGACACTATCTCGATGCCAATATTCTACTCTTTTTTCTAATAACTAAGTCCATCATAATGAGAATCACATAACATGTTACAATCATTTGACTTGAGAAAAGAGAGATCAATGTTAGTGAAGTGTGAAGAAAAAATTAAACATGTTATCTACATTTAAGACACAAATATAGTTGCAGTGAAAAAGCATTACTACAAGCATAAACCGAAAGAAGCTTTTGAGATTAGAAAGTAGGGGAAAGGCGTTATTCAGTGAGCACCCTATTTTCAACGATGTCCCAACTAAAATCTTGACGAAGAGGGGCTCTAAATTATGACAATTGATTCGTAGATTTGTATCACATACTATTTATTAATTTTAAAAAAATCAATAATTTTCAATGTTGGTTGGAATCAATTTGTTAAACATTTATTAATTACAATTATTACATTGTGTAATAAAGTTGGATATAATATTATCAGTAGAAATATGTAAAAATATAGGTAAAAATATATACTTAGTGAAATACTCTTATTGTATTTTAAATCAATATAAGGTAATAATGAAGTCTTGATATTATTTTTTTGCATTGCCTCTAAAAAAACATTTGTTTGTTCTTGAATTATAAGGATTGGTAGTACAAAAAGAAAACTTTTAAAAAGTAATGTACATTTCTAATTGAACAATGAGTGCATTCAACCAAGAGCCTTTATTGTCTCATTTTCAATTAGTTGTATCTACACTATTTGAAATAACATTTTGGTTTCATTTGATATAGATTTCAATGTAGAAAAAATTGTAAGAAAACTACTAAAAACAATTAAAGTGGAGGCTCCAACCAATGTTTTGTTGGGGTACGGAGAATTGTGAAAAAAAATATATAAATATTAATTAAAAATTTGGATGCAATTTACAGAGATAGATATTCCTTGCAAATGTGAAACAACTATTGTTGTAGTCAATGTAATCAACAAAGGAGTGCACGAAGATAATTTTGTGGTGTCTCCAAATGTGTCTTTAGATAGATAATTTAATAATGGTAAATGGCGTATGGCAATTTGTTATGTCAATAGCCTTAATAGGTGATACAGATGATGTACAACAAGCCTTAAAGCAATGATAGTCTGTCTCAAATAACAATTGAACAAGTCAATGGTGTAAGACATTGGCATTAATAATTAATGTAGTTTGACCATTTTCTACATGATCGGAATATCTAATGCTTCGAATGTTAATAGTTAATGTCATAATTTATATTGTTAAATTTTCTATTTAAATACATGACATTTTGACGTACCTTATTATTTTGAATATGTGCAAGAGAAAATTACATATGAAATTACTTTATACTAATAATAAAAATTTGAAGTGAAATATTCAGTAATAAGATTTTCTTATTAAGTTTTATTGTTAAAGTTTAGCCAAAAAATATCAAACTATGAAAAATAATTTTTTTATCAAGAAAAATGTATATATAACTATTATTTGATTTATTGAAAAATAATTGATGTGTATTGGTTTGCTTTTTCAAATCTTGTTCCACATGGAAGGAAGTAATTGGTTTTGGGGGAAAAATTGTTAAAAGTTCTGGGGATTACTGAATTTTATGGCCGAACATACAACCAAATTTTACATATTCATGTTACCAGATACTTCATTACAACATTTAGCCCTACATTGTTCAGGATGTGATTTATAACCAATATTGATATTTCATTGTGGTTTACATACATGCGGTCAAGAGAACAACATGACTTCATTTAAAAATTTGACTTGATATGAAATATTTAATTCATTTTTTGTTGGGTCATAATGTAATGTGAAATAGAAAAAAAAATTTAAGATCAAAGAAGGGGAATATTGTGTTGGTTTACATGAAAAATATGCAAAAGGTTCTAGACAAGTACATGCGAACATATGGAGCAGATATCATATTGTTCATAGGTGAATAAACATGCTTTGTTCATGACAAAAAATGAATCTCTTTTCTTTGGATTGCCTGCTAGCTAGAAATTTGATGGCTCAATGCATTCCGATAGAAAAATGAGAATTTCACACACTTATGTACATGGTTAAATCATGTGGGGCCACACCAAAAAATGCATCATTATTTGGAAACATACAAAAGAATAATTAGTTGAGCCTTTATTAGAGTTTACTCGATACTATTACATTGTTTAATAAATACAAATTTGGTTAAGTTTTATAGTCAGTTGAAATTACAATTTAACTTTCCATTTTAGTTATGAAGTTGAGTTATTTGAATAGTCAATTGAATTTTATCCTGCCTATATATATAAACAATTTGGTTAAATTTAATACTTAAGCTCAGGAAATTTTTAAGTGAATTTAATACTCAATTGGAATTACATTAGTAAAAAAACACATTTTATAATGATTCATACTTTTATTTCTAACTGAAAAATTTTATCATGTTACTTTAGCACTAATATTAGGCTCATGACTGAGCTCCGACCTGTGTGTATTCTACAAAGGCAACTCTGGACTAATCCTGGCACTGAGAATATTGTAATTCCTTATAGGCAAATCTAGGTCTCAGTTTCTGGTAGGGTTAACTCCATGCAATGTCAGCCCCATCAAGTCCTGAGGATGCAGAAATTATCAGGCCAAAATTTATGAAATGTTTCTTCATACAAGACTCGGGCAGATTCCATACTTGCGCCTCCTTAAGAACACATCAGAACTGAATTCTGCATCGAACTTTCAGTTATCGGGGTCTCAATCAGACATGAGTTTCATCTTGTGCATTCCATGGCTTTCTCCTGCATGATTGGAAAACTATTGAGGACCTAAGATCTTGGACCTATTACCAGTGCCATCACTTTCCAGTAGTGCTTACTAACCCCTATTTCTCTCAACTTCATCACCTAGATCCACGTATGACAGTCTGGGTCAGATAGGGAAATGGGCTTTATTACCATTTAATGGATCAGGTTTTCCTTTCCCATCCCAATCAGAGGATATCCCTGATTAGAGTCACGATGCACAATTTTTATCTCCATTTCCTACAATCTAGTGCAGATTGCCACAGTTTGTTTTCATTCTCTCCACCTTTAATTCCACCCAGATAAGGAAATGTTTGATCAACATCTAGGGGATTATCATGGGTCTCCCCTGCATGGCCGCTGAGATATTGCAGGGCTCGCTTCAATACTTTTCCCTTGAGCACCCATGGCTTTACCATTACTGCAGTGATGAGTTGGACGCTGTCCCCAGTCGGAGCCTCTGAGATCTGGAAGCAGCTAGCATTGTGCAGTCCCGCCGGCTTAGTGAAAGATAACTTTCTGCATGTTGCCAAGGCAAAGGGTTAAAGGAAACAAAGTTCAAATTGAATTCGATCTTCCAGTCATCTTATTGGTTGAGATCAGCGAAAGATACAATTTATTGAGGCTAAGAATTTATCAGCAGTGTGGCAGAGAGGAGCTTGGCATGCCCTGAATAAATTTGCTATGCTTTTCTTCAATTAATCTGGGACAAAACACATACAATTTGGGTTTCAAAATTCAGTGATCATACTTTAATGGCATTCTTAACCAGTTTACCCTACTTACTAAGACCTAGGATTCTCCCAAAAGTTAAACATTTATTTCACTTTACAGAATCCATTTATCAACAAACAGAGTCGTGCACTGCTACCACTCTTAAGGTTTATTAGTTTAGCTTAGGGGTAGAAGGTAAATCCTTCTTACACAAGAAGAATAGTATCCTGTTCTTCCACTTAATGACTTGATGACGTTAGGGCAAGGAGCATCACAAACATTAGAACACGGATAATATATAGATGATATATATATATATACTATATTTATTCATGTATTTTTTATTAACTTTTAAATGTGGATATCCGTCATACCCACAACGATTATGCACTATAGTATGCATATTTATCTACAATTTAAACGAGGAAAGGTTACAACACCCAAATTACAAACAGCATGTGTGGCCTCTTACGCATTACTTTTTGAGAAATACTACTACACTCGCTAAAATCGTTTACTTCCATATCACGACAAATATTCATAAGCAAGTTACATAATAAAAATTGGGCTATCATTGCATAATAATGTCTAGTGACAAGTTTTAGTGTTCACCTATTTAAGCACAACATTACTCCACTAGTGACCGAAGACCCCAGGGCAACAAGCCCTGTTTAGATTATCTACAATACACCATTCGAGAATCTGATCAACATATGTGAGCATAACACATTGAAATAGGGGGACTTCATCATTGCAAAGCAATGGAGAGTCATTGTATTTTACTTTACCTGAAATCGGAGCGTTATGCAGGCTTTAAATATTTAAACAAAACAATTTAATCAACTGAATTAACTAATCACAAGTGCAAATTTCAAATTTCAAGACAATAAGTACAGTTGCACAATGATTCATTATGGATTTCGGTAATTTCCTAACAAAATCCTTAGTTCATCCAATGAACTTTAGTCCACCATCTAGTTTTTAACTTGTAAGAAATCAATCAACAAGACACAGTTTTACACAAGGAATTAACCTAATGGAAACTAATTTAATACTTGTGTGTATTCAGAAGCACAATATCCAATAGCCTTCAGACGATAAGGGTGAAAGATAGTTTCCAACTTCCACTTTCTAGGCGTATACAGAAAGCTCTATGCCACCATCTAGTGTATCTTACCAATTTCGTAGTATTCATGATCAGCCTTCTAAATGCTACTCACCAATGCCTCTATGTGCTCTCCAATCAATCACTCACAGGCTCCGCAATAATGAATACTGTGAGCGCTATGGGCCGACTAGGTAGTATTAATAACATGTCTTGTACTAGCCACAAATCACTTTAATATATTATTTCCTATGATTTGGATGGCTTCTAGGTCAATAAGAATCGAAAACCTAATAGATGCCTAAATAATTCCAAGTGTCTTAACCAACAACCACACAACACATGGTTTTTCTCAGGAAAGCCTCCCGAGCAATAAGCCTAGTCTTGGATAGGTTTTCCAGTGTGTTAACTAACAACCAGAATATCATGATGATGCAATTCCCTATCATTGACTATAATCACTAGGGCGCACTTCAGGGAATAACATAGTGATTATATTTTGATGTTAGACTTTTGCTCATACACATATCCTATAACATGTTTAATGGGATTACATACCCAAATAGCCGATTTGCATTTTTAACGGGATTACATACCCAAATAATGGGCGGCTTTTGTTGAAATGGGATTAAATCCCATATTTGGTGGGATGTAATTTGCTTAAGGCTTTAAAGCCTTTTCCCATTCAAATTTATAGTGGTCAATGGACCACCTTAACCTTAACTGCCCCCATCTCAACCGCTTCACCACCTTCTCTCCTCCACGTGGAAGATTCCACTACAGCCGCTTTACAAAGGGACTTAGCATTATGTATGGCAGCTAAGTGGGTAAGGGGGTATTATGTGGTTTATACTAATGTTTGAATATTAATATACATATATATGTGTGGCATTTGGGAACAATGTATGGCAAAGAATTACAAAAAATATGAAATTCAACCCTACATGATATATGACGAAAAAGACCACCTGTCGACTCCCAATAGAAAAATCATTGGTGATTTTCCCTAATCACTAGCGATTACATTTCAGGTCCATAATCATTGGCGATTGTAACAAAATTGTTGACGATTATCAAAATCATTGGAAATCACTGTAAAAAAACACAATGGTGTAGATTCTGAGCCAAATTTTAACAAAATAAGATCTAAATGTGTATAGGGAGATTATCAAAATGTAGAGAATCCTAATTTGGGTCAATATTTGATTGTAAAGCTCTATTGTAGTCTCTTTCTTGCTATGATAGACCACACTTCTTCCTTTCTTCCCAAGGTTGGGCACTCAATCAGAAGCACAACAAATAGTAGCAAGAAACCAGATGAGTAAATCCCTTTGTTGGAACTGCTCTAATACCAGATGAAGAGTATGCATCAGATTTAATAGAGAGATCACAAAGACAAACAAAATAACCATGAATGATATTCAATATTCTCTAGTTAAGCTTTCACAATTCTTACATCCACATATATAGGAAATAGCCTTCCTAAAATATAGGAGGTGGTTATAAAGGTCCTAAATTCTCAGTTTTGATCAATAGTGTCCATGTTGGGCACTTTTCTGCCTCTTGTTGTCTCGGGTAGGGGGATCCAATTTCCCCTTTTCTTTTTATCATTATGGTAGAAAGTATTTCAAGAGTTATCTAGGGTGCAGTTGAGAAAAAAAGGAGTTAAAAGGTCTGAAAATCTCTTCAAGGATCGAACCTATCTCGAAATCTTAGTTTTTTTACATTATACAACATTTTTTGGTGACCCCTTGGTGGCTAAAGCAAAGAAATTCCACGATATTATTGCCCAATATGAGAGAGAAGTGAGTCAAAAGGTGAGTGCTCCTAAGTCTATTATTTTCTTCATTAATGTTGATCCCAAGTTACATAGGAGGATTGCTAGTATTTTTTGATCTTCAATTGGTTTGCTACCCAACACCTATCTAGGTATGCCTATAATTGGGGGTGTGGCTGGTAAGGACATGTGGAAACCAATGGTGGATAAGACACCAAAAATACCAACACAAGGACAACACAGTGAAATACAGGATAACTTTTTTTTTTTGACTTGCTTTGACACAACACGACACAACATGTCGTCACAAGGTTACAACCAACACTAGTGAACCACTTGTTACGGGGGAGACCACAAGGTCAGCACGGAAACGTTCACACCTATCAAGGACAATGTACTCTTCTTTTGACAAGACAACATGGAAGTCCAATCCACATGACACACTCACAGCTAGGGCATCCCATGAGGAATTTCTTGTTAAATTTTCTTGTTTACTAAAGTGTCTCTTAATTCTTAACTTACGTTCTTATAAAATTTCATGTAATGATTCACACAATTCTTTTCACAAGGGAGAACTTCTTTCTTTTCAACTGTTGACTAAATAGCTTAAGGCCAAGCTTTCTAAACTAGGGATCATCAATTTGATGTCCAAATCTTTCTTATTCATTTGATTTTAGAACATTTTCCATTTCTTACAAGGTTAATTAATCTTACTCAAGCCACTAACACATGTTCCACACCTCTATTGCACAGGTGAAGGCATAAGCTCCGATTGAGTGAAAAGTACCGCTTAGGGTTCATAACAATAACCTTCTTGTTTAAGGATCAAATTTTGACCTTGCTTAAGAAATATCACCATGAATTAAGGCATGGGTTAACAGAACAGGACAACAGAATTTAGCTTCAGGGTCACATGGTTTACTATCCGTCTTTTATTGAGGTTAAGGGTTTATCAAGATTGGTTAAATGTTCCATCTAGACTTTACTTAATTAAGTTTGACAAAGGAAAACATTCCAAACGATAGAGAGAGATTTAAGGTTTTATTAATCGATTTCCCTCCTACTTATTAAATCCTATCATCTTCTAAAATCTAACCATTGCTTTCACCATGAGGTCATTTAAGATTTCACCATAAAAGGATAATGTTTATTAGCTTGGCTCAAATAAAATAAAATAAAATAATAAGTTATCATATTTCGTTACAAAAGATAGTTTCCTCTCGATTGTTCCAAGTCTCAAAGGTTATCAAGTAGATCACATCTACATAATATATTCATATATATAAATTTTTAGTTTAACTTTTATCAGGATTATCCAGCTCACTTTATAGTGCTTACAAACTCATTGCTACTAAGCCTTAGGAGGATTTACAACTCAACATTTTAACTCAAGAGCAAAGTTTAACAGTACTCGTTTGCGGAAACAAAACAAGGTTATATCAATTCATTCCAACATGATGCACAAATCAAAGGGACATACCATCTCTATTGAACCATGACTAGGGAGCAAGAGAGTAATAACATGGGACATGCCCCGCTACTATACTAAGGGTTAAAATTCACTAGAATATCCCATAACCAAGCGGTAATCAAATTTCATCTTTCACATGATAACCAAACAAGCCAAAGTTTCAACAGTTACAACAACAATACTCTACAATACATTTACTAGGCACTGACCCTTCTTCTAAAATGTCCAAAGGCCCTTTCCAAATTTTATAACATAATACACATTCGTACAAAGGAACATCATAACCAAGATTGATGCAATAATCTACAAGTCTTTCCATCATCTAACCACGTAAGCCATCTGCAACAATTAATAACCTGAGTCAGTTCGCGAGAACTGAGCAAGATAAGACTATACATAGCAACAATAAGCTACTAGCTAACAATACCATGAAAGGAAACATTCTATTTCAGGAAATGGATCAAAGTTCTAACCTCTAACAACCTTTTGAAACAAGATGTAATTTTCAACATATCAACTAAGAAGAAAACCATAAGTTTTAGTTATGAAAATACCTCTAAAACTACAAAAGTTTGACAACCAAATACGCAAGACTATGAAATTTAAATGATTAGACACAAGAGTTGAGAGTATTAGGATTTCAATCATATAATCCCGTAGATTACGTGATTGAAATCTAAAGTGTAACCCATCAATCCACATTCTCAAGGTGAAGTCAAAAGATAAAAACCAGACCCGATCTTAGCTGCCAAAAAGAATATAGTTTTGGAATCGTTCCGTAGGGCCATAGGCCTAATAGGCTATAAACGAACAACGAGGGTAAAAACAAAGTTCCATCATGTAATCAAAAAGGTTTAAAGGATGAAAATCTTATATTCAAACCCACAACCATTATATCTTAGGTAATAAGTGACTTCATAGCTAATAAGGATGAGTGGAAAGGACGGTAAGAATGTCCGGAATAGGTATTGCCTAACAGCTTACCTACTGAACATAACCAGGGCCGGAATAGCGACAAGCCTCATTAATACCCAAGTTGAGTAGGCAATCTAGCATTCTAAACACATCCTTGCAATTTTCATAATACCTTAGATTTATAATCCTCCCGTTTTAGAGGAACATAGCCATGAATCTAGACTTGGTTGAAATTTTCCGACATCAACTCACTTCCTAATATCATAAACGATGTATACAAAGGAAAAGGTCTCTCAACTCTCCTTAATTTACATCTCATCACTAAGTTTATGGTAACCTATGCAGAGATTAAACACATAATATACCATTGAAGATAGATATCCTCCAATAACGAACTTCTATAACGATGTAATTACAATTATTACGTTCGACACATAAACAAACTATTCCATAGCTTCTTTTCCCTTTTTGACAACAAAATATATTCACGACCTTCCATCACAATCATTCTAAATTTGCAATGAAAGGTCACTCATCAAGAAGGAAGTACAAAACAAGTTTGACTAAATTAAGGAACTTCATGTTACCTTAAGCAGTTGATGAAAACCTTAACTTTCACGAACCGTGAAAGATATTACCTTACTCCATCAAGGCATTATGTCTATACATGATTAAATCGATCACACAAGGAATCATCAACATACCATATCTTAACACCATAAAGGTCATTAATTTTATCAAATTTTACTCATAGAAAGAGTAGAATCAAAATGGGGTTCTATCAATAATTTATGCCCTTCTATCAACCCAGGACATATTTTCGGCCCAAAACTTCCTTCTTAACAAGCATATATATTGAACTTCTAATTTCCAAAAGCCCTAATAATTTGCACAATACACGAAGTGCATAATCACGCTTATCATAAAAATAATAATAATAATTTAACTGTATGTTTTCCTCTAGGGCAACAACATAACAGGAAACCAATACTAGTCAATGCTGCAACGTTCTAGGGGCGATTACATACCCAGGTTCACAAAAGAAACAGCGACATTTTTGCAGAAGGAAGTAACTTTAAAATTATATATATATTTCATATATATATTATATTATATATCAATCAGCATACACTGAGAACCTTTGTTTGTTTTATATATAAAAGGGTTTGATCACGTCAACAAGGACAACCAACAGAGGCAAATCCAGAAGTAACAAACTATTAACCATATACTGAACGCAAATCCACAAAATCACAGATTTAAACCAATTTCTAGAAAGAAAAAGTTTCATTTCAAGAGGTTATTAGATACTAGCATATTATGTATATGGTTAGTCTATCTTGCCTGTTTTAACGCATCCACCAGTCGTGAACATCCAGCAGGGACTGCTACAGCCACACGCCTTCCGCTTTATCCTCTGCTTCACTGGTCTTTTCTTGCAATATACCACACCAGGATTCCCTTTTGAAGGCACGACTAGAAGGATGCAATAGGTGGCTGTCCAAACACTAGATTGCTTCAATGCAGCTGCTTTGGGGGTGAGAGTCGAACTGCTTACCACTCAGTCCGAGAGCACTTGCGCTAGAAAGCTACACACCGACCATGGTTTGAAGCTCGGACACAAGACATAATGATTACATCGCTCCTGGCTCTGAAAGGCATCTACCGTATTGATACACAACCTTTTCCTTCATCAGATTTGGGGACAGCATCAAACTCTCGGTGCAAACATTGCAGCTGAAGCTTGTAAGGTGTGATAATTCCAACAGAGACCCTTTATGCCTGCCAACATAGTGACTCGTTGAAGATGCTCATATAATTGCAAAGCAAATTGTGCTTCATGAATATTCTGATATGAAACAGATCCACGCCTCCTATGAGATTCTCTTCCATGAGTTACATCGTAAAACAAGTAAGATCTCAATAGAGAATTTTGTAAATAAATTTCATCAGGTCTGCTGGTAATACTCTCACTGTCACATAACCGATTTTGGAGAAACAAAACTCAGTACATGATCTGAGTCTGAAAAATATCCTGCTACCTTCATCTCCCAAGACATTTTCTCCAACATTGCATAGATCTCCTGTGCCCGTGGGTGTGATCTGTCACCTTGAAGGAGAATCCCTAATTTGAGAATCGAAACAGATAACAAGAAGATGCTTGTTGGATAAACAAGCTTCTACTACTGCAAATGCCTGCTGCCTAAATTACTATCAGGCAGTTGGATGCCCAACACGATTCACACCATACAACCAAAAAGTGGAAAACGCCTATCAGATCGGCCAGCAACAGCAACTTCAGATTCCATTTCCCTCGAGATTGTTGAAAACTTTCAAGGCTCGTTGACAAGCAGGTAGAATGCAGTAGCAGGAGGCTCTTCACCGACTAATCAACTAGCAAAGGAGTCGGATGCTTTTACCTAAAAACACAGTCTAACTCTCCCACCAAACCCACGTGTCTAGCAAATCAGAAGTTTCTCTAAAAATCGACCCCTAAAAAATAATTCACAAGGACCTCAGGAGAGCCATTGAAACACAATACAGAGCTCCAAAATATTGCCCAGCTCGAAAGCACAGAACAGAGCTCTAATAGCAGTGTCAAAGAACAGCCCAAAGCTTAAAAAATAGAGAAGAAAAGGCAATATGCATGGCAACCAACAGACCTGGGAGTACAAGCTCAAAGAAATCGTCCTACAACAAAGGCAGGTAAGAGATTTGTTTCATAGAAAATTTTACCACGACTTGCAAAGATACACAGCTCCTAGCATAACACAACACTAGATGCAACAGATAGCTTGATAAAAGGCCAAAGATCTACAAATGCATTCATTGAGTATCCTGTCCATGACTGTGGACACCACCTGGACGGAAGCAACTTTTCAAACTAAAAAGGCAAGACAACTCAACTAAAACTTTACCTCGTTCATCTACTACAGCTGCAAGATTTTGCAACAACTGATCTCCACTGACTGGTCGCGTGCAACCAGAACATCAGAATCAACACCAACGGTTCCTTGGGCTCGCCCTGTAGCAGCTGTTGCACTCAGCTCTCTCTGGGCCACTGATTTTCTGAGATAAGTTTATTTTTCTACCCTGTAGCTGCTGCATAAAGCCAAGCGCTTCCTCACGGCACTTTCCAGGAGAAGGTCAGTTCAACTCTTCCACCTACGTGAGTTGTGACTAACTCACTCAACAAATTCATTTGTTATAGTTGTTTTATTTTAAAAACTTCTAAAAAATTACTAACATACATTCTTAACATTCACCAATTACATATTTGTTATTGTTGTTTTATATAACAACTAATAATGAATTCCTAACATATTACTAATATTACATTTACCATAATAATAATTACACATGTAATTATTATTCACCCACACATACCAATGGAGCACTGACATAGTTTTCCTAACCTTCCCCCCCTTAGTGCGAACATGGGGAAAACCTGCCTTGTACTGTAACGTGCCACTTCATAGATTTCTAATGAACTAGATGGTTTCTAGGACAATACCAACAACCTTTGGATGGTATTCCAATGGTTTACCAAAAACCACAACTATAGATAGTTTTTCCAATGGATTACTAACAACCACAACTATAGATAGTTTTTCTAATGGATTACTAACAACCACAACTATAGATGGTTTTCCAGTGGATCCAACAACCAAAATATTATAATGATGTAGTACACTACTAAGATCTCATCATTTCTACTCTTCAGGAGATTGCATATCAGAATCCATGATAGTGCATTTATTCATCACTATCTCACTTCAGGGAATAACATAGGAAAAATTGTTTAATTATGTTGCTCATACACACAAACTAAAAACTAGAAATGGAATATTGGATCATGTTCCCCCCATCAATGTGATATTTCCATTTATTCAAACAACAAAATAACAACAAGATCGCTGAAATTGGAACTCTGAAAACACAGCAGAAAGCACATAGTAAAAACTGAAAGCAAATACTCACACCACAAAAATGTCATCATAACTAATATGTGTCCCCGTTGTTGGCGATTGACGAGAGGATGTTATTTTTCATCCATACTCCATTGCCTCCAACCTCCAATTTCATTATGCTAAATTAGCTTAATTTATCTTTGAGGCTCATGATGCAAAATTTGTCGATGGTGAAGCTCTAGATTTGAAAAAAAACCCACTTCTGATGTTTTGACAATAACTTGAGAACCGTAGCATCAAAAATCTGTTTTCAAGATCTTTCTAGTGGTGTAGAGAATCATTGGAAATTCAGCAAAATCGTTGGTGATTTTCCCTAATCACTGGTGATTACATTTCAGGGCCATAATCGTTGGCGACTGTAACAGAATCACTGACGATTATCAAAATCGTTGGCAATCACTGTAAAAAAAACAATGGTGTAGATTCTAATCCAAATTTTAACAAAATAAAGTTTAAATGTGTATAGGGAGATGATCAAAATGCAGACAAGTCTGATTTGGGTCAGTTCTTGATTACAAAGCTCTATCGTAGTCTCTTTCTTACTATGATAGACCACACTTCCTCCTTTCTTCCCAAGGTTGGGCACTCAATCAGAAGCACAACAAATAGTAGCAAGAAACCAGATGAGTAAATCCCTTTGTTGGACCTGCTGTAATACTAGATGAAGAGTATGCATCAGATTTAATAGAGAGATCACAAAGACAAACAAAATAACCATGAATGATATTCAATATTCTCTAGTTAAGCTTTCACAATTCTTACGTCCACATATATAGGAAATAGCCTTCCTAAAATATAGGAGGTGGTTATAAAAGCTCTTCCACCTATGTGAGTTATTTCTAACTCACTCAAAAAATTCATTTGTTATAGTTGTTTTATATAAAACATCTTCTAACAAATTACCAACATACACTCTTAACATTCACCAATTATATATTTGTTATTTTTGTTTTATATAACAACTAATAATGAATTACTAACCTATTACAAATATTACATTTATCATAATAATAATTATTACTACATATGTAATTATTATTCACCCACACATATGCCGAAATGATTAGAGAGGAAGGGGTGGCCTTCTTTAAGCGATTATTGTTGGAGGAAGAATTTGGTGGACAACTGGAGGAAGATACATATTTATCCAATATTCCCAAGGCCTTGAATGAAGGGGAAGCTTCAAGTTTAATGAACTTGATTTCCCAAGATGAATTGTATGATACGATCTTTAGCCTTTTGACTGATAAAGCCCTAGGGCCAGATGGTTTTCAGATTGGTTTTTTTCAAAAAATTTGGGCTGCGGTAGATGAATGCAGTAAGAAGAAAGCTATTTTAAAAGAATAGAACTCCACATTATTAGTCCTCATTCCAAAAAAGAGGATGCTAAGTATTTTGATGCCTTCCGGCCTATTGCATAGTGTAACAAGATCTACAAGATTGTTTACAGAGTAATGGAAATAAGATTGAAGGCCTTGCATAAGTGCTAACAAGTCATCTACAAGATTGTTTACAGAGTAATGGAAATAAGATTGAAGGCCTTCTAGTGCTCAGTCATCTCAGATAGTCAGAATGGTTTTGTTGAAGTTAAGCACATTCTTGATGGTATAGTGGTGGCTCATGAAGCAATTCACTCTCTCTCCCAAAAGAAGAATCCAAGGATGATTATAAATTTGGATATGATGAAGGGCTATAACAAGGTAAATTGGAGATTTCTAGAATCGGTCCTTTCTAGGTTTGGATTTCCTCATGATTAGATCCAATTAATCAGGAACTATTTCTCAACTTCTAAATTCTCAATTTTGATCAATAATGTCCATGTTGGGCACTTTTCTGCCTCTCGTTGTCTCAAGTAGGGGGATCAAATTTCCCCTTTTCTTTTTATCATTATGGTAGAAATTATTTCAAGAGATATCTAGGGTGCAGTTGAGAAAAAAAGGAGTTAAAAGGTCTGAAATTGAGAAAAAAAGGAGTTAAAAGGTCTGAAAATCTCTTCAAGCATCGAACCTATCTCGAAATCTCAGTTTTTTTACATTATACAATATTTTTTTGGTGACCCCTCGGTGGCTAAGGCAAAGAAATTCTAGGATATTCTTGCCCAGTATGAGAGAGAAGTGAGTCAAAATGTGAGTGCTCCTAAGTCTATTATTTTCTTCATTAATGTTGATCCCAAGTTACAAAGGAGGATTGGTAGTATTTTTTTGTCTTTAATTGGTTTGCTACCCAATACCTATCTGGGTATGCCTATAATTGGGGGTGAGGCTAGTAAGGACACGTTGAAACCAATGGTGGATAAGATCCAGTTAAAATTAACCTCTTGGAAGGATAAGTGGTTATCACTTATTGGCAGAGAAGAGTTGATTAGAAACTGGTCGTCTCTCCAGGCTATTCCTTCTTATTTCATGTCATTTTTAAAGGTGCCTGAAAAATTGGCTAGGTGCATCATGGGATTGCAAAGCAATGTTCTGCGGAGTGGCTATGTGGATAAGAAGACGTTCAGCTTAATGGGATGGGATGAAGTATGCCACCCAAAGAAGGAAGGGGACTTGGGCTTTATAAATTGTATGCTAATGAATAAAGCTCTTGGGGGCAAGCTTATTTGGAGGGTGTATGAAGACAGAGATCATCTATGGATTAGAATCATGGTGGAGAAATACCTAGAATCGTAGGACTCGATAAATATATTTTTTCCAACAGCTTCCTTCACTTACAAAGGTAAAATTCTCTCACACAATGAGGGAAGGCAATAAGATGGTGGATTGTCTATCGAATAGAGGGGAGGGATTATGGGATAATCATACATTAATATCCCATTCTTATGAGTCAAGATTCCCAAATGATATTTAGGCACTTTTTACATGGGACGCACGAATGGCATCGGATAAAGACGGTAAAGTATTGTGAAGGCCACCTTATATTTATTTCCCCGCCTCTTGGAGTGATGATGTTTGAGTTGAAATATTTTGGCAGAGATTTAGGATTCTCTCACGTTTAAAGTTTTTATTGTTTTTGGGTAGAGGTGTGTGTTTTTAAGGTTGGTCAGTGGTGGGTGATATTCACTCCTCGCATCTTTATTTTTCTTTTTCTAGTGATTTTGTGGCCTTTTGGGTTTGGTTTCACTTATTTTGCTATCATCATGGAAAGTTTGGAGGGTCCGGCTATGGGGTCTAGTCATAAGAGGAGACGAGCTCAAACAACGGTGATCTTGGGGGATTCCTTTGTGGATTAGATAAGCGGGAGAATAAAAAATGTTGTGATGTATAGCTGGTTGGAGAAAGTATGGTCGATTGCTCAGAGTTTTGAAGAAGAAGGAAAAGAGATTGACATCTACAATAAGATGTGGAAGCTCATGCTAGATCCAAACCAGTCATTTGGTTGTCGCAATGTCTTTGAGGTTTCTCAGGGTTTACATGTTGTGAATATTCTGTCAAATTCGTCAGGTCAGTTCATTCTATTTAAGGAGCATAGGGACTTGAGGGAAATACTGGTAAGCATGCAATATCATATTCATTGTATGGCTCATGGGATTCAGGCTCTTTCTTGTAATTTAGAGGTTGTTGCTAAGGATCAAAGCGTGAGACTTCTTGATAAGGCCAACGTAATTATGCCATAATGTTGTGTATCTCGCTCTCCCTCCTCTTCACCGCCTCAAAGTGACTCTAAGGTTGAAATTCTCGTAGAGAATTCATCCTGTGAGGGGATGAGTAGTGGGTGGTGATTGATTGATCTTGGTGGAGAATTTTATTGTCGTACCACATTTTGTTACTGTCTCTTGGCATTACTATATGCTTGGTCTTCGGTTTTGGTTCATATTTTTGGTGAAAATATGTAATCAGTCGTAAATAGATATGTAATATTTTGTATTTTGATTAGTCTATGCATGATAATGTGCCTATAATTTTCCCGAGAGTCCATAAATGATTGTAAATATCATGGAATGGTTTGAAATGTATTTTTTTGCAAGCTAGGGCCTTCTCCCTAGGGATCATAAGCAAATATATATATATATATATATATATATATATATATATATATATATATATAATATATATATATATATATATATATATATATATATATATATATATATATATATATATAGTAAACATAGTTAATTTAAACAAATAATTACATAAATCTTAATAATTTAATAATTGTTTTTATTGTTAGGGTAGGAATGTGATTATTTAAAAACTTATAGATTTTTTCTCTAATATATTTTCTTTTTGAAATATTTTTGGCTCTTAAAAATCCTCCATTACCATTGAATTTTAGTTTCAATAGAAATTTCAGGAGGTTGCAATGTTAATTGATTTAGAATATTTTTATTTGTAGGTATTGTTTTTGACTTTGGAGATAGAGTTACCGATATGATGTCAATTTTTTAAGGCTATGCTCTTCGTCATACAATCAGTAGGTTGATTCTTGTTGGGAAATATTACACACATAAATTGATAAAGACGCTCTATTTTTTCATCGCTTAGCGCAATCCAATAAGTATATCACTTTTATTTTGCATTTTTATTCTATGGAATCAATAATACATAGAATTTTTTTTATTCTTTCATGTGTTTGATAATATTTTTACATCTCGAGATGTGGATACAAAACTATAAGTATGACGTATTTGGTCCATCAATTGCTCACAAAAAAAAATCATAAGCGCAATAAAGGATCGTCTATAGAGACCATCACTTGATTTAATCTCTATATGGTAAATATTTTGAGATATTTCTTGTAATGCTAGATGGTTTCTCACATGATACTTATAATAATTTTAGTTGATAGATTGTATAGTGTGAGAAAAGGTCCCTCCCATATTGGTCAAAATTGTCTCACACTTGAATATTTATATTTCTAAAAAATGATCTACATTTATGTGATAATTTGTAGGTAATTAAGGTGGAAAAAACCTACCACCTCTAAAAAATGGGTTTCTAGAAAAAAATCTTCTCAAACGGAAAAAAATAATGTCCTGAGTTGATGGTGTAATTGATCTTATATATTCAAATAAACTAAAGCACTTGTTGTATCAATGACGAAGGAGCATCACAAGTGCCTCATCTTATCCTACTTAAGTTCCTAAGTGTTATTTAAGTATGGATGTGTGCAAGGTAAGAGATCTTAAAGGTAAAGAAAGGAATGTGTAGCCTGGCATTCTGGTGATTACGTAGGAGTGTGCAAAGACTTTATGCAAAGGATAGTTATCACGCAATGGTGTGAAGATTTTTGACAAGGAAAGATATGTTTGGGTATGCCCATGACAAGAGTGTAATAAGAGCATGTAATAAAGTAACTACTTAGAGGACATGTCAGAAGTGACAAAAGGAATGAATGTGGATCAACTACCACGAACACATGTCAACTACGGAAGTAAGCCAACATATGGGCATATTAGATGAAGTACCTGATAAACTATCTAACAATATCTCAAGGATGAATCATCCTCAACTACCAAGTCTAACAAGGCATAGACAAGGAATCATCTATATGATGTGCTAGCTCGAATAATTTAATGATCCACTTCAAATTTGAATCAGAGTAGGAAAAAACAATAGTAAAGGTAAATCTTGAGTTCATCATTGGGGGATTTCTATTTTTAGAAGGACTTTTTATAGAAATTTTTAATAAGTCGGGTCAGAGATGGGGGAGAGAGAGAGATCTTACAACCACTCCCAAGTACACACCACCATTCTAATAGTTTTAGGATATTGTTCTCCTTTTGAAATCACTCCACTTCAGGAAGTAAATGATGTAGATTTCGTAAGGATTTTGAAATTAATAAAAGGTGTGTATTTGTTTTGTTGAGTCCATTGTATACTTTGAAATGGCTCAGGTTCTAATCAACCTGACTATCATCAAGTTGGTATCAAAGAAAGGTTACGAATCTAGGAAGAGGGTTTGAGAAAATTATGAACATTGTTAGAGTATTAAATGTAAAGTATTTAGTTGAAAGAGCATCTGAGACAAATTTTTAATGGAGGAGCGGTGAATGCAATAGTCATGTGTGTGTTATAATAACTAATGAATGGTCTTAAGGGTGTGAGGACCAAGCTAAATGTCATCAAATAGGATCAATAAAGAGGATTTGTGGCTTGAGATGCTCAAAGTGATGATAAAAGAGTTAGAGGTAAACTAAATGAAGAATAAGAGGTTATAGAAGATATTAAAGCATGACTCTTAAGTTCTATCTCAAGAATGGTTCAAGGACCAAGAATGGATGTTTCATCCTTTAGGGAGATTGGAACTAAAAGATCTAGTAGACTAGATTACTAAAATTGAGGTAGAATTTGAGTTTGAGGAAATCAATGACCCCTAAAAAGATAAGGTAACACAAATAAAGTTGAAAGAACACACTAAGTGGTGGAAAGAGATCTAAAATGAGTGCAAAATGAGAGGGATAGGATATAATTGTGCATTCTGAAAAGATGGTAGCCAAGATAAAAGACATTTTTTCCCCTACAAAATATCATATCAACTTGTCTAAGAAGTTGTACAATCTAAGGCAGAAAGAGATGTCAATAAAAGACTATAAAGAAGATTTTTTATCAAATCAAAATTTTATTTGGACATGGATAGGTTGAACAAGAAAAAAATTCAAGGTATGTTAATGGTTTGAAATTTGGTATTCATGAGGATTTAAATCTCATACGCATTCATGTTGTTGAAGAAGCTTACCGATTGACACTGCAGGGTGAATAAAAACTAGCATGTAAAATTAAAAATCTAGCTAAGAGAGGAAGAAAAAATGTGTGTAGAAGAGGAGGTAACGACCATAGATATAAAAAATGAAAATAAGAGGACCACAAGATTGTGAAAACATATGCACAAGGATGTTCACAAGAAGGAACATCATACCCTCTACAATGACATGACAAAGTTGGTCAGAGAAGGGGAAGAGGATTCTTCGGAAGATGTTTAAAGTGATGAAATGTAGGTCACCATTCATATGAGTGTCCTAGTGCACATAGTGAAGTAGTAAGAAGGTGCATAAATGGAAGCACACACATGGTGTAAGGAGATATAGAGTACATACGATTAGTTGAACATTATACAAGAAAATATCACAGAGAATACTTGATGATATCAAAGGTATTGTTGAAGACTACATAAAAGAAGGATGATCCAAAAAAAGGAAAAAATTTATTCAGCACAATATGCATGTTGGGTACATACATGAAGATGGGTTACAAAAATGTGGACAACTTCTTGAAACAAGAAAAATGTGTATGTTTTTTCTAATTATAACGCATACATGTTGTTTATCCTTAGGCTTGAGTATTTCTAAATGTATAACGCATATGCACTTCATAAAACATATGCATTTTTTATTATGTATACTTAAAAAAACACAAACCTATGTCATTTTCATTATTTCCTCCTCTAATTTGCAACTTTGTAGGCAAGGAAACAAGTTGTGTTCTTCGCTAGACAAAATTTTTGTCAACCCATCTCAAGGATTCACCAATCATCCTCAACGACATGCTGAAGAAGAGGTAGGAATGGCTTAAATTTCTAAATTGTGTGTTTTATTCAATTAGTATTTAGTTGTTTTCATTTTAAATTATTGAAAATAAACTTCATATTGAGGAGTTGATACGGACATTGAGAGACCCCCGATCAAAAAATCCATGCCCTATTTCTTTGGAAAACTCGTGCAAACCTTGATAAGAGAAGTTGATTGGGTAATGATTCAAATTGATTTATGGGATTCATATAGAGATAAATGTAGGGCATATCATGCAACTAAATTGTCTGTTGAGGAAATTAAAATAAAAAAAACAATAGATCAAATATGTGCCCTATTTATAGACCATAGAAGCAATGAAATGTAAAAAAAATTCACTCCTGATGGTATAAAAAAAATTCGGGAGCACTCGTGGATAGTTTTCGATTAGGCTTGTTGTAATAACCATGAGGTCCCATTTTATTTTTTGAGGAAACTCTATTGTGATTTTATTCTAAATGAAATTCTAAACTATTTTGACTACTTTGAGTTTCGTGGCAGAGGAAAAGGCTCCACACAAGATAGAGAGGGTACCCGTCGGGAACCTAATCAACCTACTAGAGTGGTTTCCCATAATCTCCTTGAGCCTAAATTAGTCCTCCCCTTGTGTATAAGAGATTGCAGAGAGAGACACATTGCATGCCCTTGGATTTCTGACAGAGAGACTAGCTGAGCACACCGTTCGTGTTCACGATGAGAATGAGGGTGTGCAAGGTGACAATGGGAGACCCATTCTTAGTACACGCTTTTGCACTTCTTGTGGCTCTTTATGTATTGGATTTTTCGAGATGGGGGAGGAATTTTAAGATGAATTTTTCACATCTACATTTAGAACATTTTGCACCATCGTATCTTCAATGACAACCCCTTTATTTCGTAGGTAGTTTTTTTATAAGGAAATTATATAATTTATTAGTTTTTAAAATTTCATGTATTCAAACTAGGAATGTTGTGTATATGTGCATTTAAGTTTATATTAAATAGGGTGACAATATATCATCGAGTAGTACACAAGTTGATGGTAGTCATCCATGATTTTCTTTGAGCGAGTGCTTTTTATAATTTTAAAATAACTACGCATATATGAATTATTCACTATTTTTTAAATCACGACATACAAATGTTTATTTTTGTGTGTGTATGCTTTAAAATAACTAGGAGTGTGAAAGTTTGGGTTAGGAAATGGAGGAACTATTTTGGGTCGACAATTCACTGTAAGTTTCAAGGTGGTTGCCTCATTGGAAAAAATCCTCTAACTCGTATGGAACATTTTACCATATCCCACATGTCCTATTTTTAAAAGAAAAAAATACATAAAATATAGAATAGTCACAGGCAGGGGTAGTTTTTATTTAGAATACTTTTATGGGTTACTTTAGAAACATATTGGATGAGATAGTTTGAAAGCATATGAAAAGAAACTTCTATTAAGCTATTTGATTCCCTGTAAATATTAAATAAGCAATAGATGGTAGGTACTAAACTAGTAATCGCATCTAAAAAATGTAATGTGAATGACAAATGATATATGTTATTTGATTTAGAGGGATAGTTATTACTTTTATAGTTGATGTTGATTAGGGGTGTGATTGATTTTTTAAGTGTAGGAATACGATTTTCCTGTCCATTTGTTCCTTGAATTATTAAAATTAGTGGATTTGTTTGTTCAATGGTGTAGTATGGTATCAAGAAATAGTTGTTTTTATGAAGACAAAGGAAGTGTGGAACATGGTGTTGTGGCCTACATGTTGGTGTTAATTGTGTCTACCTTTACCATCTCGATGAATGTTGAACTAGTTATCTACAAATCATGTTGGATGTCATATATGTTCTAATTATTGTGTATGTCAAAATCTTGTTTCCCCAGCATTTCAAGATTGTCAAGACCTATGTTTTTTCCTAAATGAAGTTGTGTGAAAACCTTTCATTCATGTAGTGGTTCCTATTGAATACTACATTCAACCGCAAAGTCAAACCTAACATCTATAGCATGTCTTGTGTCTACGGTAGTGCATAAAACATTCCACGATCTGTAGTTGTGCTTGAAAAAGTCCCAAGTAAAATTGATGTCATGTGAGGTTGAGCCAAATTTGGAGACAATATTTCTAAAAGGATTTTATAAAAGAAATTCTGACCAATAGAAAAGGTCATAGGACATTGAATCTTGAGCTGGGACATCCACAAATCTTAGGTGGACCTGAACAATTTCTTGGCTCGATCGTAGTTTCCATTTATCACCTTTACAATTCTTGTTATAGCTCCAATCACGAGAAACCTAAATAAGAGGTAGGTGTTCCATAGTTACAGGTAGAACTCTATATGTATCCAAGAAAATGGTTTTTTCTTGTACATCGGCATCACTTTCAATGATACGTCTCGAAATTAAACTACCAACATTTAATGATACAAATGAACGGTTGTACATAACAAGCAAAAAAATTTGGAGCATGTGGCATGTTTATTGTGCACTTATGTCATGTTCAACAACAATTTCCTGTGAGCATTTTGCAAATTGCAATATGTGATGGAGAATCTATGTTAGCATCTCTTGAAAATATGGATAGCATTTAGTGATAGGTTTCTAAACGTTGCTCTGCTTTTGAAGCATATTTTGCAATATACTTAAAAACTGCATGGCGGGAAAGTATTGGTTGGCAATCATCATTAGCTCTCCATATGGATACCATTGTTCGGTTGTGGATGTTCAATCTATCATCATTTCTCAAAGGGGGTACTTAATTTTCCCAGCACTTTCAATGAGAAAGGATGAAGTAGGTTGTGTGGCCCAATGGGCGTTGTACCTACACTACAGTTGTGATTGCTTTCTATGCAAGCATGTCTTATCTAAACATTAAGTGTGGTGTTGAACACAATTAAGTAGTTCTTCAAGGTCCACATGTGGGGAGGAGGATAGACTTTTTTTGTATCTAGTAAACAAGGGTTGTCTAGGAGTGACCTACGAACAAAATCCAAGGGGTTGCAAGTCGGGAAGGATTTCCAGGTAGACATTAAAGCTTATCAAAGTATTGTTTTTTCGCCTCGATAATAAATTTATCCGCTCAATCCATTACATCAACTTTAGGGGTGTTTTAAAGAAACAATAAAATATGGACATGTGTGGAGCCTCTATGTTTCCATTCATACCTGCGAGATGAGGGAACAGAAATATTAGCTATGTAGTTTGGAAAAAACTTATAAAAAAGTAGATTGTATTACCTATACCAAAAGTCTACTACTCCAAGTTCCTTTTCCAATATTTCTTCATGAAATATTGTGAATCTATGATGATGGTATGTTGATACTTGATGAGGGTTAGATACAATGTTAAGGGTTCTCTAACATTGTGTGGCTCAAAGGTTCAGTAGGACATGCACTAGACATAATATTGTGGATATCTTGTCATTCACTATCTACAGTTCTTAGAGTGAAGAATAGGGTTGGTTTCCCTTGTTGTTCTACCATATCTGAAAGTTCACTTCAAATTTTTTCCCAAAATGATCATGTCCCTCAAAGGATCAAACCAAACTACATTAAAGTGTCTAGGAGGTTGTCTTTGGGGCATTCCAGTAGTTGTCTTTACAAATCTCCAATTGTTCGAGGGATTCCAAAATCGATGTTTTCCCCATCTGTAGGACCTGTGAAAATATTTTTACAAAGGTCAAGCTTTTTCGAGGGCCCAGAAATTTGCTTGCTATAGAGGGTGTCAGATGGGAGTAGTCAGTAGAAGAAAACCAACCATGAAGTGTAGTAGTTTTTGAAATTGGAGGGTTGACATAACATTTTGTACTTGAAATTGTGTCAACTGATGTCTCATTGAAAATGGGGACATGATCATCTTTCAAGGACCGGGAGATATGGTATATAAAGAATGTCTTTAAGTTCTTTGTTTATCTCATCTAAATGTTTTCCCCACAAAGTGACAGTGACAATGAATCCTAACATGTCCTTTAATTATAGAGTTTTTATCTTTGTTTCAGACTAGTCATGCCTATAAATACTTGAGCATGGTGACATGGAAATATCAATGCCAATCAAATCAACAGAAGACCTGATGGCTCTTGCAGGTATGTCCTTGATTTTGGTGAAGTGAAACTGATGGGAAGGTATTTTATCCTCATTTTTTTTTAGAGGAGTTATGGTTGAGGACGGTTGTAGGAAAATCTCCAAAGCACTGTTCAAATGGTTGTAACATAGTTTCTCATCAGCAATCCTCCCATTGGAAATTGTATATAGCTTCCCATTTTTAATTTGATCATAGAATGTTTTGGGAACCTCATTGAAACAGGTGATGTGGATTTCTCCTCCTTTCCAATCCACAAAATCAAACCTAAACACATAACAATCCCCCTTTACATTGTGATATTCGCAAAGGGTTGTTTTTGCTAGGGCACAGCCCTCTATAGACCACATGCGCATAAATGTATTCAATCTAGTCATTTGAGTTGGTGTTCTTACAAAATATTTTTTAACCTAGTTTACACTTGCATCTGCTTAAGGAAACTGAATATTTTTTAGAGCATTTGTTGGTAGTCAAGTTGGAGCACCGATTAGCATATGGTATTCGACAAAAAAATCCATTTCAATGATAAGAACAGTCCTGCAATGGAATAAAAAATCGAGTAAAAATTAGAATTGAGCAACGGATGGAAAAAAATGGAAAGAAATTATAATTACCATAGGGGAATTATATACATTGGTAATTGAGTAAGGGATGAATCTTATAATTCATTTTTTATCATTCTAACATGGGATTCAAGTGTAAGCACACAATGGAGCCTTCTTGTATTGATTTGTTGGTTACATGACTTGTAAATTTAGAGGGAAGAAGTGTTGTCTAAAAATGTAGCCCATCTGAAAGGTCAACACAATGTTCGGCACCCGTGTTGAGAACAGAGTGTAGGGAGGAAAAGTGCAGTATCTGAAATGTATGGTCAACATTGGAACAACCCTCAATTAATTGAGAAATTCCTTCGTGTTTCAAAGTTATTTCCATGACAAGTAAAAGATTCTCAAGAAAGTGGGAGTTCTGCAAATATATGGTGGAAAATGTAAACTTGTAGCACATAAAAACATGAAATGAAGGATGCATTCACATAGCATTGTTTACCTTGTATATAACATAAGTAAATTTACATGCATTTGTAAAAAATGAGAAGCTCTAAAGTTTTCTTCCCTATTCATTAATATTTTTTAAATAGCACAAACATGAAGTCTAACCCTTAAAACAATTCAATATGCAAAAAAGTGATATAATGTACAGAGCTTTGGATGAAAACAACTATAAATTCCATAGTTATTTTTTGGAATTTTAAAACTATAGGTATTTGTATGCAAATATAATGAAAAAGACATTAGAAATTTTTTCCATTGGTTTACATAAAGAATCGAGCAATAGTGAGAAGGAAAAATTGAACATGTATGTTGAAAGGATAGATTATGTGTCCCATATGTATTGCCACAATATATACATGCATTTATTTGAAACAAGTTATAGCTTATTATGTTAAGAAAATAGAATGGAAAACAATAAGAACAACATGTACACTTGAACTAAGAAATATGTGGGTGTTTGTATGGAGATATAATGATAAAGAAATTAGAAATGCATAGTTTTTGGTTTACAAAAAACAAAGATGTATTTTTAAAAAAATTGATTCTTTTTCCGATATATGCTTTCACAATAAATACATGGAAATATTTGAAACAAGTTACAAATTATTTGAAAAAACACTTATAAACAAACCAGTACAAGCTAATTTTTAAATCAAATTTCTTGCTTTTTACTTGTGCAATTTTTTGGCATGTTTCTTATATTTTGAGCAGTTGCAGATGTCTTGATTGTTATTCCCATTTTCCTCAATTTGTGGGGTGGTTCATATTTCAATGCATCTTCATTAGAATCGTAAACCAAATAGAAGCCTCGTGAATGCAACCTTATAGGCAACTCTAGACTAAGTTATGAACTTCGTATATTTTTCCTTAAAGGCATCTTTGAACTAAGCTCCAAATTAAGAATATTCAACCTTATAGGAAGCTCTAGATTGAGCTCCACACTTAGCCCCAAAATGTTTATATTTTTTCTCGTGATTAGCTCCAGACTTAAAAAACCATTTATATTCCCAGCTCCTGACCATTATTTTGTCTTTTGGTTAGCTCCAAACTTAGAAAATCATTTATATTCCCGACTCTCGACTATTCACACTTTTAGCTCCGGACCATTTATATTTCCAGCTCTGGACCATTCGTACTTCCATCTCTGGGTAATTCATACTTCCAACTCTAGACCATTTATACTTCTAAATCCAAACTATTCATACGTCTAGCTCTGGAACATTCACACTTTTAGCTCTAGACCATTTATACTTCCAGCTCTGGATCATTCATACTTCCAACTCCAAACCATTCATACTAACCATTCGCTTTCGTTGTTTCCAAACATGTCAATCACCTAATTGTAAATATTGTACATTTTATTTGAGGATGAGCATATGCCCATTCTAAGAATATTGCTTGTACTAGAAAGGGCATTTCCCATTCTAAGAATATTTAGAATGAGTAGATGAATATTATATGCAAAGTATTAATGTAAATTATATTTTTACTTTATATTATCTTTTTTATGCATAAAAATGTCATAGACAACCTGTAAATAAATAAAACTCAATAAATGTTATAATATAACACTAAGTATTTACTATTTTTTTCAAACTAGCTAAACTTTAAACCCTAAAATTGAAATCCAAAAAATATGATATATAATTCCAAAAATCTCTAATTTGGAATCCAACAATAGTATATTCGAATTCAAATATTTTATATAAATATATAAAATATTTGACATTCGCAATATCCTATTGTTGATCCAAATAGAGATTTGGGGAATTATATATCATATTTTTTGGATTTCAATGTTAGGGTTTAAAAGGTTTAGCTAGTTTGAAAAAATAGTACTACTAGTGTTTATATTATAAAATTTATTGAGTTTTTATTTATTACAGGGTGTCTATTGGACATTTTTATGCATAAAAAGATAATTTAAAGGTAAAAAATATAATTGACATTAAGACTGGCATATAATATTAATCTACCCATCCACTATTCTTAGATGGGAAATGCCCCTTTCTAGTTACCAGCAATATTCTTAGAATGGGCATATGCTCATCCTCAAATCCAAATGTAAATATTTACAATAGGGATTGACATGTTTGGAAACCAACGGAAAGCGAATGGGTAGTAGTATGAATGGTTGGAGTTGGAAAGTATGAATGATCCAGCGCTGGCAGTATATAATGGTCTAGGCTAAAAGTGTGAATGTTCAGAAGCTAGACGTATGAATAGTTTGTATTTAGAAGTATAAATGGTCTAGAGTTGGAAGAGAATTACCCAGAGAGGGAAGTAAGTACGAATGGTCCAGAGATGGAAATCAAATGGTTCCGGAGCTAAAGTGTGATAGTCGAGAGTGGGAATATAAATGATTTTCCTAAGTTTGGGAGGATACCAAAGACAAAATAATGGGCAAGGAGTGGAAATATAAAAGGTTTGTAGTCTGGAGTAATACCGCAGAAAAAATATAAACATTTTCGGGCTAAGGTGGAGCTCAATCTAGAGCTTCCATAAGTTGATGAATATTCTTATTTGGAGGCTTAGTTCAAAGAGCCTCTTTAAGGAAAAAATACGAAGTTCATAAACTTAGTCTAGAGTTGGCCTATAAGGTGCAATTTCCGAGGCTTTTATTTGGTTTACGATTCTAAGAAGATGCATTTGAATATGAACACCCACAAATTGAGGGGAACCTGGGAATACCAATCAAGGAACATACAACTGCTCAAAATATAAGAAACATGCCAAAAAAAGTGCACAAGTAAAAAGCAAGAAATGATTTTTTAAAAAATTAGCGGCATTGTACTGGTTTTTTTATACGGTTTTCAACACTCTGTAACTTGTTTCAAAATATTCCAGTATTATTGTGGAAAGCATATATCGGAAAAAGAATCAATTTTTTAAAAATACATCTTTTTTTTTTGTAAACCAAAAACTATGCATTTCTAATTTCTTATCATTATATCTCCTACAACACACCCACATATTCTTAGTTTAGTTCCAGGTACATGTGTTCTTATTGTTTTCCATTCTATTTTCTTGAAACATACTATAAGTATAACTTCGTTTCAAATAAATGCATTGTATATATTGTGGCAATACTTGGGAACCTAATCTATCTTTCCACAACATGTTCAATTTTCATTCTCACTATTTGCTCGATTCTTTATGAAACCAATGGAAAAAATTTCTAAATGTTTTTTCATTATATTTTGCATACCAAATACCTATCGTTTTCAACCTTCCCACCACTTCCCGCTGCACTTTCTCGTTGTTTCCTCCACGCTCTGTCACATTATCTTTCCCCCCCGTTTTGGCATATTGAATTGTTTTAAGGTTAGACTTCATGTTTGTTGCTATTTAAAAAAAATATTAATGAATAGGGAAGAAACTTTAGAGCTTCTCATTTTTTACAATGCATGTAAAATGTACTTATGTTATATACAGGTAAACAAGGCTAGGTGACTGCATCCGTCATTTATGTTTTTATGTGCGTACAAGTTTACATTTTCCACCATATATTGCAGAACTCCCACTTTCTTGAGATCTTTTATTGTCATTGGAAAATAACTTTGAAACACGAAGGAATTTCTCAATTTTAATTGAGGTTGTTCCAATCTTGACCATACATTTCAGATACTGCCTTTCCTCCCTACACTCTGTTTATCAACACGGGTGCCGAACTTGTGTTGACCCTTTCAGATGGGCTACATTTTTAGGCACCACTTCTTCCCTCTAAATTACAAGTCATGTAACCAACAAATCAATACAAGAAGGCTCATGTGGGCTATATTGATCCAATGTTAGAATGATAAAAAAGAAATATTAAGATTACTCCCTACAATTACCAAGGTATATAATTACCCTATGGTAATTATAATTTCTTTCCATTTTTCCATCCGTTGCTCAATTCTATTTTTACTCGATTTTTTATTCCATTTGCCAGGACTATCTTATAATTGAAATGGATTTTTTGTTCGATACCAATGCGGAATCGGGGCTCCCCACTTGACTACCAACACATGCTCTAAAAAAAATTCAGTTTCCTTAAGCAGAGGCAAGGTAAAACTAGGTTAAATAACAAATATTTTGTTAAGAAACACCAAACTCAAATGGACTAGATGGAAGTACATTTTATGGCATGTGGTCGATAGAGGGGCGTGCCCTAGCAAAACACAACCCTTTGCGAATATTCACAATGTGAAAGGGGGATGTTATGTGTCGTAGGTTTGATTTTGTGGATTGGAAAGGAGGAGAAATCAAATAACCTGTTTCAAATGAGGTTCCCAAAACATTCTATGATCAAATTAAATATGGGAAGCTATATACAATTTCCAATGGGAGGATTGCTGATGAGGAAACTATGTTACAAACCATTTGAACAGTGCTTTGGAGATTTCCTACAACCGTCCTCAACCATAACTCCTCTAAAAAAAAATGAGGATAAAATACCTTCCCATCAGTTTCACTTCAACCAAAATCAAGGACATACCTGCCAAGAGCCATCAGGTCTTCTGTTGATTTGATTGGCATTGATATTTCCATGTCACCATGCTCAAGTATTTATAGGCATGACTAGTCTGAAACAAAGATAAAACTCTATAATTAAAGGACATGTTAGGATTCATTGTCACTGTCACTTTGTGGGGAAAACATTTAGATTGAGATAAACAAAGAACTTAAAGACATTCTTTATATACCATATCTCCCGGTCCTTGAAAGATGATCATGTCCCCATTTTCAATGAGACATCAGTGACACAATTTCAAGTACAAAATGTTATGTCAACCCTCCAATTTCAAAAACTACTTACACTTCATGGTTGGTTTTCTTCTACTGACTACTCCCATCTGACCCCTCTATAGCAAGCACTTTCTGGGCCCTCGAAAAAGCTTGACCTTTGTAAAAATATTTCACAGGTCCTACAAGATGGGGAAAACATCGATTTTGGAATCCCTCGAACAATTGGAGATTTGTAAAGACAACTACTGGAATGCCCAAAGACAACCTCCTAGACACTTTAATGTAGTTTTGGTTTGATTCCTTGAGGGACATGACATTTTGGGAAAAAATTTTGAAGTGAACTTTTCAGATATGGTAGACAACAAGGGAAACCAACCCTATTCTTCACTCTAAGAACTGTGATAGTGAATGACAGAGATATCCACAATATTATGTCTAGTGCATGTCCTACTGAACCTTTGAGCCACACAATGTTAGAGAACCCTTAACATTGTATCTAACCCTCATCAAGTATCAACATACCATCATCATAGATTCACAATAGTTCATGAGAAATATTGGAAAAGGAACTTGGAGTAGTAGACTTTTGGTATAGGTAATACCAACTACTTTTTTATAAGTTTTTTCAAACTACATAGCTAATATTTCTGTTCCCTCATCTCGCAGGTATGAATGGAAACATAGAGGCTCCACACATGTCCATATTTTATTGTTTCTTTAAAACACCCCTAAAGTTGATGTAATGGATTGAGCGGATAAATTTATTATCGAGGCGAAAAAACAATACTTTGATAAGCTTTAATGTCTACCTGGAAATCCTTCCCGACTTGCAACCCCTTGGATTTTGTTCGTAGGTCACTCCTAGACAACCCTTGTTTACTAGATACAAAAAAGTCTATCCTCCTCCCCACATGTGGACCTTGAAGAACTACTTAATTGTGTTCAACACCACACTAAATGTTTAGATAAGACATGCCTGCATAGAAAGCAATCACAACTGTAGTGTAGGTACAACGCCCATTGGGCCACACAACCTACTTCATCCTTTCTCATTGAAAGTGATGGGAAAATTAAGTACCCCCTTTGAGAAATGATGATAGATTGAACATCCACAACCGAACAATGGTATCCATATGGAGAGCTAATGATGATTTGCCAACCAATACTTTCCCGCCATGCAGTTTTAAGTATATTGCAAAATATGCTTCAAAAGCAGAGCAACGTTTAGAAACCTATCACTAAATGCTATCCATATTTCAAGAGATGCTAACATAGATTCTCCATCACATATTGCAATTTGCAAAATGCTCACAGGAAATTGTTGTTGAACAGACATAAGTGCACAATAACATGCCACATGCTCCAAATTTTTCTGCTTGTTATGTACAACCGTTCATTTGTATCTAAATGTTGGTAGTTTAATTTCGAGACGTATCATTGAAAGTGATGCCGATGTACAAGAAAAAACCATTTTCTTGGATACATATAGAGTTCTACCTGTAACTATGGAAACACTACCCTCTATTTAGGGTTCTCGGTGATTGGAGCTATAACAAGAATTGTAAAGGTGATAAATGGAAACTACGATCGAAGCCAAGAAATTGTTCAGGTCCACCTAAGATTTGTGGATGTCCCAGCTCAAGATTCAATGTCCTATGACCTTTTCTATTGGTCAGGAACTTCTTTTATAAAATCCTTTTAGAAATATTGTCTCCAAATTTGGCTCAACCTCACATGACATCAATTTTACTTGGGACTTTTTCAAGCACAACTACAGATCGTGGAATGTTTTATGCACTACCGTAGACACAAGACATGCCTATAGATGTTAGGTTTGACTTTGCGGTTGAATGTAGTATTCAACAGGAACCACTACATGAATGAAAGGTTTTCACACAACTTCATTTAGGAAAAAACATAGGTCTTGACAATCTTGAAATGCTGGGGAAACAAGATTTTGACATACACAATAATTAGAACATATATGACATCCAACATGATTGTAGATAACTAGTTCAACATTCATCGAGATGGTAAAGGTAGACACAATTAACACCAACATGTAGGCCACAACACCATGTTCCACACTTCCTTTGTCTTCATAAAACAACTATTTCTTGATACCATACTACACCATTGAACAAACAAATCCACTAATTTTTAATAATTCAAGGAACAAATGGACAGGAAAATCGATATTCCTACACTTAAAAAATCAATCACACCCCTAATCAACATCAACTATAAAAGTAATAACTATCCCTCTAAATCAAATAACATATATCATTTGTCATTCACATTACATTTTTTAGATGCGATTACTAGTTTAGTACCTACCATCTATTGCTTATTTAATATTACAGGGAATCAATAGCTTAATAGAAGTTTCTTTTCATATGCTTTCAAACTATCCTCATCCAATATGTTTCTAAAGTAACCCATAAAAGTATTCTAAATAAAAACTACCCCTGCCTGTGACTATTCTATATTTTATGTATTTTTTTCTTTTAAAAATAGGACATGTGGGATATGGTAAAATGTTCCATTCAAAATGTCATTGGCCCCCCTTATTATTTATAATAACTTACCTTTTTTATGCTTAGTGTTAAGGATGAGGGTTTTCATTCTATAAAGTTTCATTAAGGTATGCAAATAATTGATGGGATTGAGTGAAACAATTTTAAAGCATACACACACAAAAATAAAAATTTGTATGTCGTGATTTAAAAATGGTGAATAATTCAAATATGCGTAGTTATTTTAAAATTATAAAAAGTAACTCTCTGAAACAAAATCATGGATGATTACCACCAACTTGTGTACTTGTTAATGGTCTAATGTCACCCTATTTAACATAAAACTGAATGTACATATAAAAAAAATTCATAGTTTTAATAAATGTAATTTAAAACTAATACATTATTAAATGTCCTTATTAAAAATAAACTACTTGCGAAATAAAATGGGTTACCATCGGAGATGTGGTGGTGCAATATGTGCCAAACGTCTCTATGAAAAAATCATTCAGAAAGGAAATCTTTATCTCAGAAAATCCAATACATAAATATCCACGATAAGTGTAGAAGTGTGTACCAAGAATGGGTCTCATACTGTCACTCTGCACACCCTCAGTCTCATCATGAACACAGATGATGTGCCTCACCTAGTATTTCTTGAGAGATTCAGGGATGTAATGTGGATCCTCAAAAATGTACAAAATGGGGGGGACTATATTAGGCTTAGGGAGATCTGAAAGGACTCTAAAACAAGGTGATTAGGTGATTTATGGTAACCCTCCTATATTGGTAGATCCTTTTCCTTTGAATGAAATCCAGAGTGGTCAAATAGTCTGGCATATCATACAAATAAACTCACAACCATATTTTCCTCAAAAAACTAAATTAGGCCCCTCGGTTATACAAGGTGACTAACAAAACCATTTATACCAAATTCTCCCACAATTATTTTTTACACAATACAGGCACCAAGGGATCAAATCTCATCTTAACAATTTAATGTACATCTCTCATTGGCTCTACGCTCTTATAACATAGGGCACTATTTTCTCTTGGTATTACTTTAATTTCCTTAACAAAAAATTTGGTTGCATATTCATTTATATGCCTACATATCTCTATATGAATCCCATATATCAATTTAATCATTACCCAATCAACTTCTCTTATCAAGGTTTGCACGAGTTTGCCAAAGAAATAGGGCATGGATTTTTTGATCGGGGGTCTCTCAATGTCCGTATCAATCCCTCCTCAATATGAAGTTTGTTTTCAATAATTTTAAAATGAAAATAGCTAAAACTAATTGAATAAAACACACAATTTAGAAATTTAAGCCATTCCTACCTCTTCTTCAGCATGTCATTGAGGATGATTGGTGAATCCTTGAGATGGGTTGATGAAAATTTTGTCTAGCGAAGAACACGACTTGTTTCCTGGCCTACAAAGTTACAAATTAGAGGAGGAAATAATGAAAATGACGTAGTTTGTGTTTTTTAAGTATACATAATAAAAAATGCATATGCGTTATGAAGTGCGTATGCGTTATAGATTCAGAAATACTCAAGCCTAAGGAAAAACAACATGTATGTGTTATAATTAGAAAAAAACATACACATTTTTTTTTTGCTTTCAAGAAGTTGTCCAAATATTTGTAACCCATCTTAATGTATGTACCCAACTTGAATATTGTGCTGAATAAAATTTTTCCTTTTTTGGATCATCCTTCTTTTATGTAGTCTTCAACAATAACTTTAATCTCATCAAGTATTCTTGTGATATTTATCTTGTATAATGTTCAACTAATCGTATGTACTCTATATCTCCTTACACCATGTGTGTGCTTCCCTTATGCACCTGCTTACTACTACTTCACTATGTGCACTCTGACAACTACTAGGCATGGTGACTACTTTCAGCACTTTAAAATCTTTTGAAGGAATCCTCTTCCCTTCTCTGACCAGCTTTGTCATGTCCTTGCAGCGGGTATGATGTTCCTTCGTAGAAACACCTTGTGCATATGTTGTTCACAATCTTGTGGTCCTCTTCTTTGATTTTTATATCTGTGGTCGTTACTCCTCTTCCTACACACATTTTTGTTCCTCCTTAGTTAGATTTTTAATTGAGCATGCCTAGTTTTTTTATCACCTCCTCAGGTAATCGGTAGCTTTCTTCAACAACATGAATGCGTATGAGATTTAAATCCCATCATGAATACCAAATTCAACCCATAACATGACCTTGAAATTTTTCTTGTTCAACCTATCCATGTCCAAAGTCAATTTGCTTCGATAAAAAATCTTCTTTATCGCCTTATTGACATCTTTTTGCCTTAGATGTGTACAACTTCTTAGAGAAGTATTGCTATGATATTTGTAGGGGAAAAACAATGTCTTTTATCTTGGCCACCATCTTTTCCCAATGCACAATTATATCCTATCCTCTCATTTTACCCTCATTGTTGATCTCTTTCCACCACTTAGTGTGTTCTTACAACTTTATTTGTGTTACCTTCCTTTTTTACGGTCATTGATTTCCCAAACTCAAATTCTACTCAATTTAGTAATCTAGTTCTAGTCTTTTAGTCAATCTCACTAACGGATGTTGAAAACACATTATTTGTCCTTGACCATCTTGAGAAGGAACTTAAGAGCATGCATTAATATCTTCTATATAAACCTTCGTCTTCTTTCATTTAGTGACTCTAACTTCTGTGATCATCACTTTGAGCATCTCCAAGCCACAAAATCCTTGTCATTGATCCATTTGATGACATTTTTTAGCTTGGTCCTCACACCCTTAAAGGACCATTCTTAGTTCTTCTAACACACACAGATGACTATTGCATTCACCGCTCCTCTAAAAATTTGTCTCAGATGCTCTTTCAACTAACTACTGAATTTAATTACTCTAACAATGTCATAATTTTCTCAACCCTCTTCCTAGATTGGCAACCTGCTTTGATACCAATGATGACAGTTAGGTTGATTCGAAACCTGAGCCTTTCAAGTATACAATGGATCAACAAAACCAAAGACACACTTTTATTAATTTCCAAATCCTTACGAAATATACATATCTTCTTTCCTCGAGTGGAGTGATTTCAAAAGGAGAACACGATCCTAAAATATGTACAATGGTGGTACGTAGTTGAATAATAGTGTAGGTGTAAAGATTCTCTCTCCCCCCAATTTCTTTGACCCAAATTATTAAAAATTTTCCATTAAAAAGTCCTTCTAAAACCAAAAAATCCCCACTGATGAATCAGATTTACCTTTACTATTGTTTGCTCCTTACGAGGATTCCAAATGTGAAGGGGATCATTAAATTATCTGGAGCTAGCACATCTAAGAGATTCTTGTCTATGCTTGTCAGAATGGTAGTTGAGGAGGATTCATCCTTGAGACCTATTGTTAGATCGTGTTATTAGTTTTTTTTTATTCATTCTAATATGCCCATATGTTGGCTTACTTCCGTAGTTGACAGGGGTTCGTCGGTAGTTGATCCGCTTCATTCCTTTTGTCACTTCTGACATGTCCTCTAAGTAGTTACTTTGATTAAACTGCTCTTTACACTCTGTCATGGGCCATACCCCAATTATCTTTCCTTGTCCAAAAATATCACACCATTGGCGTGATAACTTATCATTTGCAAAAGTCTTGCACATCTACGTATCACCAGAATGCCAGGCTACACATTCCTTTCTTTACCTTTAAGGATCTCTACCTTGCAACATCCCTACTTAAATACCACACTTAGGAACTTAAGTAGGGATAAGCGAGGCCACTGTGATGTCCTTCGTCATTATACAACAAGTGCTCGTAGACTTATATGCATATATACGCCAATTACACCATCCACTCAGGACAATTTTATGCCGTTGTTTGAGAAGCTTTTTTTCTAGAGAAGAAGAAACCATTTTTTTTTTTTTGGAGGGTGGTAGGTTTTTCCACTTAATTACCTACAAAATTATTCCAGGAAGTAGATCATTTTTAGCCTATAAATATTCACGTGTGAGGGACATTCGACCAATATGGGAAGGGACTTTTAGTCACACTATAAAATCTAATCACTCCTAAAAATGAGTATAGGTATTATGTGAGAAAACCATCTAGCATACAAGAAAATCTCTCAAAATATTTACCATTTAGAGATTAAACAAGTGATGGTCTCTATAGATGATCCTTTATGCGCTTATGCTTTTTTTTGGAGCAATTGCTGGACCAAAATGTCATACTTATAGTTTTCTATTCCACATCTCGAGATGCAAACGATTATCAAACTCATGAAAGAATAAAAAAAATTCTATCTCCTCACCCGATGTGGACCTTGAAGAACTACTTAATCATGTGCAACACCACATAAAGTTTAGATAAGGGACATGCATACATAGAAAGCAATACAGAGCTTGTAGTGTAGGTACACGACCCTTTGGGCCACATAACCTACTTCATCCTTTCTTATTGAAAGTGATGGGAAAATTAAGTACCCCCTTTGAGAAATGATGATAGATTGAACATCCACAACCAAACTATGGTATCCATATGGAGAGAAAATGTTGATTTCCAACCAATACTTTCCCGCGATGCAGTTCTTAAGGGATTATTTGCAAATAGCTCAAAAGCAGAGCGGGGGGAGCAACGTTCAGAAACCTATCACAAACTGTATCAGATTTCAAGAGATGCTAACACAGATTCTCCATCAACTATTACAATATGTAAAATGCTCACAGGGGAATTGTTGTGAACATGAATAAGCACACAATAAACATGCCAAATGCGTGCCTAATTTCTGATTTGTTATTTACAACCATTCATTTGTATCATGAAATTTTGGCAATTGTTTTTTTGAGACGTGTCATTGAAAGTTATGTATATGTGATGTACAATAAAACAAAAACCATTTTCTTGGATACATTATAGAGTTCTACCTGTACATGGAACACGCTACCTCTTATTCAGGTTTATCGTGATTGGAGAAATGGCCAATTACGATCGAGCCAAGAAATTGGTTCAGGTCCATGAGATTTGTGGCGTCCAGTCCCAGCTCAAGATTCCATGTCCTATGAATTTTCTAATTATCATACCTCTTTTATAAAACCTTTTAGAATATTGTCTCAAATTTGGCTCAACCTCACATGACATCAATTAACTGGGCACTTGTTCAAGCCAACTACAGACCGTTGCATGTTTTAATGCACTACCATAAGACACAAGCATGCTACATATGGTTAGTGTTAACTGCTATGGTTGAAATGTAGTATTCCAACAGGAACCACTACAATGAATGAAAGGTTTCACACTAGCTTCATCTCTGGGAAACAAACAAGTCTTGACAATCTTGAAATTCTGGGGAAATAAGTCATTTTGACATACACAATAATTAAAACATATATGACTTCCCCCACATGATTTGTAGATACTGGTTCAAACATTCATCACGAGGTAAAGGTAGACTACAATTAACACCAATATGTAGGCCACACCACCATGGGTCCACCCTTCCTTTGTATTCATAAAAACAACCTATTTCTGATAACCATACTACACCATTGAAAAACAAATCCCTTCTAACCACTAAGGTTTATAATTCAAGGAACAAATGGCACAGAAAATCATTTCTGATAAATAAAATTTAGAATTCATGCACAACGTATCAACCACTCTCCCTCACACCTCTCCTTCTTTCTCTCCCTAATCGGTGTTTCAAACATTCAAATTCTCTGCATCCCTAATCCATGCAACCCTTCATCTCCAATCAAAGAAACAAAACCCCTTGAAGGCCCATGCATTATCACTTTTCCCAAGAGTCACTGAAACTATAAACTTCTTCTTATTGAGAAATGATTTCTTCTTCGTCGACCCAAAGTTGATAAGAAAATTGACAAGAAGTCATGGCGGATTTCCCACATTCAAAAACATCCTGAATTTGGGAACAAATTTTGTCATCCTCAGCGCGACCTTGACCAATTACCACTATTGTTGGATGTCCCCCCTCTTTATGAAAGTAATTCATAGCCTTTGGAATGGGATTCCATTCTTCCATTACATGAAAACAATATTTTTGGGAAACAACAAATGACCATGCACAAGTTTCAATTCCGGATTTTACTGCTCCCATGTGATATTCAACTCCTCTATTGAGACTATATCTCCTAATTTTCACACTGAATCACAAACACCTACCCGGAGGAGCTCAAAATTTTCAAAAGACACACCCACATTTTTTTTTTGTAAAAAACAATCTCCTGAATTGCCACAACCTTCAGATGTTGAAATAATTGAACATTCCAATCACCTAATCCATTGCTGAAAGTAACATGTGAGCTGCAATAGGAGATCCTGATGGGAACAGAAAAGTTTTGCGCTATGACAAAAACATCATTCGATTAATTAATTTATGGGTTGACGAGGCCTTTGTAAATGGTGCTACAGGAACAATTACCAACATTGCTCTACGACACATCAATTGCCACCACCCAAATTTACCTTTACATGTTGCAGTCAAATTTGATAGATACAACGGCCCAGTAGGATCCCCCAAACTGTTACATATTCCGTATATCCCTATTCGAGAGGGAATCAAAGGACATCTAGTATTTAAAAATGGTACTCATGGGGATGAAACATCCTCACGTCCCGGGACACTTACCTTTGCCATAGAGTAATTTTGACATTAGCATCCACTGAAAAAGCAAGGTGACAGTCACAAACTTTCTCCAACCCTCGGGGGGGCTGTTTTTTTTTTTCCAATTTTCACATTTCCCCTCCTTTTCATTCGAAAGTACTCAAAAATTGGTGTGCTCCCAAACACTGGAGCCAAAAGAAGAAGAAAGGAGGGGAAGGAGGAAAAACTACTATCACTCAACCATAATAAATACTACCCACTACTTTGATAGCCTCCACTATACTTTAATCAACACTTATTGTATCCCAACGCAGAAGAAGTGCCATTCAAAGGGGTACAAATGTATTCATGTTGAATGCAAATAAAAATTGGCCACAAAAGACTAATACTCATGATATAACATTTCCAAATTATGAAGTCTTCTTGTATTCATGTTTAGTTTAGATCATGATATAAGATTTGCAAATGTATATGTTGAATTGTAAAAAAAAATTTAAATGTAAATAGAACCTTTCATTATGTAAATGTTAATCTATTATTCCTACACTTCCCTATTAATCACACCCCTTATCAACATGTTATTGACAGTACAAAAATGCTACACTCATGATATAAAACCAAAAAAGTTAGGAAGACTTCATATATTCATTTTTAGTTCAAAGAAAATTAGTCCAGAAATGCACCCACCAGGACTTAATATTTGCAAATGTATTGTATGAATTTTTAACAAATTTGAAATATAAGATAAAACTATAAATGTAATGCTTCATCGTTATTCGTACACTTAAAAAATCAATCCACCCCTAATCACATCGAACTATAAAATTAATACTATCCCTATAAATCACATAATATATATTCCATTTGGATTCACATTACACATTTTTTTAGAGCGATACTAGTTTAGTACCACACATCAGTATCGCTTATTTAATATTTTCAGGGAACAAATAGCTTAATAGGAGGTTTTCTTTTCATATGTTCAAACTATCTCTATCCAATATATTTTGAAAGTAACCCATAAAAGTTTCTAAATAAAACTCCCCTGCCATGACTATTCTATATTTTATGTATTTTTTTCTTTTAAAAATATGGACAGGTGGGAATCTGGTAAATGTTCCATCAAAATGTCATTGGCCCCCCTTATTATTTATAATAATTACCTTTTTATGCTTAGTGTGAAGGATGAGGTTTTATTCTATAAGTTTCATTAGGTATGAAACTAATTGATAGGATGAGCGAAGCAATTTTCACCAATGTACAAAACCACTGTTGATTACATCACTCTACCACTCGTCAGCATTGTTGTCTTTCCACCTCTTTGTACAGACATTATGGCTGATTCAATGTATTTAACATTCAAAGAATGTTTGCTTTTACTATTCTTCAACTATCAGCCTTTTGCAATGATGATTCTTCCTCTGTGCGCGTCTACCACTCTATTGGAAATCGATAATGCTTTTGGATGGGTTTGGGATCTGTCAAAAGTGTTTTGTATAAACCATCATTCTAATGCGAGGATAGTTTTTTCATTCAATTTGCATCTAATTTTTCTACTTGTGTTTTAACTCATAGATTTTGTGGCGATCTAATAATTTTTATTTGATTATAATTCATATTTTTTTGGTTAAAACCTATTCACAACATAAAGTTTTTTGTGTGATCAGAGGTGACAAAAATGAGAGGATGTATAGCATGGCAATCACAGTTAACCATAAGTTCTAGATGGAACTTGGGCCACACATATGTTCCGTAATATCAATTCCTATCCTTCCCCGAAACATCCATTATTTGGAAAAGTATCTAAATAAAATTAAAACTACAACACTCCATACAAGAACAAGAAGCCTTGATTTTTTTTAACCAACCGCCATTGACTGAAAAAATATTTCATTTCAGTAGGAAAACCATCTCCTCCTTCTAAGCCATGTGTGGGCAGAGATGGCAAAGCATCACACATGTTAGAGGAATTTTTCCAAATGAGGCAAACACCTTGAAACTTTAGGAATTTTCGACCAAAAATAGTTCCCTCCATTTCCTAACCAAACTTCACACTTCCTAGTATTTTAAAGCACAACACACAAAAGAATTGGTTATGTCGTTGATTTAAAAAATAGTAATAATTCTATATGGCGTAGTTCTTTTTTAAAAGTATAATAGTACCTCACTGAAACAAAATCATGGATGATTACCACCAACTTGTGTACTTGTTGTGGTCTAATGTCACCTATTAACTAAAATTGATGTACATATAAAAAAATTCATAGTGTAATTAATGTTAATTAAAAACTAATACATTACTAACGATCCTTATTAAAAAAAACTACTTACGAAATTAAATGAATGGGTTAACCATAGGAGATGCCGGTGGTGCAATATGGGGCCAAACTCCTCTATGAAAAAATCAATCGAAAGACACTCTTTATCTCAGAAAATCCAATACAAAATGTCCATGATAAGGGAGAAGTGTGTAACCAAGAATGGTCTCATACTGTTCACCCTGCACCCCTCTAGTCCATCCTGAACCCAGATTAATTGTGAGCTCAACTAGTATTTCTATGAGAGATCCAAGGGAATAATGTGTATCTCTCCACAATCTGTACCAACAGGGGGGACTATATTAGGCTTAGGGAGATTCTTGAAAGCGACTCTACCAATTGATTAGGTCTTTCTGGTCCCACCTATATTGTGTAGATCATTTCCTTGAATTGAAAGCCAGTGGTCAAAATGTCTAGAGATCTCATAAAAATAAACTCAACAAAATATTTCCCAAAAACTCAATTAGGACCTCATGGTTTTACAAGGTGACTCTCGAAAACCAGCACCAATTATCCCCCATTATTTTTTTACACCATCCGAGTGCACCATGGAATCATGAATCTCTTACAATTTAATGTCCATCTCTTCATGGCTCTAGGGTCTATAATAGGACACCTATTTTATCTTTGGTTTTTATCTTTTAATTTCCTCAACAAAAAATTTGGTTTGCATAATTATTTAATGCCCTACATTTATCTCTATATGATCCCATATATCAATTGGACTCATTAACCCCCATCAAATTCTCTTATCAAGGTTTGCACGAGTTTTGACGAAGAAAAGGGCGTGGAATTCTTTTGATCTGGGGTCTCCAATTCCGTATCAACTCCTCAATAGGAAGTTTTGTTTTCATAATTTAAATGACAACAACTAAAAACTATTGAATCAACACACCACTTTAGAAATTTAAGCCATTCCTACGCTTCTTCAGCATGTCATTGAGGATGATTGGTGAATCCTTGAAATGGGTTGATGAAAGTTGTGTCTAGCGAATAACACTACTTTTTTTCCTATCCTACCAAGTTGTGAATTTAGAGGAGGAAAATAATGAAACTGACATAGTTTGTGTTTTTAAGTATACATAATTAAATGCATATGTGTTATGAAGTGCGTATGCGTGTATAGATTCAGAACTCCCAAGCCTAAGGAAAACCAACCTTATTCATTATTTTAAAAAAATACACTTTTTTTTGTTGAAGAAGGTTGTCCACATTTTTGTAACCCACTCATGGATGCCCACCCCCCACTTGATATTGTGCTGAATAAATTTTTCCTTTTCTCTTGGAATCATCCTGCTTTTCTATGTATCTTCAACAATACCTTTGATATCATCAAGTATTCTCTTTGAATTTTCTTGTTAATGTTCAACTACTCATAATGTACTCATATCTCCTTACAAACCATGTGGTTTGCTTTCCCGTTTATAAATGCACCTGCTTACTACTTCACTATGTGCACTAGGGACACTATATGCATGGTGACCTACATTTCTCACTTTAAACATCTACCGAAGAATCATCTTCCCCTTCTATGGGCCACTTTGTCATGTCCTTGTAGAGGGTAGGATGTTCCTTTCCTTGTTGTGAACATCCTTGTGCATATGTTTCACAATCTTGTGGTCCTCTTATTTTCATTTTTATATCTATGTCTTACCTCCTCTTTTACACACATTTTTTTTGCTTCCTCTCTTATCTCAGATTTTTTAATTTTGGCATGCTAGTTTTTAGATTCACCCTCCAGTGTAAACTGGTAAGCCTTTCTCAACAACATGAATAAACGTATTAGAGTTAAATCCTCATTAATACCAATACAAACCATGAACAGACTTGAAATTTTTCTTTTTCCCCTCAACCTATCCGATGTCCAATAAATTTTGATTCGATAAAAAATCTCTTTACGTCTTTTATTACATCTCTTTCTGCCTAAGATTGTATAACTTCTAGACAAGTTTTGATATGATTTTGTATGGGGGAGGGGAAAAAATGTCTTTATTTTGGCCACCATCTTTTTTTTCCGATGCACAATGATATCCTATCCTCTCATTTTGCACCTCATTTCAATCTCTTTCCACCACTTAGTGTGTTCTTTCAACTTTATTTGTGTTAACCAAATTACTTTTTTGGGGTCATGATTTCCTTCCTCAACTCAAATTTCTACGCTCAATTTTAGGTAATTCTAGTCTACTAGATATTTGTTAGTTCCAATCTCCCTAATGGATGAAATATCCAGTTCTGGTCCTGTAACCATTCTTGAGATAGACCTTAAACATGCTACTATCTTCTACAACTCTTATTCTTCATTGAGTTTTACCTCCTCTAACGCTTTAATCATACTTTGAGCATCTTCAAGCCCACAAAAGCCTCTTTATGATCCTATTTGATTACATTTAGCCTGGTCCTCACACCCTTATTAAGACCATTCATTTGTTATTAAACACAATGCTATTGTCATTTCACCGCTCCTCCATTAACGTTTGTCTTAGATGCTTTTTACTAAGTATTTTACATTTAATCTACCTATACAATTTCATAATTTTCTCAACACCCTCTTCCTCGATTACAACCTTGAGTTGATACCACCTTGATGACAATTCAGTTGGTTACAAACAACACCTGAGCCATTTGAAAGTATACAATTGCTCAACAAAACAAATACACACCTTTTATTAATTTCAAATCTCTTAACGAATCTACATCATTTACTCCTCGAGTGAGTGAATTTCAAAGGAGAACAAGATCTTAAACTATTACATGTGTGTGTACTTGGAGTATTTGTAAGTCTCCCCTCTCTCCCCCCATCCTGACCACCGACGGTGTATTAAAATTTTCCTAACAAATTCCTTCTAAAAACAAAAATCCCCCACTGAGTAAACTCAGAGATTTACCTTTTTACTATTGTTTGTTCCTACTCTGATTCAATTTGAAGTGGTATCGTTAACTTATTCGAGCTAGACATCATATAGATGTTCCTTTTCTAGAATGCCTTATAGACGTGGGTTATTAAGGATGATTCATTTCTTATATATTGTTAGATAGTTTTATCAGGTACTTCATCTAATAGCCATATGTTGGCCTCCTTTCTGGTAGTTGACATGTGTTCGGTAGTAGATCCACAATTCATTCCCTTTTGTCCTTCTGAATGTCCTCTAAGAGTTACTTTATTACATGCTCTATTACATCCTTGTCAACGAGCATAACCAAAACATATCTTTCCTTGTCAAAAACTATTGTCAACCTCTTTCAACACTAACTCTAGAAAAAACTTTTTCGTAAATGGAGAAGACCCATTCTCCTTATTAGAATCAAGAATCGTATCAATCCTAGTAAAAGAATCAAGCACTTCCATCAGCAAAGAATTCAAATCCTGACTGCTTGCATAATTGAAGGCTTCCATTAAAATTTCCAAATCCTCCTACTCTAAGGGGTCATCGAGAGGGACCTCGTTACCTTGATTGAAGACAGAGTAAACTTCATTTTTTGCCAAGATTTCCCCAACATGAGCTTCTAAAGGAATACCTTCAGGGGGAGAAACCAACTCCTCCTTTCTAGGAACATCCCCTCTCTTTGGATTATCCTTATCTTAAATTTCAACCAACTTATCTGAAACTGAACCGCCAGCCTCCTTAGCTCTCTAGCCTTCTTTGGGGGGCTCCTTTATTGAAGAACCTTTCCCCAAATTATTAGACAAGGAAGAACACTTATTCATTTTATGACCAATTTATTTGCACCTGAAGCACCTAAATGACATGAATTCAAAATCAATTGGCTGAAACTAAACTCCCATAAGAGTGTTAATTCTAATAGCTTGAACTAAGGGCTTGGTGAGATCTATTTTTATACAAATTCGAACGTAAGAAGAAAAGGTCACCAATTTCGTCTCTTTTCCCTAGCCAATTGGCTCACCTAAGGCATCCGAAATCAAATTCAGTCTAGAGTTGCCTATAAGGTTGAATATTCTTAGTATTAAATTTAACCGAATTGTTTAAATATACTAAATAATTTCAACTCACTATAAAAATAATCAATTGCTATCTAAAAATGGAAAGGTAAATATTCAAGTACAATATTTGTAAATATAATTTCAACCGACTATAAAATTTAAGCAAATTTTTTTTGTTTGTTAAACAATGTAATAGTATAAAGTAAACTCAATCAAGGTCACTAATTGTTCTTCTGTATATTTTCAAAGAGTGATGTATATTTGTGTGTGGCCCCACATGATCTAATCATGTACATAAATGCGTGCATATTTTTCTCTCGGAATGCATTGTGCCATCAAATTTCCAGCTGACATGCAATCCAAAGAAAAGGGCTTCTTTTCTGTCATGAACAAAGCATGTTTTTGCACCTGTGAACAATATGTTATTTGTTCCATATGTATGTGTGTGTACTTTTCTAGACCCTTTTGCATGTTTTTAATATAAACTGACACAATATTCCCCTTCGATCTAAAAAAATTGTTGCTAATTTCACATTGCATTATGCTCCAAGAAAAAACAAATTCAATATTTCGTAGCTAGTCGAATTTTTGAATGAAGGAACATTGTTCTCTTGAGTGTAGGTATGTAAATCACAACCCAATATCGAAATGTTGTCGTGTTATCTTTAACAAGCTAGGGCTAAATGTACGACAAAAGTATCAACAACATGAATATGAAAAATCTATTTGTATGGTCGGTGATCTAAGTTAAGTAATCCCTAGAACTCCAAATAGCGATCCTTCTACTCCCAATACCAAAAACTTCCTTCCAAGTGGAAGAAGATCTAAAAAGTCAACCAATACACAAAAATTTCTTTTCAATAAATCAAATAATAGTTAATAGTGTACGATTTTGTTAATATAAAATTCTTGCCATTGTTGTGATATTTTTTGCTAAACACTAACAATGAACTTTTAATAAGAAAAAATTATTGTTGAGATATTTGCACACTTCAATTTTATAGTATTAGTATAAAGTCAATTTCATGTGTAATTTCCTTGTTCAACAACTATCTATGAATAAAGGACATGAATTTCACAATTATGTGTATTTAAATTGAAAATTGAAACCAATATGAATGAAAACATCTAACTATCAAAAACATTCTAAGCATTAGATAGTTATTAAATTCTCTATTTGAAGACACCTTTGGAGACACCATAAAATTCTCCTTAGACACTCCTTTGTTGATTACACCGACACCAATAGTTGTTTCACAATTGTAATGAATATCTGGTTCTCTCTAAATTGCATCCAAAATTTTGATTAATATATATATATATATATATATATATATTTTCACAATGCTCAAACCCCAACAAAACATTAGATGAGCCTCCACTTTATATGTTTGTAGTAGTTTTGTTGCAATTTTTTCTACATTGAAATTTGTATCAAATGCAAACCAAAATGCTATTTGAAATTGTGTAGACATAACTAATAGAAATTGAACAACAAAGCCTCTTGGTTGAATGTGCTCATTGCTAAATTGGAAAGTATTTTACTTTTTAAAAGTTTACTTTTGAACTAACAATCCTTCTAATCCAAGAACAAGCAAATGTTTCCTTAGAGGCACTGCAAAAAATAATATTGAGATACATTATTACATTATATTTATTTAGAATACAATAAGAGTATTTCACTAAGTATATATTTTTACCTATATCCTTACATATTTCTATTGTTTGAATATTATCTCCAGCTGTATTGCACAATGTAATAATTGCAATTAATAAATGTTTGACAAATTGATTCCAACCAACATTGAAAATTATTGAATTTTTTAAAAATTAATAAATAGTATGTGATACAAATCTACGAATCAATTGTCATAATTTAGAGCCCCTCTTCGTCAAGATTTTAGTCAGGACATCGTTGAAAATAGCGTGCTCACTGAATAACGCCTTTCCCCTACTTTCTAATCTTAAAAGCTTCTTTCGGTTTGTGCTTGTAGTAATGATTTTTCACTGCAACTATATTTGTGTCTTAAATGTAGATAACATGTTTAATTTTTTCTTCACACTTCACTAACGTTGATCTCTCTTTTCTCAAGTCAAATGATTGTAACATGTTATGTGATTCTCATTATGATGGACTTAGTTATTGGAAAAGAGAGTAGAATAGAGGCATTGAGATAGTGTCGAGTCTAGTGTAAGGCATGGTGATCAATTTGATCTCTTGAGTCACTTCTATCACCATGTTTTTTTAATGGAGTAAACCCCACAAGAGCATTCAATTTTTTAATCTCCACTCCCAAGGTTCGGTTATAAGTCATCTTTTGTCAATTTTATAACATTCCTCAACTAGGTCTCAGGAAAAAAGTGGTTCTTATATTGTGGCATGTTAAGATTATTGAAATTTGATTGGATATACCTTCAATGTAAAGTAAGGATACTACAAGATTCTCTAATGAAGTCCCCTCCTTATGATGCTTGTTAGGCACCCTCTAGCTTATTTCGAGTGCCCTAACAATTTGTTTTCCATTATAGCCATGTTTTTTGAAAATCCCTTCTAAATATTAATTTTTTTGGTTCTATGTTTTCATCATTATATATAAGACCTAGTGGCCAAAGTATTCAAAACACCATCTTTCTGCAATGGGTAATAGAGAGAGAAAGCATCCAAATAAAGTTTTGTATGTGTACATCTCCTATACACTAAAACAAAATAGCGAGCCATCATTATTATATGAGAGGATGACATCCAAGAAAGGAAAGATACCATCCTTCTCAATGTCCTTGGTGAATTTGACACTATCTGCCAAATTGTTTATGCGGGAGTGGATGTCCTCAAATTGTTTATGCTTCCAATGAAGGTTAGTGTCATCAACAAACTTCTTTCACCATTTCAGATTCTATAGAAAGGAAAAAAAAGAGGTATCTTCAAATTATTCCAAGAAAAGGTTAGCCACCACTAGCGAGAGTGAAAACCCCTTCATCATTCGTTCTAATTGTTCATAAATAACCTCTTTAAATGAGAAGAATATGGATCTCAATAAAAAATCACCAATCTAGTCATAACCTGATCAGTGAGAGTTCTAACCAAATCAACTTCATCACCATTTGGGATGTGGTGAAAACTATGAAGTAACACAATAGGAAAGCTATCGAATACCTCTCCATCCTCTTACCTTTTTGTCTTATATAAACTCAACAATAACATAATAAACCAAAAATTGGTTGTAAAGAAATACTTCGTGAATTTTCGCAACCCCAAATCTCTAATGACAAGGGGGTTGAGTTTCTAGAAACATATGTGCCGGATCTTGGCCTTGCAGATATTATGGATGAGAACTTCACTCAGCAGCTCCTTGCTCTCAATGCTGCTCTAAACATGGATGGGAATTTTATGTCCTTGTTGGTAGTATAAGTAATTACGTTGAAGGTGCCCCCTATGGTAAAGGGCTTGCGGGAATTCATGCCATTGTTCTAAATTTGATAGACATTTTGATGTTTTTACCAGGTAATTAAAGTTGACGTGCATTTTAACGGGCATTTTGACGTTTTTACTTTTTTGGCTGTTTTTAGCAGTTTCCCTTTTGATCACTTGCATGAATGCGGGGTATATTTAGCACTTGCATGCTGCATGTGGGGTATATTTAGCAATTTTGCGGGGTATATATCTATGCATGTTGAATTTGTATATATCTATCGTTTGTAAGATTTGTTTTCTCGCACATCTCTCTGTGTACAACATTTGCAGGATTTGTTTGCTCACACGTCTCTCTCTGTTTACAGGTAACGCATCCTTTTCTTTTCAATTTGTTTGCCGCCATGTCTTTTATGAAGCCTGTTTAGCTGTTACCATGTGTTTTATGTGTGTTGTGTGGTTGGCGCCATGTCTTTTATGCATCCTGTGTAGCTGTCGGATTTTTTTAATGCATTCTCTGTGGCTTCCTCCACGTTTTTTATACATCCTTATTGCTGCATACATGCTTTTTTTACCATATGTGTGTTTGTTGCCATGTTTTTTTTGTCATCCATGTATGATTGTTGCATGTAGGATATTTACAGTTTCCATGCAGCAAGGAGATGCGTATGTTTTCTGTTGCAGTCTGTGGAATCTCTTTAAGCAGTAGCATTTGTATTTTTACATTGCCTTGGTGGAACATGCGGTAAGACTGCTAGTTGTATTCCTTCTGGAAAAGAAAGTAGTTCAATATATTTTTTTTGACTTGCTGGCTCCCATCCATTATACCTCCTAGGTGCAATTTTGTGTCATGTTCCTTTTGTGTTTTTTAGTTATAAGTGTTACTTGTTGATGGACTTTTGGGTATCTGAGAGATACATACAGGATATGTTTATTTCAAAAGAATCACAACATATAAGACATACGTGTCTTAGATCTTCATATAGTCTGCAACAGAGTTTAATAGACGTTTTTGACTGAGTTATATGTTAGGTTAAATGCTTTGTTAAAAAATACAAGATCTGTAATAATATATGTTACATTGGATGGTTTGTTAATTTTGTTTGGCAGCCTTTGTTCCTACTTGGAGATAATCTCATAGCTTTTCCTCTTTTTACATCTATTTGTAATTTCTAAGATGGCATGTTCATGTCTTCTCTGTATTTCCTTTAAATTCTGCTCATACATATCCCAGTTAGCCAATATTTTGATAACAATTTGACTAGAATTTTTGTTATATTGTTTGTATTTCAGCTTTCAGAATACATTCTGCCCTGTTTGAGAATTTACTGGAGTATTAATTATTGCCTCTGTTTTATGTCATGGGGACTCTAGAGGTCTTTCACCTTTCAAAAGTACGGCTGATTATGAACATTGTTAAACTTTATCTTCTCTCTTTCACAAAGGTCACTCCTTTTTGCTTTATTTTTTACAATGCAGATTGGGTAATCATAATGTTTCTAAAATAGAATTCAAAATTTTCTGTACTCTTTGAATTATTTAGTCGCGATGTTGTCAATTAGGATTATTAGTTATATATATTGTGTTGTATTATGTTGCCATTATTGGTATTATTGGTATTGTATGTTAGTATTTGGTCAACCTAGATGTGGGCCATCTCTTATTGAATTCAAGGATGGGTTTTAGAATTGGGTGGTCTGATTATGTTTTTTTTAGAAGATGGATCTTTTCTTATAAATGCAAAGTTTTTCTGTTTGTACTCTATTTTTTTTTTTTGCGTGTTTTTAATTTTATATCATTCTTTCCTTTTGGAGGGGTATGAACAATAAGTCATTGTTCCCATGGAGGGGATCTTTTCTAATTTATTTTTATAGATATTATTGGGAAATTATTTTAATTATTTTGATGTTAAAAAAATTTCATCCAATATAAGATTTTTAGTTTTCTGCAACAGTATTTCAACACTCTGCATTATAGAATCAAAACTATTAGTGTGTAGAGACATTGTCGAAAAAGATATTAGCAGTTGAACGAAAGATTCAGTTCCCCATTCCCAGTGGATCCTCAAAGTCTTTGACTAAAAAGATAGGTACTCCAAAGTTTAAGCTCATTTACTAGAGGATTTTTTGTATTTTATAACTATGTAATCCATATGGAGGCTTCTAAAATAATTTTAATGTTCACAGGAGGTTATATTTTTCTTTTTCTTTTTGGCTTCATAAAAGAGGCTTTAGTTATAAGCTCTATCTCAGAAAAATAATTATTTCACTTGCATGCCACTAGTAACATGTAACTATATTTTAGAATAAGCTACTGGGGGAAAATTCCTTTCAAAAGTCCATGGCCTAGTTTATTCTTTCACTGAACTAGGATTCTCAAAGGCTATAAACAAGCCAACAAGACCAAATAAAGAGCCCGAATCAAAATTTATAAATATACACAAACACCTAGACCAAAAAAGTAGGAGAATGATTTTATGATGGATTAAAGTTTCTATTGATATTTATAATTTATATCTAGAGCTCTCTTCATAACATTAAGAATCTAGTAATGCTAAAAGAGTATGTGTGAAGATTACAAGAACTTAATTTATCTTTCTATTGTTTATGATAAATCTTTAATTTTTTCTTTTGCTTTTTTTCAGGATAAGCTGTAGCACCGATATTTTTTTATTTTCTTTCTCTTATGGTAAAGAAGAGAGTGTTGTATCTAAATGAACTTCAAGTGGGTTTCAATATTGATTGAAGTATTTATTCATTTGTTATGTTTATTGCATGTTATGGACTAAAAAAATATTGTAGACTACTTTCATTTTATCTCATTTTGATTGTTTCATTTATATTTGTAGTTGGCTCCAATCCTTTTTCCGAAGTGACATGTGGGGGCATGTGCCTTCATCAATGATTGAATTCGTTATGTGTCGAGGGGCTCATTCCCCGATTAGGCCATTTCGAAGCATCCCAAGATGGATGTTAGACTTATCAGCGACAAGGCTTTTAAAGCTTCCCATCATAAATAAGAATATCTTCTTGGACTAACACACTTATTTTCCCTCTCCAGTTTAATATGATGCAGACTAGAAATACAATTCCCCTCCCTTCTATGGGCTTGATAATAACTACGCCTCACTTGCAAAGGTTGGAAGAGTTTAGACGTCTTCAATGTTTTGTTAATGTTTTTCATTTCATGCAACCAAAACCACCTAAAACAGCGATAGCTGAGATGCTCAGAGATCGCCTCCACCTATTGCCAACTATCCCCAATTTTCCTATCCAAATTCTAAACAATTGGACCACATTCACAAGGCTTCTTCTTGGTTTATGATTCTAATGAAGATGCATTGAAATATGAACCACCCCATAAATTGAGGAAAATGGGAATAATAATTGAGGCATCTGCAGATGCACAAAAAATATAAGAAACATGCAAAAAAAAATGCACAAGCGAAAAGAAAGAATTTTGATTTTTAAAAATAACTTGTATTGGTTTGTTTATAAGTGTTTTTCACACAATCTCTAACTCATTTAGAATAATTCCATGTATTTATTGTGGCATTATATATCAAACAGAGAATCAAATTTTTTAAAATGCATGTTCAGTTTTTTGTAAACCAACAACTATACATTTCTAATTTCTTTACCATTATATCTCCATACAAATACCCATAGTTTTGTTAGTTCAAGTCTACATATTGTTCTTATTTTTTTTCTGTTCTATTTTCTTAACATAATAATTTGTAACTCGTTTAAAATAAATGCATGTATATATTGTGGAAGTGCATATCAGACACAGAAACTAACTTTTCAACATACATGTTAATTTTCCTTCTTGTTATTGCTCGCTTATTTATGTAAACCAACATCAATGTGTTTCTAATGTCTTTTTCATTATATCTGCAACAAAAATACGTATATTATTAAAATGCCAAAAAAGAACTATGCAATTTATAGTTGTTTTCATCTAAATCTTTGTACATTATATCACTTTTTTGCATATTGAATTTTTTAAAGGGTTGGACTTCATGTTTGCGTGTAAATTTACTTACATCATATACAAGGTGAATAGTGTTATGTGAACGCATCCTTCATTTCATGTTTGATTGTGCTACAAGTTTACATTTTCCACCATATATTTGTAAAACTCCCACTTTCTCAAGCATCTTTTACTTGACATGGAAATAAATTTGACACATGAAGGAATTTCTCAATTAATTGATGGTGGTTCCAATGTTGACCCTACATTTCAGATACTTCACTTTGTCCTCCCTACACTCTGTTCTCAACACGGGTGCCCAACATCATTGACCTTTCAGATGGGCTATATTTTTAGACAACACTTCTACCCTCTGAATCGGCAACAAATAATGCTTCACACTTTCCCTGAAAAAAGAGGCATACCATGAAATCAACAGATTAAAATGTGTCATCCTTAATTCAAAGAAAGTGGATAGCGGTGCATCTCCTTCATAACCTTCTTTACGCAAAGTTTTCAAATGCACCCATCCCTTCAAACTTTACACCCTCCCCCATACCTTTCTATACTTTGAACTATCAAAGCTAAGTTAGTTATTTCATATCTATCTTGCCTTCACCCTCTTCCACAATCGTCCATTAGCACTTCTGAAAATGTTTCCCTCTTTTTCCCTAATTCAAAATAAAACTATTGTATTTCCTTTTACATTGACATACTATTTCATCCTACTACTATGTTGATTTAAATTACTATTAAGAAAATAAATGAATATTACTTGCACTTATGTTATGTACATATTTGCATCCTTGTAGACTATGTGAACATACTATATTTTTCCATATAGCTAATATTATTTTCCTTAAACAACATATGCAGTTTTTTTTATCCTCAAAATTTAACCTCTTATGCATAGTTCCCATTGGAACTCCACATGCATTTCAATTGTATATAATTTATTGATTTTGAAAATTTGTGCATTTATATTTCATCAAATAATGTATCGTTCCTTACTGACTCGCATGGATTTTTTTAAACAAGTGGAACTCCATAAGTCTGTGACTTCTCAATCATGTCAACTCCTGTAAAATGATCCCAAAGAAGAGAGAACTATGCAAAAAATAAAGTTCACATAATTGTTGAGCAACAACGTCATCACTGAGAGTGTATAACAATGGAAATATCTAATACGATCTATCAAATTACATCACCCAACAACCTACCATTCCCTGACATTCCAATCTTGCCATCAAACTCAACTACTAAAGGATTACCAACCAACATTCTGAAAGTAACTTCTATAGACACAATTTTGCGTGACCATATCAATTCCTTCCATACGAACTAATCTTTGATAACTACTACCATCATCTTCCCATTTATTTGAGACACCACATGAAATTGTCTCAAGTACTAACCTTGATTCGGTTCCTCATACATGTACAACTTGTTCCTCTTCTCCTTCTAACTAATTTCCAACTTGAAATCCACCATCGAATCAAATATAACACCCCACCCCTTCCCATACAAATATATTTCCCATATTCCCACCCTTGTCACAAACTATTGAATCACAATGCTAGTTTTGCAAAAGAATAGATTTGTTGGTGAACATCCAAACTTGCTCAATCTGTTTGGAAAATTACCCTGGAATTAAAACAATTTTCTTTGAAGGATTTCCTTCCTGTAATTGGTTCAAATATTGAAAAACACGGCCATTGCTTCTCTTTATGAAACAACATGGACCCCGAAAATCAGCCTACCATTCTTGTGTCTTTAACCCAAATCGAGGAGATGTTTATTGCATGAGTCAATCCATTCTTGTAAGTCACCCAAGTACGTGGCGGAAAATACAAATACTCAGGACACACCATAAGTTTCCCACAAAAACATTACTTCAATAGAAAATTACCTACCCCACTGCCTTGGATATTTGGACATAGTACTCATACAAAGGGAAAGAGCTGATTTAACAAAGTGTGATTTCTACATCAGTAGATCTCGTGTTTCAGTGACCTTGAAATATAAAATTTTCCACGATCCCTATTACAAAGATGTATTAATCGAAAATGACACCCTTTCCTCCCTATCATATAAGTTGTCAAATGTTTCCTCCTCTCTTAATATAGCCACAGGTGGAACTGCACCAAATGGAAACCGCCTCTACAGCTCATGGTATTGATGCTTCTACTGAATCTGAATGAAACATATGAACACTCATCGTATTTTGTGACAACACATCACAATAAAGGAACAGAAGAAGAGGAAATTAAACAGTTCTTTCTCACCCATGGTGGTAACAACTCCATTCACCATGCCATGGCCAAAGCTTGGGCTCTTCACCAATAAATGAATACAACATAGAGGGCCTTTTCTCAATGGCTTTCCTAGCTTTGTTTCCATTAGGAAAAATCAATCTGGCAAATATCCCCAAATAAAAGAAGTTCCAATACATGAATACGACTATACATTTGATGTGCTACCATGATGGTTGTTTTTTTTCCCACCCATGATTTCACCTCTTCCTTCTGAACCTCATAATGTGGCACAGAATTCAGTCTACAACAATTTTTTTTATGAAACAGAACATTGAATTTGGAATCCCTCTAATAGTTGGAGATCTGTAAAGACAACTACTGGAATGCCCCAAATACAACCTCCCAAACACTTTAATGTAGTTTGGCTCTAACCTTTGAGGGACACGATCATTTTGGGAAAAAATTTGAAGCGAACTTTCAGATATGGTAGAAGAATTAGGGACACCAACCTTATTCTTCACTCTAAGCACTGTTGTAGACAGTGAATGACCAGATCTCCACAATATTATGTCTAGTGCATGTCCTACTGATCCTCGATCCGCACAATGTTAGAGAACCCTTAACATTGTATCTAACCCTCATCGAGTATCAACATACCATCATCATAGATTCACAATATTTTGTGAATAAATATTGCAAAAGGAACTTGGAGCAGTAGACTTTTGGTATAGGTAATACAATCTACTTTTTTATAAGTTTAGTCCAAACTACATAACTAATATTTATGTTCCCTCATCTCGCAGGTATGAATGGCAACATAGAGGCTCCACATGTCCATATTTATTGTGGCTTGAAAATTCCCCTAAAGTTGATGCAATGGACTGGGGGGATACATCAATTATTGAGGTGACAAAACAATACTTTGATAAGTTCGTGTCAACCTGGAACCCCTTCCTGACTTGCAACCGCTTGGATTTTGTTCGCAGGTCACTCCTAGATGACCCTTGTTTACTAGATACAAAAAAATTCTATCCTCCTCCCCACATGTGGACCTTGAAGAACTACTTAATCATGTTCAACACCACACTAAATGTTTAGATAAGACATGCCTGCATAGAAAGCAATCACAACTGTAGTGTAGGTACAACGCCCATTGGGCCACACAACCTACTTCATCCTTTCTCATTGAAAGTGATGGGAAAATTAAGTACCTCCCTTTGAGAAATGATGATAGATTGAACATCCAAAACCAAACTAGGATATCCATATGGAGAGAAAATGTCGATTTCCAACCAATACTTTCCTGCCATGCAGTTCTTAAGTATATTGCAAAATATGCTTCAAAAGCAGAGCAACGTTCAGAAACCTATCACCAAATGCTATCCAAATTTTCAAGAGATGCTAACACAGATTCTCCATCACATATTGCAATCTGTAAAATGCTCACAGGAAATTGTTGTTGAACATGACATAAGCGCACAAGAAACATGCCACATGCTCCAAAAAATTCCACTTGTTATGTACAACCGTTCATTTGTATCATTAAATTTTGGCAAAAAAATTTTGAGACGTGTCATTGAAACTAATGTCAATGTACAAGAAACAACCATTTTCTTGGATGCATATAGAGTTATACCTATAACATGGAACACCTACCTCTTATTCAGTTTCTCATGATTGGAGCTATAACAAGAATTGTAAAGGTGATAAATGGAAACTACAATCGAGCCAAGCAATTGTTCAGGTCCACCTAAGATTTTTGGATGTCCCAGCTCAGGATTCAATGTCCTATGACCTTTTCTATTGGTCATAACTCCTTTTATACAATCCTTTTAGAAATATTGTCTCCAAATTTGGCTCAACCCCACATGACATCAATTTTACTTGGGACTTGTTCAAGCACAACTACAGACCGTGGCATGTTTTATGCACTACCATAGACACAAGACATGCTACATATGTTAGGTTTAACTCTATGGTTGAATGTAGTATTCAACAGGAACCACTACATGAATGGAAATGTTTTTGCACAACTTCATCTAGGAAACAACATAGGTCTTGACAATCTTGAAATGTTGGGAAACACGATTTTGACATACACAATAATTGGAATATATATGACATTCCAACTAGATTTGTAATAAATGGTTCAACATTCATTGAGAGAGAAAAGGAAGACACAATTAACACCAACATGTAGGCCACACCACCATCTTCCACACTTCCTTTGTCTTCATAACAACAACTAGCTCTTGATACCATACTACACCATTCAACAAAAAAATCCCTTCTACCTCCACTAAGATTAATAATTCAAGGAACAAATGGCACAGGAAAATCATTTCCGATAAATAAAATTTAGAATTCATTCACAACAATATCAACCACATCTCCCTCACCTCTCCTTCTACTCACCCTATCCAGTGTTTCAACATTCAACATCTCTGCATCCATAATCCGTGCAGCCTTCGTATTCCAATCAAAGAACTAAAACCCCTTGAAGGTCATGCATTATCATCTTTTCAAGAGTCACTAAAACATATAGAATATATTCTTATTGATGAAATGAGTTTCATCGGCCCAAAGTTGCTAAGAAAAATTGACAACAAGCTACACAAGGCTTTCCCACATTCAAAAACATTTAAATTTGGGAACAAATCTGTCATCCTCCTCGGTGACCTTGGCCAATTACCACCGGTTTTGGATAGTCCTCTTTATGGAAGTAATTCATAGCCTTTGGAAGGGATTCCATTCTTCCATTACATTGAAAACAATATTTTGGAAACAACAAATGACAAATGCACAAGTTTCATTTCAGAATTTACTGCTTCACATGCGATATTCAACTCCTCTTATTGAGGACTAGGAACTCCTAATGTTTCACACCGAATCACACCTAACTCAGTAGGAGCTCAAAATTTTTAAGGACACACCACATTTGTTTGCAAACAATGATCTTGTGGACTCCCACAACCTTCGAATGTTGAATTCATTGAACATTCCAATCACCCAATCCATTGCTGAAAGTAACAGTGAGCCGCAACAGGAGATCCTGATGATGATCAAAACAAAAATTTTGGTATGTAAACAAAAAAAAATCATGCTTATTGATAATTTATGGGTTGACGTAGGCCTTGTAAATGGTGCTACAGGAACAATTACCAACATTGTCTACGACACATCAATGCCACCACCAAAATTACCTTTATTTGCTATCAAATTTGATAGATACAACGATCCCATGTTGGGATCCCTCCAACCTGTTACATATTCCGATACCCCTATTTTGAAGAGGGAATCAAAGACATTTCAGTATTAAAATGGTATAGGGATTAACTATCCACAAGTCCCAGGGACTTACTTTGCATAGAGAAACTATTGACATTGGAACCACTAAAAGACAAGGTCTGACATTCACAACTTTCTCCAGAGTTTCCTCGCTTGCAAATTTGCGCATTTCACCTCCTTTTTCATTCGAAAGGTACTCACAAATTGTGTGCGTACCAACACTTGGAGCAAGAAGAAAGGAGGAGTCAAGAAAACTACTATCCAAAACAACCCATCGTAAATACTACCCACTACTTTGATAGCACCTCCACTACTACTTTACTCAACACTTCTTGTATCCAAAGTAGAAGTTCCATTCAAGGGGTATCAAATGTATTCATGTTTAGTGAAAATAAAATTGGCCAAAAAAGACTACTACTCATGATATTAAATTTTCAAATGTACGAAGGTCTTCAAGTATTCATGTTTAGTTCAGTTCTCATGATATAAGATTTGCAAATGTATATGTTTGGATTTGTATCAAATTTTAAATGTACACATAGAACCTTTCAATGTAATGTTTCATCTATATTCCTACACTTCCACTATTAATCACACCCCTTATCAACATGTTATTAACAGTACAAAAATGCTACCACTCATGATATAAAACCTACAAATGTACAAAAGTCATGTATTCATATTTAGTTCAAATAAAATAGTCTAGAAAATGCTACCACTCATGATATAAGATTTGCAAATGTATTTGTACAAATTTTTAACAAATTTGAAATATAGAGATAAAACCTATAAATGTAATGCTTCATCTATATTCCTACACTTAAAAAATCAATCACACCCCTAATCAACATCAACTATAAAAGTAATAACTATCCCTCTAAATAAAATAACATATATCATTTGGCATTCACATTACATTTTTTTAGATGCAATTACTTGTTTAGTACCTAACATCTATCACTTATTTAATATTTACAGGGAATCAAATAGCTTAATAGGAGTTTATTTTCATATTCTTTCAAACTATCTCATCCAATATATTTCTAAAGTAACCCATAAAAGTATTCTAAATAAAAACTACCCCTGCCTGTGACTATTGTATATTTTATGTATTTTTTTCTTTTAAAAATAGGACATGTGGGATATGGTAAAATGTTCTATTCAAAATGTCATTGGCCCCCCTTATTATTTATAATAACTTACCTTTTTTATGCTTAGTGTTAAGGATGAGGGTTTTCATTCTATCAAGTTTCATTAAGGTATGAAAATAATTGATAGGATTGAGTGAAACAATTTGACCAATGTACAAACCACTTGTTGATTACATTCACTCTACATTCATTCACCATTTTTGTCTTTCCACCTCTTTTTACAGCATCATGTCTGATTCAATGTCTTTTAACATTCAAATGACTATGTTGCTTTTACTATTCTTCAACTATTCAAGCCTTCTGCAATGCATGATTTTCCTCTTGTTGCAGCGTATACACTCTATTGGAAATCTATAATGCTTTTGGATGGGTTTGGGATAGTGTCAAAAGTGTTTTGTAAACCCATAATTCTTAATGGGGATAGTTTTTTAATGTCATTTGCACTAATTTTTCATACTTGTGTTTTAATATTCATATATTTTTTTGGATTCTAATAATCTTTTATTTGGTTACAACTAATATTTTTTTTGGTTAAAATCCTATTCAAACATAAAGATTTTTTGTTTGATCAGGTGACAAAATTGAGAGATGTGATTGCATTGGCAATCACTGTTTACCATACAGTTCTAGATGGAACTTGGGCCCAAATATGTTAGGAACCATCCAATATTCCTATCCTTCCCCTAAACATCCATTTTTTTAGCACAAAGTATCTAATAAAACTTAACTTACAACACTCCAATACAAGAACAAGAAGCCTTGATTTTTTTTATCCAACCGCCATTGACTGAAAAAATATTTCATTTCAGTAGGAAAACCATCTCTCAGCTCAATAAAGAAGCCATGGAGGTATATAAAGATGAATCCTTCTCCATCTCCTCCTTCTAAGCCATGTGTGGGCATATATGGCAAAGCATCACATGAGTTAGAGGAATTTTTCCAAATGAGGCAACCGCCTTGAAACTTACAGTGAATTGTCAATCCAAAATAGTTCCTCCAGTTCTAACCCAAACTTTCACACTCCTAGTTATTTTAAAGCATACACACACAAAAATAAACATTTGTATGTCATGATTTAAAAAAAAGTGAATAATTCATATATGCGTAGTTATTTTAAAATTATAAAAAATACCTCACTGAAACAAAATTATGGATGATTACCACCAACTTGTGTACTTTTTGATGGTCTAATGTCACCCTATTTAACATAAAACTGAATGTACATATAAAAAAATTCATAGTTGTAATAAATGTAATAAAAAATTATACATTATTAAATGTCCTTATTAAAAAAAAACTACTTGTGAAATAAAATGGGTTACCATCGGAGATGCGGTGGTGCAATATGTGCAAAACATCTCTATGAAAAAATCATTTGAAAAGGGACTCTTTATCTCAAAAAATCCAATACATAAATATCCACGACAAGTGTAGAAGTGTGTACTAAGAATGGGTCTCATACTGTCACCTTACACACCCTCAGTCTCATCATTAACACAAATGATGTGCTCAACTAGTATTTCTATGAGAGATCCAAGGGAATGTAATGTGTATCTCTCCACAATCTTACAAAAGGGGGGACTATATTAGGCTTAGGGAGCTTCTTGAAAGTGACTCTAACAAGTTGATTAGGTGCTTTATGGGTACCCTCCCTATATTGTGTAGATCCTTTTCCTTTGAATTGAAATCCAGAGTGGTCAAAATAGTCTAGAATCTCATTAAAAATAAACTCACAAAATATTTTCCTCAAAAACTAAATTAGGACCTCATGGTTATTACAAGGCGACTAATCGAAAACCATGCACCAATTCTCCCACCAATTATTTTTTACACCATCACGAGTGCACCAATGGATCATGAATCTCTTACAATTTAATGTCATCTCTTCATTGGCTCTAGGGTCTATAAATAGGGTACATATTTTATCTTTGGTTATTTATCTTTTAATTTCCTTAACAAAAAATTTGGTTGCATAATTCATTTATATGCCCTACATTTATCTCTATATGAATCCCATATATCAATTTGATTCATTACCAAATCATCTTCTCTTATCAAGGTTTGCACGAGTTTTGCCAAAGAAATAGGGTGTGGATTTTTTGATCGGGGGTCTCTCAATGTCCGTATCAACTCCTCAATATGAAGTTTTTTTTCAATAATTTAAAATGAAAACAACTAAAAACTAATTGAATAAAACACACAATTTAGAAATTTAAGCCATTCCTACCTCTTCTTCAGCATGTCATTGAGGATGATTGGTGAATCCTTGAGATGGGTTGACGAAAATTTTGTCTAGCGAAGAACACGACTTGTTTCCTTGCCTACAAAGTTGCGAATTAGAGGATGAAATAATGAAAATGACGTAGGTTTGTGTTTTTTAAGTATACATAATAAAAAATGCATATGTGTTATGAAGTGTGTATGCGTTATAGATTCAGAAATACTCAAGCCTAAGGAAAAACAACATGTATGCGTTATAATTAGAAAAAAACATACACATTTTTTTTGTTTCAAGAAGTTGTTCACATTTTTGTAACCCATCTTCATGTATGTACCCAACTTGCATATTGTGCTGAATAAATTTTTCCTTTTTTTGGATCATCCTTCTTTTATGTAGTCTTCAACAATACCTTTGATATCATCAAGTATTCTCTGTGATATTTTCTTATATAATGTTCAACTAATCATATGTACTCTATATCTCCTTACACCATGTGTGTGCTTCCCTTAATGCACCTGCTTACTACTTCACTATGTGCACTAGGAAACTCATATGCATGGTGACCTACATTTCATCACTTTAAACATCTTCCGAAGAATCCTCTTCCCCTTCTCTGACCAGCTTTGTCATGTCCTTATAGAGGGTATGATGTTCCTTGTTGTGAACATCCTTGTGTATATGTTTTCACAATCTTGTGGTCATTACCTCCTCTTCTACACACATTTTTGCTTCCTCTCTTAGCTAGATTTTTAATTTTGCATGCTAGTTTTTATTCACCCTCTAGTGTCAATCGGTAAGCTTCTTCAACAACATGAATGCGTATGAGATTTAAATCCTCATGAATACCAAATCTAAAACCATTAACATAACTTGAAATTTATTCTTGTTCAACCTATCCATGTCCAAATCAAATTTTGATTCGATAAAAAATATTCTTTATAGTCTTTTATTGACATCTCTTTCTGCCTTAGATTGTACAACTTCTTAGAGAAATTGATATGATATTTTGTAGGGGAAAAATGTCTTTTATCTTGGCCACCATCTTTTCCCAATGCACAATTATATCCTATCCTCTCATTTTGCACTCATTTTAGATCTCTTTCCACCACGTAGTGTGTTCTTACAACTTTATTTGTGTTACCTTCACTTTTTACGGGTCATTGATTTCCTCAAAATAAAATTCTACCTCAATTTTAGTAATCTAGTCTACTAGATATTTTAGTTCCAATCTTCCTAAATGATGAAACGTCCATTCTTGGTCCTTGAACCATTCTTGAGATAGACCCTAAGAGTCATGCTTTAATATCTTCTACAACCTCTTATTCTTCATTTAGTTACCTCTAACTCTTTTATCATCACTTTGAGCATCTCAAGCCACAAAGCCTCTTTATTGATTCTATTTGATGACAGTTAGCCTGGTCCTCACACCCTTAAGACCATTCATTAGTTATTATAACACACACATGACTATTGCATTCATCGCTCCTCCATTAACAGTTTGTCTCGGATGCTCTTTCAACTAACTACTTTACATTTAATACTCTAACAATGTTCATAATTTTCTCAACCCTCTTCATAGATTTGCAACCTTTCTTTGATACCAACTTGATGACAGTTAGGTTGGTTAGAACCTGAGCCATTTCAAAGTATACAATGGACTCAACAAAACAAATACACACCTTTTATTAATTTCAAAATCCTTACGAAATCTACATCATTTAATTCCTCGAGTGGAGTGATTTCAAAAGGAGAACAAGATCCTAAAACTATTACAATGGTGGTGTGTACTTGAGAGTAGTTGTAAGATCTCTCTCTCTTCCCCATCTCTGACCTGACTTATTAAAATTTTCCATAAAAAGTCTTTCTAAAAACAAAAATCCCCCACTGATGAACTCAAGATTTACCTTTACTATTGTTTGTTCCTATTTTGATTCAAATTTGAAGTGGATCATTAAATTATTCGAGCTAGCACATCATATAGATGATTTCTTGTCTATGCCTTGTCAGACTTGGTAGTTGAGGATGATTCATCCTTGAGATATTGTTAGATAGTTTATCAGGTACTTCATCTAATATGCCCATATGTTGGCTTACTTCCGTAGTTGACATGTGTTCATGGTTGTTGATCCGCATTCATTCCTTTTGTCACTTCTGACATGTCCTCTAAGTAGTTACTTTATTACATGCTCTTATTACACTCTTGTCATGGGCATACCCAAACATATATTTCCTTGTCAAAACTCTTCACACCATTGCGTGATAACTATCCTTTGCATAAAGTCTTTGCACACTCCTACGTAATCACCAGAATGCCAGGCTACACATTCCTTTCTTTACCTTTAAGATCTCTTACCTTGCACACATCCATACTTAAATAACACTAAAGAACTTAAGTAGGATAAGATGAGGCACTTGTGATGCTCCTTCATCATTGATACAACAAGTGCTTTAGCTTATTTGAATATATAAGATCAATTACACCATCAACTCAGGAAAATATTTTTTGCCGTTTGAGAAGATTTTTTTCTAGAAACCCATTTTTTAGAGGTGGTAGGTTTTTTCCACCTCAATTACCTACGAATTATCACATAAATGTAGATCATTTTTTAGCAATATAAATATTCAAGTGTGAGACAATTCTAACCAATATGGGAGGGACCTTTTCTCACACTATACAATCTATCAACTAAAATTATTATAGGTATCATGTGAGAAACCATCTAGCATTACAAGAAAATATCTCAAAATATTTACCATGTAGAGATTAAACCAAGTGATGGTCTCTATAGATGATCCTTTATTGCGCTTATGATTTTTTTTGTGAGCAATTGATGGACCAAATATGTCATACTTATAGTTTTCTATCCACATCTCGAGATGCAAAAAGATTATCAAACTCATGAAAGAATAAAAAAAATTCTATGTATTATTGATTCCATAGAATAACAATGCAAAATAAAAGTGATATACTTACTGGATTGCGCTGAAAAAATAAGCGAATTTATGTGTGAAAAAATAGAGTGTCTTTATCAATTTATGTGTGTAATATTTCCCAACAAGAATCAACCTACTGATTGTATGATGAAGAGCATAGCCTTAAAAAATTGACATCGTATCGGTAACTCTGTCTCCAAAGTCAAAAACAATACCTGTAAATAAAAATATTCTAAATCAATTAACATTGCAACCTCCTGAAATTTCTATTGAAAATAAAATTCAATGGTAATGGAGGATTTTTAAGAGCCAAAAATATTTCAAAAAGAAAATATATTAGAGAAAAAATCTATAAGTTTTTAAATAATCACATTCCTACCCTAACAATAAAAACAATTATTAAATTATTAAGATTTATGTAATTATTTAATTTAATATTAACTATGTTTATATAATATATATATATATATATATATATATATATATATATATATATATATATATATATATATATATTCTTATGATCCCTAGGGAGAAGGCCCTAGCTTGCAAAAAAATACATTTCGAACCATTCCATGATATTTACAATCATTTATGGACTCTTGGGAAAATTATAGGCACATTATTGCGCATAGATTAATCAAAATAAAAAATATTACATATCTATTTACGACTGATTACATATTTTCACCAAAAATATTAACCAAAACCGAAGACCAAGCATACAGTAATTCCAAGAGACAGTAACAAACCGTGGTACGACATCAAAACCTCCACTAAGATCAATCAATCACCACCCACTACTCTATTCCCTCGCAGGATGAATTCTCTACGAGAATTTCAACCTTAGAGTCACTTTGGGTTGGTGAAGAGGAGGGAGAGCGAGATACACAACATTATGGCATAAGTACCTCTGCCTTATCAAGAAGTCTCATGCCTTGATTCTTAGCAACAACCTCTAAATTACAAGAAAGAGCCTGAATCCCATGAGCCATACAATGAATATGATATTACATGCTTACCAGTATTTCCCTCAAGTCCCAATGCTCTTTATGTAGAATGAACTGGCCCAAAAAATTTGACAGAATATTCACGACGCTTAAACCTTGAGAAACCTCAAAGACATTGTGAAGACCAAATGACTGGTTTGGATCTAGCATGAGCTTCCACATCTTATTACAGATGTCAATCTCTTTGCCTTCTTCTTCAAAACTCTGAGAAATCAACCATACTTTCTCCAACCAGCTATACATCACAACATTTTTGATTCTCCCGATTATCTAATCCATAAAGGAATCCCCCAAGATCACCCTCGTTTGAGCTTGTCTCCTCTTATGACTAGACCCCATAGCCGGACCCTCCACACTTGCCATGATGATAGAAAAATAAGTGAAACCAAACCCAAAAGGCCATAGAATCACTAGACAAAGAAAAATAAAGATGCGAGGAGTGAATATCACCCACCACTGACCAACCTTAAAAACACACACCTCTACCCAAAAACAATAAAAACTTTAAACGTGTGAGAATCCTAAATCTCTACCAAAATATTTCAACTCAAACATCATCACTCCAAGAGGCAGGGAAATAAATATAAGGCGGCCTTCACAATACTTTACCCTCTCTATCCGATGCCATTCGTGCATCCCATGGAAAAAGTACCTAAATATCATTGGGGAATCTTGACTCATAAGAATGGGATATTAATTTATGATTATCCCATAATCCCGCCCCTCTATTCGCTAAACAATCCACCATCTTATTTCCTTCCCTCATTGTGTGAGAGAATTTTACCTCTGTAAGTGAAGGAAAAATTGCCTTGATATTTGAGAAAATAGAATTCAAATGCCATACCTTAGGGGGATGCCCTTGAGCCATATCAAGGATAGCCATATAATCCCATTCAATCCAGAGGCGACACTAATTCCTCTTCTTCACTTTCAATAGACCAAAAGGAAGATCCATTCCTTGCGCAAAGTTGTTAGAAGAAACATCACAATAAAAAGCCAACACCAAAATAGGCTAGCAATTGGAATTTCTAAAAACGCATCCACACACTGCCTTACCTAGATTGCCTTTAGAGGAACCATCAAAATTTAGCTTGATCCATCCCTCAGTAGGAGGTTGTCACCTTACCAACATTTTATCCTTACTCCCCTTATTAGGAGGGAGAGCATCATTCTTTTAAGGGATAGAGGGAAAATTTCTGAAAAGGATCCTGTCATCACAGTTTATGTAGTCAAAATCCTTACACCAAGTACCAATCAACTTTGAAAGAAGACCTTCTATCCTATTCCATACCTAACGCACTGAAATTTTGGAGCTTTGAAAAATTCTTCTATTCCTTTCCAAGAAGAGGATCTAGATGACTGCCACTGGAGTCAAATTCCAAAGGAGAAGAATACCTTTGTGAGTAACTTTCCTCTGCTATTATGAAATGAGATCGAACACCGAAAAAGGGAGAACCCATGCTAAATTCCATTAAATCCAGACTATGGACCAAATTTGGAGAGAAAAGGGATAGTGAATGAAGAGATGATTACCTGTCTCCTCTCCTTCCTCACATAGAAAGCAGAAAGTCAGGCCATGAAAGCCCTTCTTCATCAGATTATCATAGGACAAACACATACCCAGTGAAACCAACCAAAGGAAGTAGTTCGCCTTGGGCAAGTCCTCTTTAATCAAAATAGAGGAAAATGGGAAATACCTCGAAGCCTTGTGAGTTATCAATCTTACATAGATCTTGTTGTATAGGTATTTAATTGTTATAGACCTCGAGCTTGAACCCGACCAAACCATACTATCCTCCAATAAACCCGATCAAGGTAAGGGATGCAACTAAGAATTTTGAAAAGAGATAAAGCACCACCCATATTCTCGATTTCATCCAAGTTGGGGGAAATATAACCTTTAACACAATCATAATCACCTATGTAGCCATCCACTTTGGGTCCCCATTTCGAGATGGTTTCATCTTTAAATTTTTTCAAAGAATAAACCTTAGCTAAGGGGCCAAAAGGAAGCCAATTATCACTCCACATATCGACCCTTCTACCATTGTGAGGTTGCCATTTCAGATCTAGAACCACAAAAGAATGACATCTTTAATAAAATTCTAAACATCTGAACCAAAAGGAAGTAATCCTGTTGGAAAAAATATATTTATCAGGTCCTACGATTCTAGGTATTTTTCCACCATGATTCTAATCCATAGACGATCTCTGTCTTCATACACCCTCCAAAGAAGCTTGCCCCCAAGAGCTTTATTCATTAGCATACAATTTATAAAGCCCAAGCCCCCTTCCTTCTTGGGGTGGCATACTTCATCCCATCCACACTAAGCTGAACGTCTTCTTATCCACATAGCCACTCCAAAAAAAATTTCTTTGCAATCCCACAATGCACCTGGCCAATTTTTTAGGAACCTTAAAAAATGACATGAAATAAGAAGGAATAGCCTAGAGAGATGACCTAATCAACTCTTCTCTACCAATAAGAGATAAACACTTATCCTTCCAAGAGGTTAATTTTAACTGGATCTTATCCACCATTGGTTTCCACGTGTCCTTACCAGCCACACCCCCAATTATAGGCATACCTAGATAGGTGTTGGGTAGCAAACCAATTGAAGATCAAAAAATACTAGCAATCCTCCTTTGTAACTTGGGATCAACATTAATGAAGAAAATAATAGACTTAGGAGCACTCACCTTTTGACTCACTTCTCTCTCATATTGGGCAAGAATCTCCTAGAATTTCTTTGCTTTAGCCACCAAGGGGTCACCAAAAAATGTTGTATAATGTAAAAAAACTAAGATTTCGAGATAGGTTCGATCCTTGAAGATATTTTCAGACCTTTTAACTCCTTTTTTTCTCAACTGAACCCTAGATAACTCTTGAAATACTTTCTACCATAATGATAAAAAGAAAAGGGGAAATTGGATCCCATTACCTGAGACAACGAGAGGTAGAAAAGTGCCCAACATGGACACTATTGATCAAAACTGAGAATTTAGAAGTTGAGAAACAATTCCTGATTAATTGGATCTAATCAAGAGGGAATCCAAACCTAGAAAGGACCGATTCTAGAAATCTCCAATTTACCTTGTTATAGCCCTTCATCATATCCAAATTTATAATCATCCCTGGATTCTTCTTTTGGGAGAGAGAGTGAATTGCTTCATGAGCCACCACTATACCATCAAGAATGTGCTTAACTTCAACAAAACCATTATGACTATCTGAGATGACTGAGCACTAGAAGGCCTTCAATCTTATTGCCATTACTCTGTAAACAATCTTGTAGATCTTGTTGCACTATGCAATAGGCCGGAAGGCATCAAAATACTTAGCATCCTCTTTTTTGGAATGAGGACTAATAAGGTGGAGTTCTATTCTTTTAAAATAGCTTTCTTCTTCCTGCATTCATCAACCGCAGCCCATAATTTTTGAAAAAAACCAATCTGAAAACCATCTGGCCCTAGGGCTTTATTAGCCAAAAGGCTAAAGACCATATCATGCACTTCATCTTGGGAAATCAACTTCATTAAACTTGAATCTTCCCCTTCATTCAAGACCTTGGGAATATTGGATAAATATGTATCTTCCTCTAGTCGTCCACCAAATTCTTCCTCCAACAATAATTGCTTAAAGAAGGCCACCCCTTCCTCTCTAATCATTTCCATATCTGAAATTTCCTCACCTGAAGGGAGAGTCAACTTCTTAATTTTTTTCACATTTTGCCTTATTTTTGTGGAAAGATTGAAGAATTTTGTATTCTTGTCACCTTCTTTTAACCATTTTACTCTAGAATTTTACTTCTAAAATACCTCTTCCATCTGGAGAATGTTATCTAATTGAGAAAGGCCCTCCTTTTCTCTAGAAATCAGAGGATCCGAAGCTCCATCTCGCATCAATTCCTCCTGAATTGATTCCAGTTCAGAAAAGAATTCTTCCTTCTTTTGGAACAGATTACCAAAGAACAATTTATTCCATTTCCTAGCTTCAAATTTAACATTCTTCATTTTCCTCATCAGTCTAAACCTCTTTCTCCCCTCCATTTTGATACCCCACCAACTCTTCAAATTCTCCTCAAAAGAGGGATCTAGGAACCACATGAAATCCATTTTGAAAGGGATCCCAACAAGCCAATCATCTACAGATAAAGACAATCTAATGGGGGCATGATCCAACTCAGGGACCTTCAAAATGTCAGAGAAGAAATGGAAATTCTCCAAACCCCAACTCGAGAAAATTAGAAACCTATCTAGTCTTTCCTAAATCACTTTAAACCTAGTTCTTCTATTACTCTAGGTAAACCCACCATATTTAGGCTCAACATCAATTAGGGCCATTTCACTGCAGAAATCTCTGAAATCACTAGAGCTTGGAGGAAGGAATTTGTTCCCACCCTTTTTTCTTTCATATTAAAAATGACATTAATGTTCCCACCTAAAATTTTATTTCTCTCATCATCTCTCAATATGTTGATTAAAGCTCGCGAGCATTCTCTTTTCTCCTCCAACAACATTGGACCATAAACATTAACTAACACAAAATTCTCATTAGACCTTATTAGGAAAACTATGTTAGTGCTCCATTGATATGTGTGGGTGAATAATAATTACATGTGTAGTAATTATTATTATGATAAATGTAATATTAGTAATAGGTTAGTAATTCATTATTAGTTGTTATATAAAACAAAAATAACAAATATATAATTGGTGAATGTTAAGAGTGTATGTTGGTAATTTGTTAGAAGATGTTTTATATAAAACAACTATAACAAATGAATTTGTTGAGTGAGTTAGAAACAAATCACGTAGGTGGAAGAGCTTTTATAACCACCTCCTATATTTTAGGAAGGCTATTTCCTATATATGTGGATGTAAGAATTGTGAAAGCTTAACTAGAGAATATTGAATATCATTCATGGTTATTTTGTTTGTCTTTGTGATCTCTCTATTAAATCTGATGCATACTCTTCATCTGGTATTAGAGCAGGTCCAACAAAGGGATTTACTCATCTGGTTTCTTGCTACTATTTGTTGTGCTTCTGATTGAGTGCCCAACCTTGGGAAGAAAGGAGGAAGTGTGGTCTATCATAGCAAGAAAGAGACTACAATAGAGCTTTGCAATCAAATATTGACCCAAATCAGGATTTTCTGCATTTTGATAATCTCCCTATACACATTTAGATCTTATTTTGTTAAAATTTGGCTCAGAATCTACACCATTGTGTTTTTTACAGTGATCACCAATGATTTTGATAATCGTCAACGATTTTGTTACAATCGCCAATGATTATGGACCTGAAATGTAATCGCCAGTGATTAGGGAAAATCACCAATGATTTTGCTGAATTTCCAATGATTCTCTACACCACTAGAAAGATCTTGAAAACAGATTTCCGATGCTACGGTTCTCAAGTTATTGTCAAAACATCAGAAGTGGGTTTTTTGTCAAATCTAGAGCTTCACCATCGACAAATTTTGCATCATGAGCCTCAAAGATAAATTAAGCTAATTTAGCATAATGAAATTGGAGGTTGGAGGCAATGGAGTATGGAGGAAAAAGAACATCCTCTCGTCAATCGCCAACAACGGGGACACATATTAGTTATGATGACATTTTTGTGGTGTGAGTATTTGCATTCAATTTTTACTGTGTGCTTTCCGCTGTGTTTTCAGAGTTCCAATTTCAGCGATCTTGTTGTTCTTGTGTTGTTTGAATAAATGGAAATTTCACATTGATGGGGGAACATGATCCAATATTCCATTTCTAGTTTTTAGTTTGTGTGTATGAGCAATAGAATTAATTTTTTTTTCCTATGTTATTCCCTGAAGTGAGATAGTGATGAATAAATGCACTATCATGGATTCTGATATGCAATCTCCTGAAGAGTAGAAATGATGAGAGCTTAGTAGTGTACTACATCATTATAATATTTTGGTTGTTGGATCCACTGGAAAACCATCTATAGTTGTGGTTGTTAGTAATCCATTGGAAAAACTATCTATAGTTGTGGTTGTTAGTAATCCACTGGAAAAACTATCTATAGTTGTGGTTTTTGGTAAACCATTGGAATACAATCCAAAGGTTGTTGGTATTGTCCTAGAAACCATCTAGTTCATGAGAAAGCTATGAAGTGGCACGTTACAGTACAAGGCAGGTTTTCCCTATGTTCGCACTAAGGGGGGGAAGGTTAGGAAAACTATGTCAGTGCTCCATTGGTATGTGTGGGTGAATAATAATTACATGTGTAATTATTATTATGGTAAATGTAATATTAGTAATATGTTAGGAATTCATTATTAGTTGTTATATAAAACAACAATAACAAATATGTAATTGGTGAATGTTAAGAATGTATGTTAGTAATTTTTTAGAAGTTTTTAAAATAAAACAACTATAACAAATGAATTTGTTGAGTGAGTTAGTAACAACTCACGTAGGTGGAAGAGTTGTTATAGCCACCTCCTATATTTTAGGAAGGCTATTTCCTATATATGTGGATGTAAGAATAGTGAAAGCTTAATGAAAGATTATTGAATATCATTCATGGTTATTTTGTTTGTCTTTGTGATCTTTCTATTAAATCCGATGCATACCCTTCAGACCTTAAATCTTGACAGTTTAGGGCAATGAACCACTTACATTTTGCTAAAGGAAAGACTTGAAATATGGCGAGTGGTTTGCTACGCTCACCTCTTTCCCTCTCCAGATCTCTATAGCAAGTCCACCGGAGCTTCCTTTCGCTTCCATCGAGATCAATTTACAATTGAACCAAAAAAATTTCCAGACTCCTTCGACAATCTAGTTTCCTGCAACAAAAGAAAATCCGGGGAGTCTAGTTCTCTTAGTCGTTTCATCAAACAACCTTTATCAGAGGAATTTAATCCTATGACATTCCATCTTATGAGCTTTATGGCCCTCACGTGGAAGGAGATTACCTTTCACCAATCACAAAATCCTTTAAGGTGCTTTGGTTGTTAATGTTAATATTCAACTTGGCTTTTAAATGAGTTGTAAGAGCATTGGCTTATCATCCAACCAATTTTGCACAACCGGTATCCAACTGAGGTCTGGACTAGGAAGAGGCTAATCTTTGTGATTTTCTCAGTGAAGCCACCGTGCCCTTCTTATTCAAGTCAACCTCTTTCAACACTAACTCTAGAAAAAACTTTGTCATAAACGGAGAAGACCCATTCTCCTTATTAGAATCAAGAATCGTATCAATCCTAGTAAAAGAATCAAGCACTTCCATCAGCAAAGAATTCAAATCCTGACTGCTTGCATAATTGAAGGCTTCCATTAAAATTTCCAAATCCTCCTGCTCTAAGGGGTCATCTAGAGGGACCTCGTTACCTTGATTGAAGATAGAGTAAACTTCATTTTTTGCCAAGATTTCCCCAACATGAGCTTCTAAAGGCATACCTTCAGGGGGAGAAACCAACTCCTCCTTTCTAGGAACATCCCCACTCTTTGGATCATCCTTATCTGAACTTTCAACCAACTTATCTGAAACTGAACCGCCAGCCTCCTTAGCTCTCTAGCCTTCTTTGGGGGGCTCCTTTACTGAAGAACCTTTCCCCAAATTATTAGCCAACGAAGAACACTTATTCATTTTATGAACAATTTCTTTGCACCTGAAGCACCTAAATGACATGCATTCAAAATCAATTGGCTGAAACTAAACGCCCATAAGAGTGTTAATTCTAATAGCTTGAACTAAGGGCTTGGTGAGATCTATTTTTATACAAATTCGAACATAAGAAGAAAAGGTCACCAATTTCGTCTCTTTTCCCAAGCCAATTGGCTCACCTAAGGCATCCGAAATTGAATTCAGAGTCTCATGACCCCATAATTCAGGAGGGAGCTTGTAAAGCCTAACCCACAATGGGACCTTTCGGATCAGTTCCTCTTTTGGGTTAAAAAGAGGGGACCATGGCCTCAGATAGAGTCCCACATTTTTGAAAAACCAAGGGCCACCGAAAAAAACTTTGTCTCTATCTTCAATACTGCCAAAACAAACTTGGAAGAAACCTTTAATCTCAGGCCACGACGCTCACTGGAATCCTAATTCTTATCAATCTAGTTCCAGATCTCATCCTTCGAAGGCCAAATACCAATGAATTTTCAAATGAGCACCCCATTTCCCATTCTATCGCATATTTCTTCCAAAACAGAAGAACAAACTTCAACCAATTTAACAACTTTTAAAACTTTCAGCTCCACTTACCCCAGAGAAATCAATGCTAAAACATTCTCCAACTCTTTAATCTCATCCAAAGATAAACCACCATTCGGGACCAACCTCTGAGCCTGAATTTCACCCAACTCCGGTTTATTTGGAAAGAACCATAATCCCGACCCAGGGGACATGCCTCTGGCCTTATTACTGCCATTTGAAGCCACTCCATCCAATCTTGAATTCCAACCTTCCTTTTTGCCACCCTCCAGAGGCATTGCGTTCGCTCCGGACAACGAATTTCCACCATCCTTGCGAGAGCACAAGCTCGAGCTCCCCAGGAACCCAGACCTTCAATTCTCCAATCTGCCCGAACCACGTGATCTATCATCCAAACGCTCCTTTTGAAAATTGCAACCCACCCTGGGGTCATCACTGCTTTTGTCTCTCCAAAAACCACCATCCTCGGCAGATAGCTTCCCCTAAACCCTCTCCTGCCACCTTTCTCACATTCACATATTTTTGTCATGCGAGCTTTTACTTCTTTAATCCCCGATAAACACAAGTGATATCACTTAAAGCAACAACCAACAATATTATATATACAATAATTAATATCTTATTCTTATTTGTTTAAATTAATTATATTTATTCATTATATATTAAAATTTTACAATTTTTTGAAAATAATTAATTATATTTAACTATTTTTGAAAATTAAATAGATTTATTTTATTATATATCTATAGCGATTAACATTTTGATTAGAAAGTGTCTTTTATACAATAAATTGCAATAAAATTTCACTATTGTCAAAGAATAACTAAACACATTTGTTTGTTTTTTAAAATTAAATATATTATATGTTTAAAAAAACATAAATTATAATTTGCAAAATTACAATTTGAAAAATAGTCCTATTACATATGTGATAAATAAATATTTGGTCAATAATAAAATTTCAGTATATAAAATATCACAAGAGAGAAGCCCCAATAGGAATAATAAAGTTAAGTATAATGTAAAAATGTCTTGTAAATGAAAAAATAATAAACTTTTCTTTGTTTTTGTTTCAGCCATTTCCACTTTTTTTTCAGTTATATTGGTCTGCCACCACGTGTTTTCTTGTCTCAAAATCAATTTCTCTATTTTGCTTTCAGTAATTTCCACTTTCTATTCAATTATATTGGCCAGAGGTTATCCTCCACACAAAAAGCACCTATGTATGGCCACGCGGCCCATAAAAAGATACCATACCCATGCATGCACATGCCCTGGTGGGTCCCGCGCGTCAACGGTCACATCATAGATATGTTGTTTTTATAACAAAGTGATATCAAATCAAATTGAAGCATGCAACAGGGGGTAGCTGGGCTGGTGGGGACAGTGCGTTGGTTTGAACAAGGAGGTCATGGGTTCAAATCCTAATGACATCATGGTTGGCATGGTTGGCATGATGCTTGTGATGGTGTTTGCCATGTATGTGGGTGCATTTTGTGTTGAGGATAGCCTTCGCCATTATATTGGTTTGCCACCATGTATTACATAGAAAAATTCTTATAAGAAAATTATAATTAAAAATATGTAGGGTTTGAAACGAATCTCAACACATTTTTGCAGAATTTCAATTAAATATGAATGTCTCAATCTACTTCAACACATTTTTTCTGAGAAGTTAATGTGTTCAACAACGGGTTCGTCTCCCTTAAACTTTTAAATCTAATTTGAAATTGAAATAGGAACTTGAAATTTATGATATCAAGAAATTTATGATCTCAAGAAATTTATGATCTCAAGTAGGCCTTGCCCATAAATTCCAGCTTTGGATTCCACTATAATATTGCAACTTACATGACACATCTTTATCATTAGAACTGCCTATTATATCTCGGAGAAGATATCACAAAGTATAATGCATATTATATTCTGATTTGGTTTCCGTTTAAGGAGTTTTTTCCCACTTAAAAACAGACCCAATCCTCTATTGATAATCTTATTAATTGCCTGTGGTCTGTATCTTTTCTTCAAACCTTCATCTTATCTTCAATATCTTCTGCATCTCATCATCATGGCCAATGTAGAGGTGCATAGGAGATCTGACATACTCCCAGCCAGCCCTTCTCATCCCCACAAATGCAAACTCACCTATTCAGATTTGCACTATCTGTATGCCATTTATAATCAGAAATGCTTGCTATATTCCATGCCCAACAACACCATCCAAGACTTTGAGTCCACTGTGGATCAGTTGAAAAGAAGCCTGTCACAAACTCTGGTCTCCTTCTATCCCCTGGCTGGAAGACTAAAAACCTGTGATGGCATGGTGTATATTGATTGTAATGACAAGGGAGCAGAGTTTATAGAAGCATATGCACCAGACATTGGCCTTGCAGAAATCATGGCTGAAAACTTCCCTCATCAGATCTTTGCTCTCAATGGCGCCCTCAACATAGATGGGCACTTTATGCCCTTGTTAGTAGTCCAGGTAATTTAGTACGCATCCTCTATCACTTATTTAATATTTACAGGGAATCAGCTAGCTTTATATGAGTTTCTTTTCATATGCTTTCAAACTATTTCATTTATTAGAATTTTCAATGGATTTCTTTAAAGTAACCCAGAAAAGTATTGTAACTAAAAAGTAAAAACTATCCCTGCCTGCACCTATTCTGTATTTTAAGTAGCTTAAAAAAAATAGGATATGTTAAAAAGTGTCATTCAAAATGCCATTGGGCCCTCCTCATTTCTTACAATAATTTGTTTAGATTTAGGTTTACGTTTTGAGTATTCAGTCTATCAATAAATCAATGACCTGTTGATTAAATACACTATTTTTGTCTTCTTATCTCCTTTTACACCAAAATACCTGATTTAGAGTCTTTTGACATTCAAATGACTCTATTGCTTCTGATGATCTTTTTACTATTCCAGTGCAGGACTGTTTGAAGTGTTTCTGTAATGCTTCTGGCTGGGTTTGGGATATCACTGCCAGAAGTGTTTTATTAAACCATAATATTTTACGGGGATCTTTTTCTTAATGTTTTTGCACTAAATTTTGATAGTTTAGTTTTAATGTTCATAGATTTTGTCGGATTCTAATTCTAACAAAAATATTTTGATAACGATTTTGTTGAAAACTAATTCTAACATAAAGTTTTTTTTTGTTTGACCAGTTAACGAAACTGAGAGATGGGATTGCATTGGCATTCACAATCAACCATGCAGTTGCAGATGGAACTTCCATTTGGCATTTTATGAGATCTTGGGCCCAACTATGTCGGGAACCATCCAATATTCCTATCATTCCCCTAAACACCCGTTGTTTCAGCACAAAGTATCCAATAAAACTCAACCTACAACACCCCAGTACAAGAACAGGAAGCCTTGATTATTTTTCCCAACCGCCATTGATTGAAAAAGTATTTCATTTCAGCGGACAAACCATCTTTCGGCTCAAGAAAGAGGCCATGGACGCATACAAAGACGAATCCTTCTCCATCTCCTCCTACCAAGCCCTGTGTGGGCATATATGGCAGAGCATCACACGAGCTCGAGGACTTTCTCCCAATGAGACAACCACCTTGAAACTTACAGTGAATTGTCGACCCAGAATAGTTCCTCCATTGCCTAACTCATACTTCGGCAATGCCCTCCAAGTAGTTGGGGCCACTTTAACTGCTGGAGAGCTTTTGGGTAGTGGTAGGGCTTGTGCAGCCCTAATACTGCACCGTAAAATATCAACACACCAAGATGCCCAAATCAGAGTAGAATTGGACAAGCCTCCAACAATTGTTCATATGAATGATTTTATTTCAAAGAATTCTATCAGGGTGGGAGGTTCTCCTAGATTTCCTATTTATGATAATGATTTTGGATGGGGAAGGCCATTAGGTTGCAGGAGTGGATGCAAGTTTGATGGAAAAGTGTTTACTTATCCTGGAAGCGAGGGATTAGGAAGTGTAGACGTTGAGGTTTGTCTTGTTCCTCAAACCATGACCGCTTTAGAGTCTGATCAGCATTTTCTATTTCCTTTCAATCATTGAGAGCACAACTATTTTGCATGTAACCAGATTTGACATTACTACCTAATGTCGTCTTCTTTTCTTCTATGTATCTGTTTTTTTGGAAACTTCCATGGGGCTTTGTTATGATCTTCAGCTTTGGTTGGAAAACAATTTTATGTATTAAATCTTTTATTATATTTTTGGTAACCGAAGGCTTTTAAAGTTTGATTTGATTTCTCAAATATAATTATCAATTTTTTATATGATCAAATGTTGAAAGTTAGGTATGTTTAATTAAAAAAACCTTTTTCAATCTTTGCTTTCTGCTAGGTACTAGTAAAACGGCTCCCATGACATTAATTAAATTTGTAAAATTTTCCTATAAATATCAATCCACATATTAGGACTGTTCTTATCATTGAAATGGATTTTTTTGTCGAATACCATATGCTAATCGGTGCTCCAACTTGACTACCAACAAATGATCTAAAAAATATTCAGTTTCCTTAAGCAGATGCAAGTGTAAACTAGGTTAACAAATATTTTGTAAGAACACCAACTCAAATAACTAGATTGAATACATTTATGTGCATGTGGTCTGTAGAGGGCTGTGCCCTAGCAAAAACAACCTGTAATCATGTAAGTGCTTTGCGAATATCACAATGTAAAGGGGGATTGTTATGTGTTTAGGTTTGATTTTGTGGATTGGAAAGGAGGAGAAATCCATTGATTGAGTTTTATTTATTTACAGGTTGTCTATGACATTTTTACGCATAAAAAAGATAATATAAAGTAAAAATATAATTTACATTAATACTTTGCATATAATATTCATCACCTGTTTCAATGAGGTTGCCAAAACATTCTATGATCAAATAAAAAATGGGAAGCTATATACAATTTCCAATGGGAGGATTGCTGATCAGAAACTATGTTACAACCATTTGAACAGTGCTTTGGAGATTTTCCTACATGAGAAAAAATATAAACCGTCCTCAACCATAACTCCTCTAAAAAAAAATGAGGATAAAATACCTTCCCAGCAGTTTCACTTCACCAAAATCAAGGACATACCTGCAAGAGCCATCAGGGCTTCTGTTGCATTTCTAATTTCTTTATCATTATATCTCCATACAAACACCCACATATTTGATTGGCATTGTTATTTCCATGTCACCATGCTCAAGTATTTATAGGCATGACCAGTCTGAAACAAAGATAAAAACTTTATAATTAAAGGACCATGTTAGGATTCATTGTCACTGTCACTTCATTTCATGTGGGGAAAACATTTAGATGAGAAAAACAAAGAACTTAAAGACATTCTTTATATACCATATCTCCCGGTCCTTGAAAGATGATCATGTCCCCATTTTGAATTAGACATCAGTTGACACAATTTCAACTGTTCTTATAATTGAAATGGATTTTTTTGTCGTACAAAATATTACGTCAAACCTCCAATTTCAAAAACTACTACACTTCATGGTTGGTTTTCTTCTACTGACTACTCCCATCTGACACCCTCTATAGCAAGCAAATTTCTGGGCCCTCGAAAAAGCTTGACCTTTGTAAAAATATTTTCACAGGTCCTACAGATGGGGAAAACAAACAAAAAATGAACGGGCCATGGTTATAACATAAATAAAAAATATCAGCATGGAAAACAAACAAAAAATGAACGGGCCATGGTTATAACATAAATAAAAAATATCTTTTTTACATGGCATGTTCTCTTCAAAAAGGTGAAAAAAAATGTAGGAAAAAAGTGCGAGAGCATGGAAATGGTTCATGGTTTTGTTTGAGTTGCAACGTAGAAGTTCAAAACTATATATATGCACTCAGGATTGATATAAAGGATCCAACAGGGGGAATTCAATCAGTTACCTCTTTTGATGAGATAACTACGTCAATCATGGGTGTTGCAGCTAGTGACCTCCACCTATTGTCTATAGACGAAGATGAAACTAGTGAAATTATACGAAATGTCATCGGAAATGAATATTGCTTCACATTTTCCCTGAAAAAGAGATTTACCATGGAATCGATAGATTGAAATGTGTCATCCTTAATTCAAAGAAAGCAGATAACAGTGAATCTCCCGTACCCTTCTTTATGCAAAGTTTTCTAACGCACCCATCCGTTCAAACTTTACACCCCCCATTCATTTCTATACTTTGAACTATCAATGCTATATTAGTTATTTCATATCTATCTTTCCTTTACCTTCTTCCATGATTATCCATTAGCACTTCTAAAAATGTTTCCCTCTTTTTCCCTGCTTCAAAAGAAAACTGTTGTATTTCCTGTTACACTGACACACTATTGCCTCCTACTACTATGTGGATTGAAAGTACTATTAATAAAATAAATGAATATTACTTGCACTTTTGTTATGTACATATTTTCATCCTTGTAGACTATGTGAACGTACTATATTTTTCCATATAGATAATATTATTTTCCTTCAGCAACATATGTAGTTTTTTATCCTCAAAGTTTTACTTCTTACGCATAGTTTCCAATGGAACTCCACATGCATTTCAATTGTATATAATTTATTGAATTTGACTATTTCTGCATTTGAATGTCATCAAACAATGTATCATTCCTTGTTGACTTACATGGGATTTTTTCAACAGGTGGTACTCCATAAGTCTGTGACTTCTTAATCATATTGACTCCTACAAAATGAGCTCGATGAAGAGAGAACTACACAGAAAATAAAGTTCACATAACTATTGAGCAACAACGTTGTCACATAGAGTGTAGACAACTTCTACAGCTCATGGTATTGATGTTTCACTGAATCTGATGAAACATATGAACACTTATCATCTTTCCTGCCTACACCTCACAATATAGGAGCAAAAGAATAGGAAATAGAATAGTTCTTTCTCACACACAGTGGTGAAAATCCATTTACCATGTTGTGGCTAGAGGTTGGGCTCTTGCCAATAAATGAATACAACATAAAGGGCCTTTTCTCAATGGCTTTCCCAACTTTGTTTCTAGTGGGAAAAATAATGGGAAAATAGCCCCGCATAAAAGAAGTTCCAATGGATGAATACACTCTACATTTGGATGCGCTACCATGATGGCCATTTTAGTTCCCACCCATGATTTCCCTACTTCCTTCTAAACCTCATAATGTGGCATATGAGCCAGTCTATAGCAACAATTTTTATGAAATAGAACATCGATTTTGGAATCCCTCGAACAATTGGAGATTTGTAAAGACAACTACTGGAATGCCCCAAAGACAACCTCCTAGACACTTTAATGTAGTTTGGTTTGATCCTTTGAGGGACATGATCATTTTGGGAAAAAATTTGAAGTGAACTTTCAGATATGGTAGAACAACTAGGGAAACCAACCTTATTCTTCACTCTAAGCACTGTAGATAGTGAATGACAAGATATCCACAATATTATGTCTAGTGCATGTCCTACTGAACCTTTGAGCCACACAATGTTAGAGAACCCTTAACATTGTATCTAACCCTCATCAAGTATCAACATACCATCATCATAGATTCACAATATTTCGTGAAGAAATATTGTAGAAGGAACTTGGAGTAGTAGAATTTTGGTATAGGTAATACAATCTACTTTTTTATAAGTTTGGTCCAAACTACATAGCTAATATTTATGTTCCCTCATCTCGCAGGTATGAATGGAAACATAGAGGCTCCACACATGTCCATATTTTATTGTTTCTTTAAAACACCCCTAAAGTTGATGTAATGGATTGAGCGGATAAATTTATTATCGAGGTGAAAAAACAATACTTTGATAAGCTTTAATGTCTACCTGGAAATCCTGCCCGACTTGCAACCCCTTGGATTTTGTTCGCAGGTCACTCCTAGACAACCCTTGTTTACTAGATACAAAAAAAGTCTATCCTCCTCCCCACATGTGGACCTTGAAGAACTACTTAATCGTGTTCAACACCACACTAAATGTTTAGATAAGACATGCCTGCATAGAAAGCAATCACAACTGTAGTGTAGGTACAATGCCCATTGGGCCACACAACCTACTTCATCCTTTCTCATTGAAAGTGCTGGGAAAATTAAGTACCCCCTTTGAGAAATGATGATAGATTGAACATCCACAACCGAACAATGGTATCCATATGGAGAGCTAATGATGATTGCCAACCAATACTTTCCCGCCATGTAGTTTTTAAGTATATTGCAAAATATGCTTCAAAAGCAGAGCAACGTTCAGAAACCTATCACTAAATGCTATCCATATTTTCAAGAGATGCTAACATAGATTCTCCATCACATATTGCAATTTGCAAAATGCTCACAGGAAATTGTTGTTGAACATGACATAAGTGCACAATAAACATGCCACATGCTCCAAAAATTTCTGCTTGTTATGTACAACCGTTCATTTGTATCATTAAATGTTGGTAGTTTAATTTCGAGACGTATCATTGAAAGTGATGCCGATGTACAAGAAAAAACCATTTTCTTGGATACATATAGAGTTCTACCTGTAACTATGGAACACCTACCTCTTATTTAGGTTTCTCGTGATTGGAGCTATAACAAGAATTGTAAAGGTGATAAATGGAAACTACGATCGAGCCAAGAAATTGTTCAGGTCCACCTAAGATTTGTGGATGTCCCAGCTCAAGATTCAATGTCCTATGACCTTTTCTATTGGTCAGAACTTCTTTTATAAAATACTTTTAGAAATATTGTCTCCAAATTTGGCTCAACCTCACATGACATCAATTTTACTTGGGACTTGTTCAAGCACAACTACAGACCGTGGAATGTTTTATGCACTACCGTAGACACAAGACATGCTATAGATGTTAGGTTTGACTTTGAGGTTGAATGTAGTATTCAACAGGAACCACTACATGAATGAAAGGTTTTCACACAACTTCATCTAGGAAAAAACATAGGTCTTGACAATCTTGAAATGCTGGGGAAACAAGATTTTGACATACACAATAATTAGAACATATATGACATCCAACATGATTTGTAGATAACTAGTTCAACATTCATCGAGAGGGTAAAGGTAGACACAATTAACACCAACATGTAGGCCACAACACCATGTTCCACACTTCCTTTGTCTTCATAAAAACAACTATTTCTTGATACCATACTACACCATTGAACAAACAAATCCACTAATTTTAATAATTCAAGGAACAAATGGACAGGAAAATCATATTCCTACACTTAAAAAATCAATCACACCCCTAATCAACATCAACTATAAAAGTAATAACTATCCCTCTAAATCAAATAACATATATCATTTGGCATTCACATTACATTTTTTAGATGCGATTACTAGTTTAGTACCTACCATCTATTGCTTATTTAATATTTACAGGGAATCAAATAGCTTAATAAAAGTTTATTTTCATATGCTTTCAAACTATCTCATCCAATATGTTTCTAAAGTAACCCATAAAAGTATTCTAAATAAAAACTACCCCTGCCTGTGACTATTCTATATTTTATGATTTTTTTCTTTTAAAAATAGGACATGTGGGATATGGTAAAATGTTCCATTCAAAATGTCATTGGCCCCCTTTATTATTTATAATAACTTACCTTTTTTATGCTTAGTGTTAAGGATGAGGGTTTTCATTCTATAAAGTTTCATTAAGGTATGCAAATAATTGATGGTATTGAGTGAAACAATTTCACCAATGTACAAACCACTTGTTGATTACATTCACTCTACATTCATTCACCATTTTTGTCTTTCCACCTCTTTTTACAGCATCATGCCTGATTCAATGTCTTTAAAAATTCAAATGACTACGTTGCTTTTACTATTCTTCAACTATTCAAGCCTTCTACAATGCATGATTTTCCTCTTGTTGCAGTGCATACACTCTATTGGAAAGCTATAATGCTTTTGGATGGGTTTGGGATAATGTCAAAAGTGTTTTGTAAACCCATAATTCTTAATGGGGATAGTTTTTTAATGTCATTTGCACTAATTTTTCATACTTGTGTTTTAATATTCATAGATTTTGTTGGATTATAATAATATTTTATTTGGTTACAATTGATAATTTTTTTGGTTAAAATCCTATTCAAACATAAAGATTTTTTGTTTGATCAGGTGACAAAACTAAGAGATGTGATTGGGAAAATCAAGTTCAAAGTGGTTTATTTGGGTGGTCATCATATTGTCAGAAGGATCTAGAAAGATTACTATACCAAGGTATGCATAAGTTAATTGATTTCTTATTTAAAGTAAATCTATTCAAATACACAAGCACCAATTTACATTATTTTGTAATCAAGTTTGTTGTTTTAGTAACACATTCTTGCAAGAAAAGTAAGCCTTTAGATTTACAACTACAATGACACTAATATTTGTATTGTTTGTGGTTGCAAGCGTGGAAAATGAGTTTTTATTTCTTATAGAGATTAGAATTTGGATTTCCTTTTCTTTAGTTGTTGTTGAATTAGATTGAATGATCTCCCCCCTTTTACAGGTCATTTTCAATCAAAATGTCCTCCTCTTGAAGTGTAGATACAGATGAATCTCCCTCCTCATACGAAAAATTCCTTAAGATTTTGTAACCTCTCCTCCTTTTCACATGAATAATCTGGATAGATGAGATTAATCTCCTATGTGGCACAACTCTGATTAGAAAAATGTTGATAAATAAATAATTTATTTGGAGTTGATCCATTTTGTAATATTTTGGTGCAAATTTTAGATCTAATTTTGGTGTAAGCTTTAAAATCTTAGTACTCTAAAAATGCATTGTATATTATTAGAACTATGATAATCTATATAATGTGAAATCATGTCTAGCCATTGAATTTATATCACCTTGCTCCATTTTGTTTCAAACAGTTTTTGCCGTGATTTCTTTTGGAGAACATAGTAGAAAAACCAAATCAATTTTTGTTTTCTTTATACATTTATGGACTAACCAAATCATTTCTAGGATGAAATTCAACCTTTAATATGACCAAATATTTAGTACCAAATATATTGAACAGAGAAATTTATTAATTGGGAAATTTCATTCACAATCATGTATTTTTTATTTAATATTACTGTATTTGTGATTGAATTATCATTCATAGTGACATAAGCCCTCTGGCTCTAGCTTGTATCTTCTATCATAGTCCTATCATATTATTTTTAATAGCTTGTATTTTTTGTAATTGCCTTTAGATAATTTGAATGGTACATAGCTATAATTATGCACAATAGTATTATCAAACCCCAATAGATGCAAACAATTTTTTGTTTTTATATGGATGTTGTTCATTGCATTGGTCTCCTACTTTCTTTTTACTAGCTTGTGTTTTCGTACATATGCCAAGTTAGCCAATGATTTGATAACAAAAGACAGAAAGTCTCAGGAACCTAATCTATATAAAAAACAACTACTATTACTTGCATCGGTTAATTACAAAAACAGATGACTACAACGATAACACCATTGCATTTTGATCATGGATGTTGTCTCATTGGCATTGCTCCACAATATGTATTCTTGGAGGAACCTAAGAAACTTGATTTAAAAATTTAACTACTATTACTTGCATTAGTCCAACCAATCAAACGGATTAGGCATCTTTTTTAAGACCACCAACTTGTTTTTAATATGTCATTTCCAATTCCTGGATTAAGGATTTTAAAGCTACCCATCATAAATAATAATATCTTCTTGGACTAACATGCTTTGTTTCCCTCTCCAATTTAATACAATGCAAACTAGAAAAACAATTCCCCTCCCTTTAGTGGGCTTGATAATGACCACACCTCACTTGCAAAGGGAGGAAGACTTTAAACTTCTTCAATGTGTTTTCAATGTTTTTCATTGCAGGAAACTAAAACCACCTAAAATAATGATAGTCAAGATGTTTAGAGATTGCTTCCACCTGTTTCCAACATCCCTAATTTCTCTCTCCAAATTCCAAACAATTGGACCGCATTCACGAGGCTTCTTCTTGGTTTACAATTCTAATGAAGATGCATTGAAATATGAACCTCCCCACAAATTGAGGAAAATGGGAATAACAATCGAGACATCTGCAACTGCACAAAAATACAAGAAACGTGCAAAAAAATTACACAAACAAAAAAAAGAAATTTGATTAAAAAAATAGCTTGTACTGGTTTGTTTATAAGTGTTTTTTCAAACAATTTGTAACTCGTTTCAAATAATTTCATGTATTTATTATGGCAGTATATATGGACAGAGAATCAAACTTTTTAAAATACATGTTCAGTTTTTTGTAAACCAACAACTATGCATTTCTAATTTCTTTATCATTATATCTCCATACAAATACCTATAGTTTTGTTAGTTCAAGTGTACATATTGTTCTTATTGTTTTCCATTCTATTTCCTTAACATAATAATTTGTAACTCGTTTCAAATAAATGCATGTATATATTGTGGCAGTACATATGGGACACATAATCTAACTTTTCAACATACATGTTCAATTTTTCCTTCTTACTATTGCTCGCTTCTTTATGTAAACCAACAACAACACATTTCTAATGTCTTTTTCATTATATCTGCATACAAATACCTATAGTTTTAAAATGTCAAAAAATAACTATGCAATTTATAGTTGTTTTCATCCAAAGCTTTGTACATTATATCACTTTTTTGCATATTGAATTGTTTTAAGGGTTAGACTTCATGTTTGTGCTTTTTAAAAAATATAAATGAATAAGGAAACAAAATTTAGAGCTTCTCATTGTTTACAAATGCATGTAAATTTACTTACGTCATATACAAGGTGAACAGTGCTATGTGAACGCATCCTTCATTTCATGTTTGACTGCGCTACAAGTTTACATTTTCCACCATATATTTGCAGAACTCCCACTTTCTCGAGCATCTTTTACTTGCCATGGAAATAAATTTGACACACGAAGGCATTTCTCAATTAATTGAGGGTGGTTCCAATGTTGACCCTACATTTCAGATACTGCACTTGTCCTCCCTACGCTCTGTTCTCAACACGGGTGCCCAACATCGTGTTGACCTTTCAGATGGGCTACATTTTCAGACAACACTTCTACCCTCCAAATTTGCAAGCCGTGTAACCGAAAAATCAATACAAGAAGGCTCCATTGTGTGCTTACACAAATCCCTGTTAGAATGATAAAAAATGAATTGTAAGCTTCATCCCTTGCTCAATTACCAATGTATATAATTCCCCTATGGTAATTCTATTTTTTTCCATTTGTTTTTTCCATCCATTGCTCAATTTTATTTTTTTCCCAATTGTTTTTCCATTGCAGGATTGTTCTTATCATTAAAATTGATGTTGTTGTCGAAACACATATGCTAATCGATGCTCCAACTTGACTACCAACAAATTGCTCTCAAAAATCCCTAAACAAATGCTCTCCAAAATAGTCAGTTTCCGCAAACAGATGCAAGTGTAAACCAGGTTAATAGGTATTTTACAAGTACACCAACTCAAATAAGTGGATTGAATACATCTATGCGCATGTGGTCTGTAGAGGGTCGTGCCCTAGCAAAAACAACCCTTCACAAATATCACAATGCAAAGGGAGATGGTTTCATGTTTGGGTTTGATTTTGTGGATCGGGAAGGAGGGGAAATCCACATCACCTGTTTCAATGAGGTTGCCGAAACATTCTATGATCAGATTGAAAATGGGAAGCTATATACAATTTCCAATGGGAGGATTGGTGATGCAAAACTATGTTACAACCATTTGAACAGTGCTTTGGAGATTTTCCTACAACCTTCCTCAACCATAACTCCTCTCATAGAAAATGAGGATACAATACCTTCCCATCACTTTCACTTCACCAAAATCAAGGACATACCTGCAAGCACTGTCGGGTCTTCTGTTGATTTGATTGGCATTGTTCTTGCCATGTCACCATGCTCAACTATTCATAGGCATGACCAGTCTGAAACAAAGAGAAGAACTCTACAATTAAAGGACATGTCAGGATTCAGTGTCACTGTCACTTTGTGGGGACAACATTTAGATGAGATAAGCAAAGAACTTGAAGACATTCTTTATATACCACATCTTCTGGTCCTTGCCTTGAAAGTTGCTCGCATCTCCAGTTTCAATGGGACCTCAGTTGACACTGTTTCAAGTACCAAATGTTACGTCAACCCTCCAATTTCAGAAACTACTACACTTCATGGTTGGGTTGCTTCTGATGACTACTCCCATCTGACGCCCTCTATCACAAGAAATTTTTGGGCCCTCCAAAAAGCTTGACCTCTGTAACAACAATTTCGCAGGTCCTACAGATGGGGAACACTGAGAATAATGAATGGGCCATGGTTACAACAGAAATCACAAATATCAACATGGACAATTTTTTTCACACGGCATGTCCTCTTCAAAAAGGTGACAAACAATGCAGGAAAAAAGTGTGAGAGCATGGAAATGGTTCATGGTTTTGTTCGAGTTACAACGTAGAAGTTCAGAACTATGATTATAGATATGCACTCATGGATCATCTAAAGGACCCAACAGGGGAACTTCAATCAGTTACCACTTTTGATGAGACAACTGAGTCAATCATGGGTGTTGCAGCTAGTGACCTCCACCTATTGTCTATAGATGAAGATGCAACTAGTGAAATTACAAGCAATGTCATCGGCAACCAATATTGCTTCACACTTTCCCTGAAAAAAGAGACATACCATGGAATCAATAGATTGAAATGTGTCATCCTCAATTCAAAGAAAGTGGATAGCAGTGCATCTCCTCCATAACCTTCTTTACACAAAGTTTTCTAACACCCATCCCTTCAAACTTTACACCCTCCCCCATCCCTTTCTATACTTTGAACTATCAACGTTATGTTAGTTATTTCATATCTATCTTGCCTTCACATTCTTCCATGATCGTCCATTAGCACTTCTGAAAATGTTTCACTCTTTTTCCCTGCTTCAAAAGAAAATTGTTGTATTTCCTTTTACACTGACATACTATTGCCTCCTACTACTATGTGGATTGAAAGTACTATTAAGAAAATAAATGAATATTACTTGCACTTTTGTTATGTACATATTTGCATCCTTGTAGACTATGTGAACGTACTATATTTTTCCATATAACTAATATTCTTTTCCTTCAGCAACATATGCAATTTTTTATCCTCAAAATTTTACCTCTTACGCGTAATTTCCATTGGAACTCCACATGCATTTCAATTGTATATAGTTTATTGATTTTGAATATTTCTGCATTTGTATGTCATCAAACAATGCATCGTTCCTTGCTGACTTGCATGGATTTTTTTCAACAGGTGGTACTCCATAAGTCTGTGACTTCTCAATCATGTCGACTCCTGCAAAACAAGCCCGATGAAGAGAGAACTACACAAAAAATAAAGTTCACATAACTGTTGAGCAACAACATCATCACCTAGAGCATAGAACAAAGGCAATCTCTAATATCCATCAACTTACATCAACCAACAACCTACCATTTCCTGACATTCCAATCTTGCCATCAAATTCAACTAGTGAAGGATTGCCAACCAACATTCCACAAGTAACTTGCATGGAAACAATTTTGCACGACCATACCAATTCCTTCCTGTACGAACTCATCTTTGCTTACTACTGCCACATCTTCCCATTTATTTGGGATGCCACATGAAACTGTCTCAAGTACCAACCTTGCTTTGGTTCCTCATACATGTACAACCAGTTCCTCCTCTCCTTCTGACTGCTTTCCACCTTGCAATCCACCATCCACTCAAACAGAACACCCCACCCCTTCCCATATACAAAGATTTCCCATATTCTCTCCCTCATCACAGACTATTGAAGCCCAATGCCAGTTTCGCAAAAGAATAGATTTGTTGGCGAACATCCAAACTTGCTCAATCTGTTTGGAAAATTACCCTGGAATTAAAACAAGTTTGTTTGAAGGCTTTCCTTCTTGTAACAGATGCAAATCTGAAAAACACGGCCACCACTTCTCTTCATGGAACAACATGGACCCTGAAAAAGTAGCCTACCATTCTTGTGTCTTTAACCCAAATCGAGGAGATGCTTATCACACAAGTCAATCCATTCCTGCAAGTCACCCAAGTACATGGAGGATAATACAAATACTCAGGACACACCATAAGTTTCCCACAAAACATTACTTCAATAGAAAAATACCTACCACACCACCTTGGAGATTTGGACATAGTACTCATACAAAGGGAAGGAGATAATTTAACAAAGTATGATTTCTACATCAGTAGATCTCGTGTTTGGGTGGCCTTGCAATATAAAATCTCCCACGATCCCTATTACAAAGATGTCTTAATTGACAATGATGCCCTTTCCTCTCTACCATCTGAGTCATCAAATGTTTCCTCCTCTCTTAACACAGCCACAATGGAACTTCCCCAAATGTAAACCGCTTCTACAACTCATGGTATTGATGTTTCTACTGACTCTGATGAAACGTATGAACACTCATCATATTTCATGCCAACACCTCACAATACAGGAACAAAAGAAGAGGAAATCAAACAGTTCTTGCTCACCCATGGTGGTAACAATCCATTTACCATGCCATGGCCAGAGCTTGGGCTCTCACCAATAAATGAATACAATACAAAGGGCCTTTTCTCAATGGATTTCCCAACTTTGTTTCCAGCAGGAAAAGCAATGTGGCAACAACCCCGCATAAAATAAGTTCCAATGCATGAATACACTCTACATTTGATGCGCTACCATGATGGGCATTTTGGTTCCCACCCACAGATTTCGCTACTTCCTTCTAAACCTCATAATGCAGCATAGGAGTCAGTCTACAACAACAATTTTTTATGAAACAAAACATCGAATCTGGAATCCCTCTAACAATTGGAGATCTGTGGAAACAACTACTGGAATTCCCCAAAGACAACCTCCCAGACACTTTAATGCAGTTTGGTTCAACCCTTCAAGGGACACAATCATTTTGGGATAAAAAAGAAGTGAGGTTTCAGATATGGTAGAACAATTGGGGACACCAACTTTATTCTTCACTCTAAGTGTTGCAGACACTAAATGGCCAGATCTCCACAATATTATGTCTGGTGCATGCCCTACTGATCCTCGATCCACACAACGTTGGAGAACCCTTAACATTGTCTCTAACCCTCATCGAGTATCAACATACCTGCATCACATAATTCACAATATTTTGTGAAGAAATATTGCAGAAGGAACTTGGAGCAGTAGACTTTTGGTACAGGTAATACAATCTACTTTTTTATAAGTTTGTTCCAAACTACATAGCTAATATTTATGTTCCCTCATCTCACAGGTATGAATGGAAACATAGAGGCTCCACACATGTCCATGGTTTATTGTGGCTTGAAATGCCCCTAAATTTGACGCAATGGACTGGGTGGATACAACATTATTGAGGCAACAAAACAATACTTTTATAAGTTCATGTCTTCCTGGAACCCCCACCCAACTTGCAACCAGTTGGATTTTGTTCACAGGTCACTACTAGATGACCCTTGTTTGCTAGATACAACAAAAATTCTATCATCCTCCCCACTTGTAGACCTTGAAGAACTACTTAATCATGTTCAACGCCACACTAAATGTTCAGAGAAAACATGTTTGCGTAGAAAGCAATCACAGTTGTAGTGTAGGTACAATGCCCCCTGGGCCACACAACCTACTTCATCCTTGCTCATTGAAAGTGATGGGAAAATTAAGTACCTCCCTTCGAGAAATGATGATAGATTGAACATCCACAACCAAACTATGATATCCATATGGAGAGAAAATGTCGATTTCCAACCAGTACTTTCCCGCCATGCAGTTCTTAAGTATATTGCAAAATATGCTTCAAAAGCAGAGCAATGTTCATAAACCTATCACCAAATGCTATCCATATTTTCAAGAGATGCTGACGTGGATTCTCCAGCACATATTGTGATCCAAAAAATTCTCACAGAAAGCATTGTTGAACATGACATAAGCGCACAAGAAACATGCCACATGCTCCAAAAATTGCCACTTGTTATGTGCAACCATTCATTTGTTTCATTAAATGTTGGTAACAAATTTTGAGACGTGTCAATGAAAGTGACACCCATGTACAAGAAACAACTGTTTTCTTGGATGCATATAGAGTTCACCCTGTAAGCATGGAACACCTACCTCTTATTCAGGTTGCTCGAGATTGGAGCTACAACAAGAACCGTAAAGGTGATAAATGGAAACTACGATCGAGCCAAGCAATTGTTTGGGTCCACCCAAGATTTGTGGATGTCCCAGCTCAGGATTCAATGTCCTATGACCTTTTCTATTGGTCAGAACTCCTTTTATACAAGCCTTTCAGAAATATTGTCTCCAAATTTGGCTCAACCCCACATGACATCAATGACACTTGGGTCTTGTTCAAGCACAAATACAAACCGTGGCATGTTTTATGCACTAGTGTAGACACAGGACATGTTACAGATGTTAGTTCTGACTCTGAGGTTGAATGCAGTATTCAACAGGAAGCATTGCATGAATGGAAGGTTTTGGCACAACTTCATCTAGGAAACAACACGGGTCTTGATAGTCTTGAAATGTTGGGGAAATGAGAATTTGACATACACAATAATTGGAACATACATGATGTTCCACCTGATTTGCAGATAACTGGTTCATCATTCATCGAGAGAGAAAAGGCAGACACAATTAACACCAACATGCAGGCCACACCACCATCTTCCACACTTCCTTTGTCTTCAGAACAACAACTAGCTCTTGATACCATACTACACCATTCAGAAAACAAATCCCTTCTACCTCCACTAAGATTGATAATTCAAGGAACAACTGGCACAGGAAAATCATTTCTGATAAATAAAATTTGGAATTCATTCACAACAACATCAACCACATCTCCCTCACCTCTCCTTCTGCTCACCCCTACCGGTGTTTCAACATTCAACATCTCTGCATCCACAATCCATGCAGGCCTCTGTATTCCAATCAAAGAACTAAAACCCCTTGAAGGCCATGCATTATCATCTTTTCAAGAGTCACTAAAACATATAGAATATATTCTTATTGATGAAATGAGTTTCATCGGCCCAAAGTTGCTAAGAAAAATTGACTACAGGCTACGTGAGGCTTTCCCACATTCAAAACAATTGAATTTGGGAACAAATATGTCATCCTCCTCGGCGACCTCACCAATTACCACCGATTTTGGACAGTCCTCTTTATGCAAGTAATTCATATGGAGCTAGCCTTTGGAAGGGATTCCATTCTTCCATTACATTGCAAACAATATTTCGGCAACAAGGAACCACCAATGCACAAGTTTCATTTCAGAATTTACTGCTCCACATGCGAGATTCAACTCCTCTTATTGAGGACTGGGAACTCCTAATGTCTCACACTGACTCACACCTAACTCAGCAGGAGCTCAACATTTTTAAGGATGCACCACATTTGTTTGCAAAAAATGATCTCATGAACTCCCACAACCTTCAAATGTTGAAAGCATTGAACGTTCCAATCACCCAATCCATTGCTGAAAGTAACATACAAGTTGCAATAGGAGATCCTGATGATGATCAATTGGAACACAAATTTCTTTATGCAAACAACAAAAAATCATGCTTATTGGTAATTTATGGGTTGACGCAGGCCTCGTAAATGGTGCTACAGGAACAATCACCGACATTGTCTATGACACATCAATGCCACCACCAACATTACCTTTATTTGTTGTTGTCAAATTTGATAGATACAACGGCCCATGTTGGGATCCCTCCAACCCATTACATATTCCAATACCCCCTATTTCAAGAGGGAATCGAAGACAATTGCCAATTAAAATGGCTTGGGGATTAACTATCCACAAGTCCCAGGGACTTACTTTGCATAGAGCAACTGTCAACATTGGAACCACTGAAAGGAAAGGTCTGACATTCACAACTTTCTCCAGAGTTCCCTCGCTTGCCAATCTGTGCATTTCCCCTCCTTTTTCATTCGAAAGGTACTCAAAAATGGCACACGTACCAACACTTGGAGCAAGAAGAAAGGAGGAGTCAAGACTACTATCACTCAACCAAAACAACCCATCGTAAATACTACCCTCTACTTTGATAGCACCTCCACTACTACTTTACTCAACACTTCTTGTATCCAAAGTGGCAGTGTCATTCAAGGGGTATCAAATGTATTCATGTTTAGTGCAAATAAAATTGGCCACAAAAGGCTACCACTCATGATATAAAATCTGCAAATGTACGGAAGGTCTTTATGTATTCATGTTTAGTTCAAATAAAATAGATTCTCATGATATAAGATTTGCAAATGTATATGTACAAATTTGTAACAAATTTGAAATGTACACATAGAACCTTTCAATGTAATGTTTCATCTATATTCCTACACTTCCACTATCAATCACACCCCTTATCAACATGTTATCGACAGTACAAAAAAGGCTTTTTCAACAAAGAACCAACCAAACAACCGATGCAACCACTGTCTCAAACACATTGCAACACTAACACAATTTCTCCCAAATAATTACAAACCACATCAACTACAAAAGTAATTAACTATCCAAAGCAGTATCAAATGTATTCATGTTTAGTGCCAAAAAAATTGGCCACAAAAGGCTACCACTCATGATATAAAATCTGCAAATGTACGGAAGTTTTCATGTATTCATGTTTAGTTCAAATAAAATAGTCCGCAAAATGCTACCACTCATGATATAAGATTTGCAAATGTATATGTACGAATTTGTAACAAATTTGAAATGTAGAGATAGAACCTTTAAATGTAATGCTTCATCTATATTCCTACACTTACAAAATCAATCACACCCCTTATCAACATCAACTACAAAAGTAATAACTATCCCTCTAAATCAAATAACATATATTTTTATGTATTTTTTTCTTTTAAAAATAGGACATGTGGGATATGGTAAAATGTTCCATTCAAAATGTCATTGGCCCCCCTTATTATTTATAATAACTTACCTTTTTTATGCTTAGTGTTAAGGATGAGGGTTTTCATTCTATCAAGTTTCATTAAGGTATGAAAATAATTGATAGGATTGAGCGAAACAATTTCACCAATGTACAAACCACTTGTTGATTACACTCACTCTACATTCATTCACCATTTTTGTCTTTCCACCTCTTTTTATAGCATCATGCCTGATTCAATGTCTTTAACATTCGAATGACTATGTTGCTTTTACTATTCTTCAACTATTCAAGCCTTCTGCAATGCATGATTTTCCTCTTGTTGCAGCGTATACACTCTATTGGAAATCTATAATGCTTTTGGATGGGTTTGGGATAATGTCAAAAGTGTTTTGTAAACCCATAATTCTTAATGGGGATAGTTTTTTAATGTCATTTGCACTAATTTTTCATACTTGTGTTTTAATATTCATATATTTTTTTGGATTCTAATAATCTTTTATTTGGTTACAATTGATATTTTTTTTGGTTAAAATCCTATTCAAACATAAATTTTTTTTGTTTGATCAGGTGACAAAACTGAGAGATGTGATTGCATTGGCAATCACTGTTTACCATACAGTTCTAGATGGAACTTGGGCCCAAATATGTTAGGAACCATCCAATATTCCTATCCTTCCCCTAAACATCCATTTTTTTAGCACAAAGTATCTAATAAAACTTAACTTACAACACTCCAATACAAGAACAAGAAGCCTTGATTTTTTTATCCAACCGCCATTGACTGAAAAAATATTTCATTTCAGTAGGAAAACCATCTCTCAGCTCAATAAAGAAGCCATGGAGGTATATAAAGATGAATCCTTCTCCATCTCCTCCTTCTAAGCCATGTGTGGGCATAGATGGCAAAGCATCACATGAGTTAGAGGAATTTTTCCAAATGAGGCAACCGCCTTGAAACTTACAGTGAATTGTCAATCCAAAATAGTTCCTCCATTTTCTAACCCAAACTTTCACACTCCTAGTTATTTTAAAGCATACACACACAAAAATAAACATTTGTATGTCATGATTTAAAAAATAGTGAATAATTCATATATGCGTAGTTATTTTAAAATTATAAAAAGTACCTCACTGAAACAAAATCATGGATGATTACCACCAACTTGTGTACTTGTTGATGGTCTAATGTCACCCTATTTAACATAAAACTGAATGTACATATAAAAAAATTCATAGTTGTAATAAATGTAATTAAAAAATTATACATTATTAAATGTCCTTATTAAAAGAAAACTACTTGCGAAATAAAATGGGTTACCATCGGAGATGCGGTGGTGCAATATGTGCCAAACGTCTCTATGAAAAAATCATTCGAAAAGGGACTCTTTATCTCATAAAATCCAATACATAAATATCCACGACAAGTGTAGAAGTGTGTACCAAGAATGGGTCTCATACTGTCACCCTGCACACCCTCAGTCTCATCATGAACACAAATGATGTGCTCAACTAGTATTTCTATGAGAGATCCAAGGGAATGTAATGTGTATCTCTCCACAATCTATACAAAAGGGGGGACTATATTAGGCTTAGGGAGCTTCTTGAAAGTGACTCTAACAAGTTGATTAGGTGCTTTATGGGTACCCTCCCTATATTGTGTAGATCCTTTTCCTTTGAATTGAAATCCAGAGTGGTCAAAATAGTCTAGAATCTCATTAAAAATAATCTCACAAAATATTTTCCTCAAAAACTAAATTAGGACCTCATGGTTATTACAAGGCGACTAATCGAAAACCATGCACCAATTCTCCCACCAATTATTTTTTACACCATCACGAGTGCACCAATGGATCATGAATCTCTTACAATTTAATGTCATCTCTTCATTGGCTCTAGGGTCTATAAATAGGGTACATATTTTATCTTTGGTTATTTATCTTTTAATTTCCTTAACAAAAAATTTGGTTGCATAATTCATTTATATGCCCTACATTTATCTCTATATGAATCCCATATATCAATTTGATTCATTACCAAATCATCTTCTCTTATCAAGGTTTGCACGAGTTTGCCAAAGAAATAGGGTGTGGATTTTTTGATCGGGGGTCTCTCAATGTCCGTATCAACTCCTCAATATGAAGTTTTTTTTCAATAATTTAAAATGAAAACAACTAAAAACTAATTGAATAAAACACACAATTTAGAAATTTAAGCCATTCCTACCTCTTCTTCAGCATGTCATTGAGGATGATTGGTGAATCCTTGAGATGGGTTGACGAAAATTTTGTCTAGCGAAGAACACGACTTGTTTCCTTGCCTACAAAGTTGCGAATTAGAGGATGAAATAATGAAAATGACGTAGGTTTGTGTTTTTTAAGTATACATAATAAAAAATGCATATGTGTTATGAAGTGTGTATGCGTTATAGATTCAGAAATACTCAAGCCTAAGGAAAAACAACATGTATGCGTTATAATTAGAAAAAACATACACATTTTTTTTGTTTCAAGAAGTTGTTCACATTTTTGTAACCCATCTTCATGTATGTACCCAACTTGCATATTGTGCTGAATAAATTTTTCCTTTTTTGGATCATCCTTCTTTTATGTAGTCTTCAACAATACCTTTGATATCATCAAGTATTCTCTGTGATATTTTCTTGTATAATGTTCAACTAATCATATGTACTCTATATCTCCTTACACCATGTGTGTGCTTCCCTTTATGCACCTGCTTACTACTTCACTATGTGCACTAGGACACTCATATGCATGGTGACCTACATTTCATCACTTTAAACATCTTCCGAAGAATCCTCTTCCCCTTCTCTGACCAGCTTTGTCATGTCCTTGTAGAGGGTATGATGTTCCTTCTTGTGAACATCCTTGTGCATATGTTTTCACAATCTTGTGGTCCTCTTATTTTCATTTTTTATATCTATGGTCATTACCTCCTCTTCTACACACATTTTTGCTTCCTCTCTTAGCTAGATTTTTAATTTTGCATGCTAGTTTTTATTCACCCTCTAGTGTCAATCGGTAAGCTTCTTCAACAACATGAATGCGTATGAGATTTAAATCCTCATGAATACCAAATCTAAAACCATTAACATAACTTGAAATTTTTTCTTGTTCAACCTATCCATGTCCAAATCAAATTTTGATTCGATAAAAAATCTTCTTTATAGTCTTTTATTGACATCTCTTTCTGCCTTAGATTGTACAACTTCTTAGAGAAGTTGATATGATATTTTGTAGGGGAAAAAATGTCTTTTATCTTGGCCACCATCTTTTCCCAATGCACAATTATATCCTATCCTCTCATTTTGCACTCATTTTAGATCTCTTTCCACCACGTAGTGTGTTCTCACAACTTTATTTGTGTTACCTTCACTTTTTACGGGTCATTGATTTCCTCAAAATAAAATTCTACCTCAATTTTAGTAATCTAGTCTACTAGATCTTTTAGTTCCAATCTTCCTAAATGATGAAACGTCCATTCTTGGTCCTTGAACCATTCTTGAGATAGACCCTAAGAGTCATGCTTTAATATCTTCTACAACCTCTTATTCTTCATTTAGTTACCTCTAACTCTTTTATCATCACTTTGAGCATCTCAAGCCACAAAGCCTCTTTATTGATCCTATTTGATGACAGTTAGCCTGGTCCTCACACCCTTAAGACCATTCATTAGTTATTATAACACACACATGACTATTGCATTCATCGCTCCTCCATTAACAGTTTGTCTCGGATGCTCTTTCAACTAACTACTTTACATTTAATACTCTAACAATGTTCATAATTTTCTCAACCCTCTTCATAGATTTGCAACCTTTCTTTGATACCAACTTGATGACAGTCAGGTTGGTTAGAACCTGAGCCATTTCAAAGTATACAATGGACTCAACAAAACAAATACACACCTTTTATTAATTTCAAAATCCTTACGAAATCTACATCATTTAATTCCTCGAGTGGAGTGATTTCAAAAGGAGAACAAGATCCTAAAACTATTACAATGGTGGTGTGTACTTGAGAGTAGTTGTAAGATCTCTCTCTCTTCCCCATCTCTGACCTGACTTATTAAAATTTTCCATAAAAAGTCTTTCTAAAAACAAAAATCCCCCACTGATGAACTCAAGATTTACCTTTACTATTGTTTGTTCCTATTTTGATTCAAATTTGAAGTGGATCATTAAATTATTCGAGCTAGCACATCATATAGATGATTTCTTGTCTATGCCTTGTCAGACTTGGTAGTTGAGGATGATTCATCCTTGAGATATTGTTAGATAGTTTATCAGGTACTTCATCTAATATGCCCATATGTTGGCTTACTTCCGTAGTTGACATGTGTTCATGGTTGTTGATCCGCATTCATTCCTTTTGTCACTTCTGACATGTCCTCTAAGTAGTTACTTTATTACATGCTCTTATTACACTCTTGTCATGGGCATACCCAAACATATATTTCCTTGTCAAAACTCTTCACACCATTGCGTGATAACTATCCTTTGCATAAAGTCTTTGCACACTCCTACGTAATCACTAGAATGCCAGGCTACACATTCCTTTCTTTACCTTTAAGATCTCTTACCTTGCACACATCCATACTTAAATAACACTTAAGAACTTAAGTAGGATAAGATGAGGCACTTGTGATGCTCCTTCATCATTGATACAACAAGTGCTTTAGATTATTTGAATATATAAGATCAATTACACCATCAACTCAGGACAATATTTTTTGCCGTTTGAGAAGATTTTTTTCTAGAAACCCATTTTTTAGAGGTGGTAGGTTTTTTCCACCTCAATTACCTACGAATTATCACATAAATGTAGATCATTTTTTAGCAATATAAATATTCAAGTGTGAGACAATTATGACCAATATGGGAGGGACCTTTTCTCACACTATACAATCTATCAACTAAAATTATTATAGGTATCATGTGAGAAACCATCTAGCATTACAAGAAAATATCTCAAAATATTTACCATGTAGAGATTAAACCAAGTGATGGTCTCTATAGACGATCCTTTATTGCGCTTATGATTTTTTTTTGTGAGCAATTGATGGACCAAATACGTCATACTTATAGTTTTCTATCCACATCTCGAGATGTAAAAAGATTATCAAACACATGAAAGAATAAAAAAAATTCTATGTATTATTGATTCCATAGAATAACAATGCAAAATAAAAGTGATATACTTATTGGATTGCGCTAAGCGATGAAAAAATAGAGCGTCTTTATCAATTTATGTGTGTAATCTTTCCCAACAAGAATCAACCTACTGATTGTATGATGAAGAGCATAGCCTTAAAAAATTGACATCGTATCGGTAACTCTATCTCCAAAGTAAAAAACGATACCTACAAATAAAAATATTCTAAATCAATTAACATTGCAACCTCTTGAAATTTCTATTGAAAATAAAATTCAATGGTAATGGAGGATTTTTAAGAGCCAAAAATATTTCAAAAAGAAAATATATTAGAGAAAAAATCTATAAGTTTTTAAATAATCACATTCCTACCCTAACAATAAAAACAATTATTAAATTATTAAGATTTATGTAATTATTTGTTTAAATTAACTATGTTTACTAATTATATATATATATATATATATATATATATATATATATATATATATATATATGCTTATGATCCCTAGGGAGAAGGCCCTAGCCTGCAAAAAAATACATTTCAAACCATTCCATGATATTTACAATCATTTATGGACTCTCGGGAAAATTATAGGCACATTATCATGCATAGACTAATCAAAATACAAAATATTACATATCTATTTACGACTGATTACATATTTTCACCAAAAATATGAACCAAAACCAAAGACCAAGCATACAGTAATGCCAAGAGACAGTAAAAAACTATGGTACGACAGTAAAACCTCCACCAAGATCAATCAATCACCACCCACTACTCCATCCCCTCGCAGGATGAATTCTCTACAAGAATTTCAACCTTAGAGTCACTTTGAGGCGGTGAAGAGGAGGGAGAGCGGGATACACAACATTATGGCATAATTACATTGGCCTTATCAAGAAGTCTCACGCTTTGATTCTTAGCAACAACCTTTAAATTACAAGAAAGAGCCTGAATCCCATGAGCCATACAATGAATATGATATTGCATGCTTACCAGTATTTCCCTTAAGTCCCAATGCTCTTTATGTAGAATGAACTGGCTCGAAAAATTTGACAGAATATTCACAACGCTTAAACCTTGAGAAACCTCAAAGACATTGCGACAACCAAATGACTTGTTTGGATCTAGCATGAGCTTCCACATCTTATTATAGATGTCAATCTCTTTTCCTTCTTCTTCAAAACTCTGAGCAATCGACCATACTTTCTCCAACCAGCTATACATCACAACATTTTTTATTCTCTCGCTTATCTAATCCACAAAGGAATCCCCCAAGATCACCCTCGTTTGAGCTCGTCTCCTCTTATGACTAGACCCCATAGTTGGACCCTCCACACTTTCCATGATGATAGCAAAATAAGTGAAACCAAACCCAAAAGGCCACAAAATCACTAGACAAAGAAAAATAAAGACGTGAGGAGTGAATATCACCCACCACTGACCAACCTTAAAAACACACACCTCTACCCAAAAACAATAAAAACTTTAAACGTGAGAGAATCCTAAATCTCTGCCAAAATATTTCAACTCAAACATCATCACTCCAAGAGGCAGGGAAATAAATATAAGGCGGCCTTCACAATACTTTACCGTCTTTATCCGATGCCATTCGTGTGTCCCATGTAAAAAGTTCCTAAATATCATTGGGGAATCTTGACTTATAAGAATGGGATATTAATTTATGATTATCCCATAATCCCGCCCCTCTATTTGCTAGACAATCCACCATCTTATTGCCTTCCCTCATTGTGTGAGAGAATTTTACCTACATGAAATAAGAAGGAATAGCCTAAAGAGATGACCTTATAAGATCAAATCTACCAGAAAGAGATAACCACTTGCCCTTCCATGAAACCAATTTTAATTAAATCTTATTCATCACCGATTTCCAAAAGTCTAAACTAATTACTCCCATAATTAAAGGCATACCTAGATAGGTAATAGGACAGCGTAGTAAATAAAAAACCAAAAATACTTGTTATCCTCATTTGCAGATTGGGATCAACATTAATGAATAAAATTACAAAGAATTCATAGCACTCACCTTCTATCCCTTAGCCTTCTCATATTGGGAAATAACCTCCTGAAATTTCTTCACTACATTCACCATGGGGTCACCAAAAATTTTCATGTCATCTACAAACTAAGAGTTTGAGATGGGATCAATCTTTGAAGATATTTTTCAATCCTTTTAACTATTTTTTCTCAACGACACTCTTGAATAGATTTCAAAAATAATTTCTACCATAATGATAAAGGGAAATGGAGAGAAATTATTCCCCCCTTACATTATCCCTCTGGAGGTAGAAATTTTCCTAGTAATAACACTATTGATCAACACTGATAATTTAGGGGTTGAGAATAAATTTTTTATTAATTGGATCTAATCAAGAGGAAATCCAAACTTAATAAGGACCACCTCTAGAAACCCCAAATTTTATCTATCCTATTCCTTCATCATATCCAACCTTATAATCAATTCATGGGTTCTTCTTTTGTGCAAAAGATACTAAATAGCATCATGGGCCACCATTATGCCATCAAGAATTTACTTTCCTGCAACAAAACCATTATGATTATATGAGATTATTGAGATTAAGAAGGTCTTTAATCTTAGTTCCATAAATTTGGAGACAATCTTGTAGATCCCATTACATAATGTAATAGCCTGAAAGGCATCGAAATACTTAGTATCTTATTTCTTTGGAATGAGGGCTAAGAAGGTGGAGTTCCATTATTTCAATATATCTTTCTTTTTCTTGCATTCATTCAATGCAGTCCAAACATCCAAACCCACAATATGCTATAACTTGTGAAAGAAACCAATTTGAAAACCATCTGGGCCTAGAGATTTATTAGCTCCTAGGATAAAGACTACATCACACACTTCATCTTGGGAAATAGGCCTCATTAACCTTGATTTTTCCCATTCATTCAATACCTTTGGAATATTGGAAAGCAATGTTTCTTCCTTCAATCACCAATTACTTTCTTCCTCTGATAGTAACTTCTTAAATAATGACACCCCTTCTTCTCTAATCCTATCCATATCTAAAATTCTCTCTCTCCTAAAGGGAGGGTCAGAATGTTTAATTCTATTCACATTTCACCTCATCGTCATAGAAAGATGGAAAGAATTTTTTATTCTTATCACCTTCTTTCAGCAATTTCACTTTAGACTTTTCCTTCCAATATACTTATTCCATCTCAAGAATATGATCTAAAGGGGCCAGGAACTCCTTTTATCTAGAAATTAGAAGTTTTGAATCACCCGTCTCTCATCAATTCCTCTTGGATGGATTTCAGGTCAGAAGATAACTCTTCTTTCTTTTGCAACAAATTTCAAAAAGATAATTTATTCCATTTCCTGGCTTTAGCTTTGACATGCTTCATTTTCCTCATCATATAGAACCTCTTTCTCCCCTCCACTTTGACCCTCCATTGGCTCTTGAGATTTTCCTAAAAAGAGGGGTCCAGTTAACCACATGAATTCCATCTTGAAGGAGATCCCAGTAGGGCGATCATCTATAGATACAGATAAACTAATGGTGGCATAATCCAATCCCACATCCTTCAAAATGTCTGAGGAGAAAAGGAAATTCTTAAAACCCTAGTTTGAACAAATAATAAACCTATCTAATCTTTCCAAAATCAAATCAAGACTGATTGCTTCTATTATTCCATGTAAAGCCTCCAAATTTAGGCCCAACACCAATCAAGGAGATATCACTACAGAAGTCTTTGAAATCACTAGAAATAGGAGGAAGGAATTTCTTCCCTCCCCTTTTCTCTTTCAAATTAAGAATCACATTAAATTATCCACCCAAAAATTTCTTCCTTTCATCATCTCTCAATATGATGCTTAATGCTCGCTAGCATTCTCCTTTCTCCTCTAGCAACAAGAGCCCATAGACATTAACCAACACAAAATTCTCATTAGACCTTAAATCTTGACAATCTAAGGCAATCGAACCACTTACAATTTTCCCAAGGGAGAGCCTTCAATTCAGCATTTGGATTCCAAACAATAGCAATCCCTCCTGAAATACCTTCCACTTCCACCGAGACCAATTTTCAATTGAACCAGAATATTTTCCTGACACCTTCGAATTCATCCTTTGAAAATATAGTTTTGTGCAACATTAAAATATGTTGGGGATTCTGATTCTCTTAGCCTTTTCACCAAATGACATTTGTCAGAGGAATGTAATCCTCTAACATTCCAACTTAAAATATTCAAGGCACTTGCATGGAAGGAGAGTTCCTTCCACTAGACAGAAAATCCTCTAAGGTGCTTTGGTTTCCAATGTCAATATTCAATTTGGCCTCTAACTGAATCTTAAGAGCATTGGATCATCTCTTAGCTGAATTTTTCACAATCAATATCCACTAAGGTCTAGACTAGGAAGAGGCCAATCTTTCTAATTTTCTTAGTGGAGTTACATAACCCTTCATTATTCATCTTTATCTCTTTTAAAACTATCTCTCATAACTAACTTGATCTCAAGCTAGAGAGGACCTTTTCTCCTTATTGGAATCTAAAATCGAATCATTCCTTTTCAAAGATTCAGGCCTTTGAGACTTAGCATCATTCGGTTGTTCGAAGATTCAGGCCTTTGAGACTTAGCATCACGGTTGTTCGTGCAATTAAAGGATTCCATTAAAATTTCCAAATCCTCCTACTCTAAGGGGGTATCTAGGGATACCTCTGTACATTGATTGAAGACAAATTCAACATCATATTTTGACATGTTTTATTTTGCACGAGATTCCAAAACCATATTTTCACGAGGTAAAACCAACCCCTCCTTTCCAAGGACTTCCCCACTCTTTTGGACTTCCTTTTTTCATCTCTCTAATAGCTTTTCTGAATCCAATCCTCTTGTTGTCTTAGCTCTCCATCCTTCTTTGGGGGGATCCATTTCTATAGAAATTTTACCCACCTTATTATCCAACGAGGGGATTTTATTCATTTTATGCCCAATTTCCCTACATCTGAAGCATCTGAATGATAGGCACCCATAATCAATTGGTTAAAACTAGAACCCCATAGGAGTGTTGATTCTGATAGCCTGAACTAAAGGTTTTGTGAGATAAATTTTGATACAAATTCAAGAATAAGAAGAAAATTGCATCGATTTCATCTCTTTGACCAAACCAATTCACTCACCCAATACATTTGTAATTACTCTTAAAGTCTCATGACCCCATTATTCAAGAGGAATCTTATAAATCCTAACCCACAAGGGGAATTTTTACACAATTTAATCTTCCACATTAAAAAGAGGGTACCATGGCCTCAAATAGAGACCCATATTTTAAAAAAACCTTAGCCCTTCCAAAAAAAATTATTTGTATCTTCAATATGGCCAAAACAAACTTGGAAAAAACCCTTAGTCAAGAATCTCAGGATAGGGCATTAACTGTAATCCCAATTCTTATTAATCCAGTTCCAGAGCTCATCTTTAAAAGGCCAAATACCAATAAATATACAGATGAGCACCCTATTTCCCATTCTATCACAAACTTCTTCCAAATCCAAAGAGAAAACTTCAATTATTTTTACCACTTTCAAAACTTTCAGCTCCACTTCACCTAGAGAAATTGATGCAAGAACACCCTCTAAATCTTTTACCTCATTCAAGGCATAACCATTGCCTAGAACCTTCCTTTGAACTAGAATTTTCCCTACCTGACTCTTTTACCTCATTCAAGGCATAACCATTGCCTAGAACCTTCCTTTGAACTAGAATTTTCCCTACCTATGGCTTCTTCAGAAAGAACCATAATCTTGACTCAAGGGAATTGGTCTTGGCCCCATCATGGCCATCTAAAGCCGCACCATCCTTCCTCAAACTCCATCCATCCCTTCTACCACCCTCAAAGGGATTACATTCACTCCGAACTATAGATTACCAACATCCTTGTGAGATCTCAAGCTCCCAAGGAATCCTGACGTTCGATATTCCCATATTCCTGAACCATGCAACCTATTATCGAAACATTCATCCTGTGAATTTCTACCCATCCTAGGATCATCATTGATCATGTCTCTCTATAAACCACCATTCTTGGAAAACATATTTTAGCTTAACCCCTTCCCACAACCTTTCACACATTTTCACGTATTCTCCATGGGATCTTTACTATATTTCTTATGGAGTAAAAATTATACTAAAATTAGCATAAGAAACAAATAACATTTGAAAACAAGAAAGTTCAGAATAATTAATAGTCATTATTGATGTCAGGTATGTTTTTAAAATATAGATGGTTTATACTTGTCCATTTTATACATGTAAAACATGAAAGTTCAAAATAATTAATAGTCATTATTGATGTCAGGTATGTTTTTAAAATATAGATGGTTTATACTTGTCCATTTTATACATGTGATATTAGTTATTTTGATCATGCACCTATCACTTACACATTTTTTTCTATAAGCGTGATATTAAATTTTTTGACACCACCGATTAAACGTATCTAGTAATTAAAAAGCATGTTACTTTTATTTTCAAGGAGCAATTATTTTTGAGGTTGAACAAAGTTCAAGTGTGTAAGCATAGCATGACTAGGGGAAAAGGTTATTTAGAACCATTTTGTATTCATGAAGATGATATTTTTTTAATTGAATATTATGGAGATATACTTGTAATATTGATATTTGTCTAAACTTTTTAGTGTTTACAAAATCTTGTAAACATTTTACCCAACCAAAAGATTGTCACATTGTGAAATGCCATGGTGTGAAATTGAACTCTAATGAAAGAATATGTATATCACACACCTATTAAAAAGTGTATTCCATGTACTCATGAATATTTTTTCCATTGTGTGAAATTGAACTCTAATGAAAGAATATGTATATCACACACCTATTAAAAAGTGTATTCCATGTACTCATGAATATTTTTTCCCAACAACAATTGAGTGATATTTCAATATCAATATCAATAAAAAATGAATTGGAGAATTTCCACCACAACATCAACATATAATATAAGAAACATATATATTTAAGCATAGGTTCTATTTTTCGAGAATGCTAATAGAGAGAGGATTTCTTGTCCTAAGGAATATGTAGTAATACCTCAAAGAGTGTTATTGTAGAATGAATTATTCATATCCCTATTAAAAATCAAGATAAAATTCTCAATCTATTGCTCTTGTTATGATGCATTATATTTTTCCGTAAAATCTCCAAAACTGCCTGCATATGCTTTGAACCACCTGAAGGCTATACTAAAACATCAATATTTAAACCAGTCATAGTTTAAAAGAGAAATTTATATTAACAAGTGGAGGGAAGAGCTAATCTATCTTGGGAAACACAATATCAAATGTTTCTGGAAAGAATCATAAAACAAGAAAAAATAGATGAGAATAAGATTATTCAAATGTTTCTGGAAAGAATCATAAAATAAGAAAAAATAAATGAGAATAAGATTATTTATACTAAATAGTTAGAATAAGTAAATTAATTTATGAATCATATTAAGAAGAAGACATACCTACCTTAATCAATACCAGAATTCAGCTCTTTTTCATGAAATATATTACTCAAGGTACAAAGAAACTAGAAATGGACATATTGCAAGTAAAGTATCTAAAGTAGAATTTGAAGGTTCTCACTTCGCATATCACAAGTATATTTAATGGAATATTTTAATAAGGATTTCTGATTGATTAGAAAACCAAATTCATCATTCTTGTTTATAAAATGGGTGATATCAACAATTTATCAAATTATCACACCATCATGATCAATCTTTAACTTGTAAAACTCTTTGGGAGCATGGTAGGAAAAAAATTAGAAACTAGGTAAAAAAGAGGGGGAAAGAGAAAAATAATAGGCATGCTTTACAGTAAAGCATTCCACTATTTACCATTGTATCACCCTCAAAAATTTATAGTAAAGCATTCCACTATTTACCATTGTATCACCCTCAAAAATTTGGTTGAAAATTATGGGATATTCAAGGAGAAGAATATTTTGTTGCTTTGATAATGTTAAAAAAAAATTCAACTCTCTCTCGAGGTAAAATTTGGAGCATGATGGAGTAACTTCAGGTTCCAATTGAGTATAGAGTGACAATGAAAAAAAATTATGACTATGTAAGAAGTGAATTTAAAACAAATTTAATCCTATGAAAAAACATAATTAATAATATGTGTTATGAGTTAGTTTGTCAAGCATTTTGCAAAGGAATGTCAGAATTATTTATAAGTGACATTGCAGAAAAAAAAAATTATGTCCATTATCCCCCACTTTGTTTGGGATATATATTGATAAGATAGGGGAGCGGATAAATAAATTTGTGCCTAGAAGGGGTTCACTTGGTCAACTACATGTTGAAACTTAGACTATTATATGCTAATAATATTATCGTAACTGCAAACACAATGAATAGTTTTAAAATAACACTTAAAGTCTGTACAGTTATTTTTTGAAGATGTTGGAAAACTAAATCCTAAAAAAACCAAAGTCATGATTTAACAGTAGAAAATTAATCAAAACACCATTTTCTTCAGAGGGAGCTAGTTAGAGGTAGTGGAAGAATACAATTACCTGGGGCTTGACTTTTACAACAAGATTAGTTAGGATAATTGTAGAGAAACAAATAATACAAGAGGGTTGGAAGGATTTATATACATTATAAACAATGTGTAGGAATAAAAGACAATGGGATTGGAAAACCAAAAGAACATTGTTTAACTTTTTCTTCGCACTAGTGGTATTACTTGGGTGTGAAGTTTCTGACAACAATGTATTGGATACAAAATGAAGACACATTGATAGAATTCGAATGCATCTAATCACAAGTAGCCTTAAAATTAAAACTTTAGTTCCAGGTGAAATCCTCTTAGCTAAAATGGAAACTTCCAAATTGAAGGTAATAGTGATGACTCAATTATTAAGTTACCTAAATTAAACATGAAATATGGAATGACACTGGTGGCCCAAAATTTTGGTAGAGAAAAAGATAAATGAAGAGAAACATACACAGATGAAATGAAAAAATAGAGCTTGTGCTGCGTGTGATGGTGTGTGCTGTATGTGGGGTGCATTTGTGTTGAGGATAGCCTGGCTGATCTTGGTTTGCCACCTGATTACCTAGAAAGATTCTATAAAACAATTCTAATTAAAAAATCTGTAGGGTTTTTGAAAACGCTGCTCCACTACATGTGGTGAGAAGTTCCCCTAAATAGGCAGCTCATCTACTGCAACAAATGTTTGTTCATGAGAAGTGTCAGGGTTCAACAAACGATTCGTCTCCCAAACTTGTACATCTAGTTGAATTGACATGGAACCTTGACTTTGCTCTCAAGAACTTTATGATCTCCCGGTAGGCCTTGCCCATAACTTCGCGCTTTGGATTCAACTAATAATCTTTGCAACTTACAACACATATTTATCATTTCCTAGGAATGCTCTTAGATCTCGGGAGAAGATATCACAAAGTATCCTGCTATATATTCTGAGTTGGTTCCGTTTTTTCCGGCGTTTTTTACCATTGAAAAAA